>JAHSPW020000013.1:24469512-24949512 GCA_019985065.2 Arctostaphylos glauca | reverse complement strand
TCTAAATCACACGTGATAGCAGCAGCTGCAGCTGTATGTATCACCTCTCTTGCTTGCTTGCTCGCGTTGGCCCAAGAAGTTAAAAATGCTCAGACTTTAATGCCATCTACGAGACGGATTCGGTCAATTCCAGGAAGAGAGAGAGAGAGGGGAGGGACAGCAGTTGGATCATAACGGTCCTCGAAAATGCCGTTTCCTGTAACCAACCTTCTTTCTACTCTCTCTCCGGAGGACGGGCGGAAAATGCCATTGGCCGTTATTACACAATTTTGCTATTAGTTATGAAAATCAATCTGATTTTTTTACCGAACACCTTTAGAAGTTAAATTATTCGAGCAAATAATTTAACGGCTCGAATAATTTAACTTTTAAAAATATTCGGGCTGATTTTTATTATTGATAGCAAAATTAGTTTTTACATGTTCAAGCTTGGATATATGGCAATTGCAAACCAAGTACCGAAGAAAAAAAAACAGTACTCTTAATTTTATGTACGAACTAAAAAAGTTATCGGGTTTACCAGTTGATCGATTTGTACCAGGTGATTACGGCCAATATAGATTTTTTTAAAGTAAATATGAATTGCTATTTTTTATAATTACACCTTACAAAAAATGTAATTATATCCAAATACTGTGTTTGGTGACTTGTTTTTAAGTTGTCAGTTTTTATTTTATACGTCCAGTATAATTTTTTACTATAAGATATTATTCGAGAAAAAAATACTATTTTTAGCGATAAATTCGAAATAATATACCGTATTGCACCGATATCCGTACATACTATAACAATAATAAAAATAGTACGTTTACCTGTACGAGATTGATAACTTTGTTACGAGAGTAGCTTTAGATTGTCGATAAAAAAAAAGAGTAGCTTTAGATTCTTCATCATAACAAACAAGCATAAAAATGTTATTATATATTCACATCTATCGTATCTTTTTTCTTAAAAAATACTCAAGTTAAACTCTATATAATTATTCATCTCTTTATAATAAAGTTCATATTTGATTATATTCTTCTTCTTGCTATATTCATTTTAAAATTTTAATTGGAGGGGATTTTCTTTTTGTCCATCAAGTAAATTGAGGGATTCAGTTCAAATTTATTTCAGATGGTTTATTTTAGTTATTACTAATGTTTTTACTTTTTAACCTTTGTTGAGAACGTCAACTCTATAAGAAAAATTGTACTAATCGGGTATCATTTAAGATAATTTTTAAAAAGTATTTATTATTAAAAAAATTAAAACACTTAAAATAGATATCCAATCAAATGATGTCCGATCATCAAAATAAATATATTTTAAAATCATATCAAATGTTATCCGATCAGTATAATTTCTAACGTTATTGAGCCTTTCAACAAATTTACACCAAAATAGAACCCCCAAAAAAAAACTTATACTTTATAGAAGGGCTTGCGAATGAGACAAGTCAGCCACTTCAATGTCAAGATGCTAAGAATTCAATTTTACTATTGGTACAAATGAAATGTACAAATGTGAGATAAGAGAAGAAAGAAAGGAGGGCCTATCCGAGAATGAGGGGATCTATTTCTCTCATATTTATACGTTATTTGTACACCACATTTGTACCTAGCATTACTCAGAATTGAAACGGTATAGTCCAACAGATGAAAGGGGCCCGCAAGGAATCGCACAAGAATCGCATGTCGGGGTTTATTTTGCTTAGAAATTTTTTTTCTTCTTTTCTCAACCCCGCTGTGTGATCTCTGTGCAATTTTCTGCTGACTTCTTTGCGAATAGCAATTTCTCCGATAAAATATCAAGATTTTGCTTTTAGCATCCCAGTGGGCCCCGCTTATATATACATCAGTTTCGGTGGGTCATTGATCCTCGAATTCTTTTTCTCCTTCTTCAGCCTAACCTAGACTTCGTCAATTAAGGGCGTACATAATTTGGATTAAATCGGTTCTGTAAGAATTTAAGAACCAAATTATATTTAACGGTTCCAAATAATTAAGAATCATAATCAAACCGTTATACATATGTAATCAAATCAGAACCAAACTATTAGACCGACCCAGTTTAATTTCGGTTCTAATTCTAAACTATGTTAGTATTTAAAAATTACTAAAAAAAATATAAATAGAATATCACTTAGTTTTTTTAAATTACGAACAAAATAAACAGCATAATAATTGCATCAACTTCATTAATTTGAAAAAGAATTTTATACGTCTAATAAATTTATGAAAAGTACCACTACATTGAGAATAAAAGAATTTTTTATTTTAAGGAATAGAAGGGTTATGACCTTTTAGAGAAAGTGAAAGAGTTGTAAAAGTTGTGAACCCACAAAACATGAGGACCTTCCATTTTCTAATTAAGTTTTTATGATTCGATCCGTTCAGTAGGTTTAAAACATGTTTTTAAAGATACCTGTGATAAATCGGTTCGAAAAACCGAAAAACTATCCAAAAGAACTTGATCCAATCAGTTTTTTTTATAAATGTTGATAGGAACAATTATAAAAAACTGATTGATAAAACCCTATCCAATAATATTTGAGCTGATTTTTCGTATGTACTCTTAAAAATATATTTTAAACACATTGAACGATTTGAATCATCAATATTTGATCGAAAAATAGGAGGTTCTCATTTTAACAAAACGAGTGATCCCAATCTCTCTCTCTCTCTCTATCTATCTATCTATCTATCTATATATATATATATGTATGTATGTATGTATGTATGTATGTATAATTGGTCCAGTTTGGTTCGAACGACAGTTTATAATTGTGAAACCATAAACATTTTTTATTTTTTAGAATTATAACTAATCCATTAAACTACAAAACCAATCCAAAAAGACCGATTCGATTTGGTCAGTCCAGTTTAACAGTTTTTTTGGGTTTTTTGTGCGCACCTATCAGCCAAGTGTATTTTTCGATGGGCTCTACATTTAGGCCGCTCTAAAATACTAGGATTCGGCCCAATGCAACGGCTAGGCCCACCTCGTCTCTCTAAGCTCTGGGCGGACTATGTACATCATACTTGGTCCACCTACTACATTTAATGTTAATGGTGCTTGAAATTTGAAAAATCAAAGTCAGAATATGACTGATATTTCATTATTAATGTAACCAAGCTTATGGTTTCAATTAATCCTAAGGCATGTTTGTTAGGGGTCAAATGAAGGGTATAAAATTTGGACCCTACAAATGGATTGTTATATTCGGAGTTTGTTAGCGACTTTTAGGGATGAAACCAGTCCGTATAGCTATACCTTATATAATGAATTTAATATCTTTGATAGATATAATAACAGTTTGGTCCGGCTTGGCCGAAAAATTCGGATCAAACCAGTAATTTCGGTTTGAGTTTTTATAAACCAAAACTGAACTATTTCAGTTTGGTTCAGTTTGATTTTTTCGATTTTGGTTTGGTTTCGGTCTAGTTTCGATTTGATTGGACTTTGACCCAAAATTTTTAAAAAAACTACTAAAAAATTAAGAGATCTGTGTCAAATGGATCAAGTTCGGATTGAATTTTATTTTAAAATCGATTTTCGATTTGATTAGGCCTAAATCCAAATTAAAAAAACTTCTAAAAAATTAAAGTGTAGTAAAATTAATATACAAAATTCTAAATCATAGTAAAATTAAAGCCCCGTAAAAACTCAAAAAAAAAAACTAATTTGAGACTTAGAAAAATAAGTACGAACCTAGATTTTTTTATTTTTTAGGATTTAATATAGGAGCCGGTTTGGTCTGGTTCCTAGGTGACCAAAATTGGACTAAACCCTTGGTTTGTTTTGGTTTACCGGTTTGATTCGGTTTTCCAGTTTAGACTTTCACCCCTAGCGACTTTGTGTCCTGAATATAATATCTAGAGTCCAAATTTTATCCACATGGAGGGAGATAAAATTATTCCATCCCTCTCCCTATCATATATTATCTCCCTTTCATAATTCTCTTATATTTACCAAAATATCATTATTTGTTATAAGAATGCTATTATTAATTATCAAAATATCATTCCCCGACTCATATCTACCATATATCTTTTCTAGACACTCAAACAAATTCTTTATAACTATTCACCATCTATAATAAATCTCACTTTCTACTATATTCTCCTTCTTAATATATCCATCATATCTTTTTCATAATTTTGACCGTTAACAAACAAGCCGTGATTAAGGTTGGTCAAGTAATTAAGGTCTTAGACTCAGTGATTTGTTTCCTCTTAAGATTTCGAATTCGAAAAACTCTCAAGTGTTATCAATTATGATGGAGTCAATTCATACAGGATTTTGCTCTGGCTTTAATTTGACGTCCCCCCACTAGTGAATTGTGAAAAAAATAGATCGATGTGTCCGTAAATTGGCCCAAACATTCTGATTTATTAATAAAAAAAAACTTACAGTTTCAATTAACTATAGGAATTGGTAGGTGCAACAAACATCTAGAACAGTAAGTCCTTGAATACCAAACCATTAAAAACATGAGGATTTTTACTTGTTCTTAGTTAATGGGATTTGGATGCTAATTAGTCAACATAGACATGATGCAACTCCCAACCAACACATGATTAAAATGACTTAATCTCATTATCAAACCCAAAGGAAATGCACTCAATTTTGTCAATGTAATGGAATAAACAAATCAAATCCTATTTACTAATTTCGGCTCCGGCCAGGAAAGCACCAACAACAATAGAAAGGAAGGTATTTATGTATTTTGTTTACGAGGAGTTATCTAGTGCTCTTGGAACATGTTTACAGGTGTTCCAATGCCCTTCTCTATCACGTATTTATGTGTATAACACCCATATATGGAGGAGCTAAACTTGAACACCACGTGATGGTGCCTTTGTACCACTGAATAATTTTGTCTTGTTTAGGTTAATTAACTAATCGATAATACATGAGAGCAGAGTTAAGAGTGGATAATGAAGAATCACAAAAAACTATTTCAGTCTGATGACAATTAAGAACGATTCCTACGTCTCTCATCGATTTGAATCCCCACCCCCGCGGAAAGTCAAGATAGACAAGCAATTCCCCACAACACATGGTAGAAATAACTTCATCTCATTATCAAAGGCCAAATAAAATGTACTCAATTTTTCACTGGGTTACAGACGGAAATGGGGGCCTTGTTGTGCGCAGTGCATAGCAGGATGTGCTGCGTTCCAAAACGGCGTAGTTTTGGCGCGTAAAACACTGTCCGAAAATTATTCGTTTAGTTTTTTACTGTTCGGGCAGTGTTTTGTGCGCCAAAACGACGCTATTTTGGCGCGCAGCACACCCTGCTGTGCGCATTGCACAGCAGGGCCCCCAGTTCCGTTACAGACTGTAACGCAATAAGCAAAACACACCCTATTTAGGGGTGTAATCGATCAGGTCAGGTTTGGTTGGATTTGGTAAAATTTATAGGCAAAACACATCCTATTTAGGGGTGTAATCGGTCAGGTCAAGTTCGGTTCGGTTTGGTGAAATTTATGAGATCGAACTGGTTTTTGGTTTGAGAAATTTATTAATCAAAACCGGACCGGTTATATATACCGGTTCAATTCAACCGATTTGGGCCGGTCTCAATCCGGTTGGATTGTTTGGCTTTTTGGATCACATTTCAGACCAAGCCCAAAAAAAGTGAAAATGTATTAAAATTTATAAAATAAACTTAATTGAAACACAACTTTGGGCCATTGTAAAATTCATCAACAATTCGGACCAAATTCATCAACTTAAACAAAATCAAACAATTTAAATTCAACCACAAGTTTAGGTCAAGTCCAAAAAAAAAAAAAAAAGTATACGTAGTATACAACTGGTCCGTTCGGTCCGGCCAGGTTTTTAATGCCCAAAAATTGGAAACCTGGTTGGATATTCGGTTTTTCAAATGCTTCAAACCAAAATTATCCCTTCGACGAATTTCGGCTATAACCAATGCCCCACTAGCTGAATAGGCGTAAGAAAGCTACAAAAGCCCATTGCAAACAATCAGTTTTTTTTTCGTGCCATATGCGCTTAGATTTTACTTTTTCCTCATTTTTCTTCTCAGTCCAATATTTGTTCTCGAAGGTCTTCGTTGCGGCAAAAGATTAGACTTTCCTTGGAGAGCTGATGGATCACTTGTAGCAGCCTGTTATGTCAAAACCTTATCTATTTTCATCTGACGGCACCAGAACAAATATTAGACTCTTTAAACCGATGATACTGTCCGATTTTTCAGTCTGATTCAATTCGTCAATTTTTAATTTCACCCCTAAACCTACTTATGAACTTAGGCTCAGTCTGAAAAAGCGCTGGCAACAATAAAAAAAAAAAAAAAAAGAATTCATGTAAGTTTTGTGCTCGTCCCCCTCATTCCAAGTCAGCATAGACACGCAACTCCCAAAGAAAATGTAGTCAATTTTTCACTGAGTCACAGTGCATCTTTACCAGTATTTTGGAGTTGTGCCAAATTTAATAAGTCCATAAAAGTGGGAATTTCTCATTGGTCTGGTATAATAGTCTGGTTCAATTTTGGCCAGCGATCATAATGAATTTGCCCTCTACTGTGCCAAACAGAGCCCTGTTTCTATGACTTGAATCAACGTCGCTAGCAACGTTAATCAAGGTGTAACGGGTTCTGTTCTGTTCAGTTTTGAGAGTTTAGAGATCAAACTTGTGTGTTCGGTTTCGAAGTTTAGAAATCGAAGTTGAACCAAACTAATGCGGTTCGGTTTGATTTCTCTTTGCTCGGTTTCGATTCAATTTTGGTTCATTGGTTTGGTTGGATCACGAATGGACCAAGCTTACTCTATGAAAAAACTAATTTTTTTAGTATAATAATAATAAGCAGTTGGGCTATGAATGAATCATGCCAAAACTAAAAAAAATATTATCTTGTATGCAAGTGTCTACAATTTAAAAATATATATATTCACCACATATAACAAATTGATCATCAAAAAAATATTTATAAAATTTAAGAAAAAAATACATATCAACCGAATTGGACTACTTGAAATCAAATCGAACATTTTTAAAACAAACTAAAGCGGCCAACCAAGCTAGACTAAACCATCAATTACGTTTGGTTTTGCAAATTGGTTTGATTTTTTTGATTTTCGGTGAACATATCAATGTTGTACTAATCTATTACCAAAACCGACCAATCAAGCTATGCAATCGAATCGAATTGAACCGAACCCAAATCATGTGTTTTTTTAGGTTGTTCGGTTTGCTAATTAAGAACAAGCGTATAAAAACCTAATAAAAGCGAACCATTAATTGCCTATCAAAAAGTAAGAAAATAGCAGTTAAAGCTATTAAATTAATCAAAACCAATGACATTCCGTGCTTGCAGCCCTACTGAATTCGACCTTCTATTGGGTAGGTTAAGCAAAGTTAGAGACTCATCTAGAAGAGTTGGCCCAATCAAATGATCATGACAGACAAATTTCTTGGGATTCCAAGGGTTTCATAGTCATTTTGCTTGAGTTAGGCAAGCTACGTGATGGCCTTAGGTTCTAATGTGGGCGAAACACTAGACAAAGTGATTGGTTCATTAGGTAACTATACTTGAGTTTTTTGTTCAATAATTGAGTCATAGATTGCACATTAATACCTAATATATACTAACGAGAATAGAAACAAGTCGGTTTCGGCTTGGTTTCGTTGGAAATTTAGAAAGATTTTGAATAAAATTAGAATATCAGAGAGTCTTACGAGACAACCGGAAGGTCTTAACTGTTACAACTCATTCATAGTTGTATTGATATTCATCAATTGCGCCATAGATGTCCATTAATATTCCTTTTAATCCCTCTATTTATATTTTCAGCGGTTTCATAACCTTTAACGATTCTATATATAGTGAATCCATTTTAGATTTTGATGACCGAACGACTTGAGAAATTTGATTTACATGATTTTTTTTGATTTTCGTGTTTTGTTCTTTGTGGAGAGAGAGGCAAGCGCAATTAATTCTACAGGCAGTTGATAGATAGATGTTCTTTCGAATGAGAAAACCGTTTTATCTTGGAAGACAGGGCAAGTGTGACTTTCCAATACTTACGGAAGGCAACGAATCTGTTTTAAGAGGACTGTGATATACAGGGCTCGGTTCAGTATTATATTTTTATTTTTAAATCTACTTTGTAATTTTTGTTCTGTAACATTTGATTGTTTGTTTAATAAAATTATTTAAAGGACACCATATTTGATGTTTTGTAATATTTTTATTTGTCTTGGAAACAAAATAATAAAACATAAAAAAAAGACCAAAATTAAAAAAATTAGATACGCTAATTGAAACATCACAGACACAATTATAAAGTTAACTCCATTTTGTTTTTTCCAATCTTAACCATATTTTAATTGAGTTTCTTCTGAGAGAAATTAGGATAAAATCGTAATTGAAGCAGTTAATTACATGTGTTTTTTTTTCAAAATGCTATTTATTTTTTTATCAGATTGGGCTAAAGAATAAGAAGAAACCGAAAGAGAGAAAAATAAGTTGCCAGTGGTGGTCAGTCGTGATGATTTTTTGAGTGAATGAATTGTGCTGACTTTAATTTCAAAAAAAAAAAAATTAAGAAATACGGCGACTCACCAATGGACTGGGGTTAGTTTGGTCATTTTCACCAAAAGACTTTAATAAATTAATAAATCTATTAAAATGTATGATTCTTATCAAATCAAAGTGGGCTCCACGTATACCATGTAGAGTGTTTGTATGGCTTGCGGCCTCGTTTACTCTGCTAAAATAACAATTCGAGTAATCTAACCTACCTAATTTATTGCATTTTTAATTTGATTTAATAACTTTTGTGTTTGTTAGTTTCACGTCAAATTTTTCAAAATTATTTATTCGAGTTGACAAAAAGAATCAAAAAGATAAAAAAATTTGAATTGAATTTTTAAAAAGTTTAGAAAAATAAAAATAATTTAAAAGCACTTTTCTTTTTTAGATAAATTTGGTTTTCAGTGAATTTTTTAAATATTTCTCTTGTCGAGACAAATTAATAATTCACAAAAATTTAACGCAAAACTAAAAAATTTAAAAATTCAAAAACAAAAAAAAAGTCCAAATTCATAAGCCTCCGGTTTCCCTTTGGATTGACTCGCGAGCCGGTCAAAGGCTGCTCGAAATTAGATTTGAAAGTATTAAAAAAAATATGAAGTATGGCTGCTAAGCAACTCCCATGTAAAGGAAACACATTTCTTCTGTGACAAACCAAAATTGTTGACATATATATATATATATATATATACAGGGGCGGAGCTAGGAAAAAAAATCGGAGGTGGCAAAATTTAAACATGTATATGTTCTAAGTTAACCGTCCAAAACACCAAAAAAAATTTTTGACATGTTATAAGGTTAATCTCATCGAAAAATAAATCAAAATATACATATCCTATGAAAAAGAAAAAAATACTGTATGAACACCTAATTAATATTCAAAAATCGACACTCAATAATTAAAAACACATAACAAACACCCGGTGATAAAAAATAGAGCCTTTACATCATATTTTTTCCCTTGGTGGGCATCACAACAATAACAAAATTAATTGATGCGTGATCCTAGGATACCGCCACATGGTATTCTAATACTCTCCATCACCATATATTCAATTATATGAGACCAATGCTAAATATAAGAACACTCACATGGATGTGCACCATATATTCAATTATATGAGACCAATGCTAAATATAAGAACACTCACATGGATGTGTAGTGATTTAAGGTGTTAAAACACTACGTGGTATTCCAATACCACTAAATAATTACTCTTGATATAGAAATTAAAACAAAACATAAAATTTTAAAAAAAAATGTGGAGTTTTGAAAATTGGGGGTGGCATGTGCCACTCCCCCCCTCAACATAATATATATATATATATATATATATATATATATATATATATATAGAGAGAGAGAGAGAGAGAGAGAGAGAGAGAGATTAATGTAATGACAAAAGCAATGACATCAGACCAAATAGTTATACCTCGTATGTTTGTAACCCAAGAAAAAATATTTTATTTGAATGTTAAGAGCCAACGTAACTGATGATGTCAAAATAAATGAATAAATATATTAAGTATTAGTTGGAGTATCTCCAACCACATGTTAAGAATATGGACACATATAATTGAGTTCCCAAAATTTAAGGATTTGGGATTGTAGTGTAGTCTCTTGTAGTATGCTTATAATACGGGTAAAACGATATTATTTTATTTGTTTTTCTATTTAAATTATATCGTTTTGACTTATTCTATAGGTTGTTATGGAAGTACATATTGTTAAAACAATGTAATTTTAAGGGGAAAAAATAAATAAAATTACGTTATTTTATGCGTACTTCATACCCACCATAGGGCAACCCCAAACCCTCAAATTTGAAGGCTCCTAGGAGTTTTGGAGAGTCAATTAACCCAAAATGAGAATTTCAAAACTCCGACATTACTTTGTCTTCCTTTTTTTTGATAGCAAAAGTATTCAGTCACTTTTCAGATTATCCTTAATCTAATAGCGACTAGTTCTCGAAATGATAAGTTAAACGTCCAATGACCACTAGTAAATATTTCTGATAAAATTTGACCTCGTAACTTTTGAAGAGGAGGCCCCTTAATCACTCTGTCTTCTTTTACTGAATCAAACCGGTGAGATTTACTATTTCTTCCTTTTACTTTATATTTCAATATGGACCATAATTTTGCACTTTTTGATTTATCCTTATCAAATACGTGTAAATTTTACTAACATTTATGATTTGAATATTGGATAATTTTCGAGTATCAAATCCAAATATATTCATATTTGCTCTGATATGTTCTGTTAACATTCCTATCAAGAGCATTCAAATTTTTTAGAGATTAATTTCACTGTTCACTAATTGAAAGCTCAATCAAAATCGAGATAAAATTCTATAAAATTTTATAGCACCTAAAATGCTTCAACCTTAAGACCTTTAAAAATATAAATCTCAATTCTCAATTTGAAAGGGTTGATTCAGTAAAAGAAGAGAAGATGATTAAAGAACTTGCTCTCCAAATGTCACGAGGTCGAGTTTTGCCAGAACTAATTATTAGGAGTCAATCGAGATTTGTCCGATCATTAACTTCAAGACTATAAAAACTAACCGGTATTAAATTGTGAATAATCTCAAAACCCAATCAAATACCTCAACTAAAAAAAAAAAACCTCAATTCTCAAACCACCCAAGGTCAATCTCTGAGGAGAATTGAACTGTCACTTCATATTTTGGTTTTTCAATATAATAATCCAATTTTTAAATCATTTTTTACTATTTTATACTATTTTAAGGGTTCCAAAATAAAAATTGTGTGGGAGGGGAAATGGAGATGCTCTAACCCCACATCCAACTCATCTCCCAAGAGATGTTATGTGTCATTTGCTTATAAAAAGAAAAAAAGAAAAGCATCTTTCCCCAATAGGAATTTAAAAAAAAAAAATTCTTTTTTGCATATAAAAATTCAGCAATAAATTTCTAACTTCCAAAATTGGCAATAAACTGGAGCCACAGATTTTTGCAGTTATTTTATAATTTTTTATGAAATAGACTCAACCCCACTTGCTTCTTCTAGACTTTAGGCAAGCAAATTGGTTGGCCCATGGGTCCTATACCATAGCAATAAACCATTTTCCTTTACCTATTTTTGTAGGGTGAATTACACTTTCTAAAAAATACATTAACCTCCCTTCTACTTTAAAAAATTACTTTAGCATTCTTTACTTTTGAAATTATTATACAGTTAGTTCTTTTATCGCTAAACTAAGTCAAACATTAGATAAGCTATTGAAACTTCAAGATCGAAATTTTTTTTTTAACAAAACAAACTGTAACATAATTTTTATCACGTCCGAATAGCCTATGTTGAATTTTTTAGATTTTTTTAAAACCAAAACTCATACCGAAATTTTGAGATTTTTTTCCGAAATATTGGTTTTAGAAAAATCTCAAAATTTTAAAATAAGTTATTTTGAACGTCATAAGAATTATGTTCCAGAAGTAAAAAAGGGTCAGAATAATTTATCAAAACTATAAGAAATGTCAGTATATTTTTCTTCTAAAACCTGAGGGATGTCAGTGTAATTTACCCTTTAAATAAAGTACTCAAATTTGAAAGTTTCTTCGGCCCAAAATTATTGGAGTTTGAAATATTGGACCTGCACCTTCTTCTTCATGCATGACTTTTAATCTCTAGTCCTGGCATGAAAAGCACTTGTTTCTAGTTACATCTCTTGGGTCAAAGGGTTGACTATAAATCTATAATTGTAGGAAATGTATTAGCAGGAAAACAGGGCACCCATAATTAAGGTCAATTCCCCAAAGAACATCACGGGTTGGCCAAGTATGACCCCGCAGCCCACATGGTCGAATTTATTTGCCGTAATAATTTTGTGATCTAGATCATTCGCACGATATTGGTCTCGATATTTGAGTTTCTATAGTCCAATCTCAATTTAGTTGTTCACACTTCACATAGTATTAATAATATTTTTTCCAGTGAATTTCTAATGTTTTTTTCTATATTTATCAGAAAAATAAATGTTGCCCCGCGCGGAGGGTTGTTCGATCATGGAAACTTGCGGAGCTTATCCCGGAGCCGGCCCTTTATCTAGCCCTAGATGTCATGCAAATGAAGGAGACAATTGATTTTTTTCAGGACCCGCCACGAATTTCTTAAGGAAGGTAGCTAGATTGGTAATGGCTGAACTACTAAAGGTCGGACGCTCAAAAATTTAATAAAAATTATTAAAAAATTACAATTCAATCCCCCAAAATTACATTTAGCTCCCTCTCTTTCTTAAAAAAAAACTATCGACCATTCTAAACGTCGAATTTTGGTACCACCCATGTACATTTTGGTCGTTGCCTCTTCACCCAATGGCTTGTTTGTTACGGGTCATAGAAATGACCCATTACTATCACCTCAAATATGGCAAGCTATCCGGGTTTGTTATATCCGAGATTTTTTTACTTTCTTGCTAAACGAAACGATGTTTGCAAAATTATTTTTATCTTTCTGGAAGAAATAAAATTATCTCACTTCTCTCTCTATTCATATTCTATTTTTTTCATATCTCATTTTATTTATGCAAATGCCATTATTTTTTTATTATTCTTAGTCTCTGAATCAACTTACTCACACCTCGATTAATTTTTGAGAGACAAATCTCACCTCTCACTTTCGAGGATTCGAATTAAAGTTATAATATCTATATGGACTAACTCTATAAGAGTTGATATCACCCAAAAAGTATCGAACCTAAGATCTTACGAGATAGCAAACTCATGAGCCCCGAGTCTTGACACCAGTCCAGTCCCTTGAGGTTTATGAAAATACAATTACTAATTACAATAATATTATCATCAATTTAAAAAATAACATCCATCTTACTCATATCTACCATATTATTTTTCCAGAAAAATATTCAAACAAATTATTTATAACTATTCACCGCTCTATGATAAATCTCTCATTCTACTATATATTATTTCTTATTATATCTACAATATTCTTTTTAAAATTTTAACGGCTGATAAACGGTTTGGATTGCATCCCACTAATCGCTTCTTTTTATTTTTTTAACACAAACTAACTGTAGACAATCTGGTGCAATTCCAATAGGCGTAGTGGTTAGGTTCGTGTCACGAACAAATTAATTTGTTCACCCTTAAACAAAGTATAATAAATTAACACATAAAATAATCCGTTTAAATAAATTACCAGAAATTAAATCTTTTTTAATTAAGATACCACATACAAAAACCAAAAAAATTCTAGTCAAATGCCATAAAAAATTTTAAAAAATTCAAGAGATTCTAAAGACAAAATTATGCATGTGATCACATGGTCCAGTCAGTCTGTTCAACATAATCCATTTGATTACCAACGAATATTTCAATTTTTTGACATTATTTTAAAGATTTATTAATTACCTAACCTTTGAATAAACAAATAAGAGTATATTTATTTATTCTCACGCCAGAAAAAATCATATTTGGCTCGTGGTCCCTCTCCCTAATGATGCCCTGGAGTTAGGGGAGGAGTAAAAAAGGTTAGGCTGTGGGATTAAAAATAAAAATTACAAGACTTTTTTACAAAGAATTGTTTACAGAATGGGGGATCCTGATGTGCAGTGCGCATAGCAGAGTGTGTTGTGCGTAAAAAATACGTCGTTTTGACGTAAAAGAACTGCTCGAATACTGCCTGAACGTTACCCAACTATTTGTGCAGTTTTTTGTACATCAAAACGATGTTGTTTTATTACACAACACGCTCTGTTATGTGCAATGCACAACAAAATCCCCAGTTTATCAGTAACTTGCACATTTTTATTTTACAAAAGGCACTATACATGCATGCTCTAGGGGAAAAAAAGACTACAACACCCGGATATTTCAGAAAAGATACATCCATTGATAATCAATACAAATTACATAATATAAACGAAATTATCCAAACAATATCATGTACAAACTGAATGTAAACAAGAATAAAAACATATATGAACATGATACCAAACCGAATCATGTGGATTCATAGTTCTCTTAAGACTGATTCGTCGCCTTCGTGGGTGTTGAAAAATTACAATTGACGTCTGTCTCAAGAGATAAAATATATCAATCTAACGGAAGAACACAAATTTTCATTCGCCTGTCGAACCTACATTGTCTCTCTCTCACACACCCAAAGAACGAGACAAAAATAGATAGAAATTTGTAGGCTTAAATTTTTGTTCTTCAAACCAAGAAACGAAATTGATATTTATGGCGCCATGAAAGAGTCTTTGAGCTGCAAAGACGTTAGACTTGTATGTCGTGATGAATGAAGACATGGAGACTTTTGAGTGGTGTATAAAAATGAGAAGTTCTTTTTAAAAAATGCTTCATCCGTAATTCTAAATAAAAACTATGAAAATCATAATCATCAAATACACCAAATTTTTTTAAACCGGACAAAAACCATAATTTTATAAGAACTAAGTTTTCAAATAAGTGTCAACATAAACTAGTAAAAAAGAAAGATATTGAGAGAACATGGCTGATTTGCATTTGATTTGTGCCGAGAAAAAACGCGTATAAATTAGAGATTTTATGTATAACTTAGGACTTTAGAAGTCTCGCGTGTTTAAATTAACTCGGGACAAATTAAGAATTTTAAAATGGGGATTAAAATAATACAAAATATAATATAATCCCACTTGTATATATATCTTCCTGTCTGCCCCTGGCCCATGCCTGGAATAATGGTGGATGATGACATGCGACAGGGCTAACACACAAGGACAATAATGGAAAATGATGTGGAAAATATTGTGTTTATATCATTCCGAATCGAAAGGCCCATCACTTATCACCTAAAGTCCTCATTGCACTACCAAATTAAAAATCATGACAAAATATGGCGATTGTGTCTGGATTTGACGTTTTTTTTTTCTTTAATATTTTTTGCCCATATTTTTTTTGTCTTTTTTTGAAAATAATTTACATTTGTTTGTTTTCTGTTAAATTTTTGTCAATTATTTATTCGTCTCGACGAGAAGTTTAAAAAAAAAAAATTTTTAAATATGTTTAATTCGTTAGGTCTAAATATATTGATGTGAATTATTAGTCTCGTTAAATGCAATCATTAGACTCGAAATGACAATTTTATCCATCTAATATTCCAAAAAACACCCAAGAAATGATATGTGTGTGTGAATTATTAGCCACATTAAGTACAATTATTGGAATTGAAATGACAATTTTATCCATCTATTCCAAAAAACCCAAGAAATTATATATATATATATATATAATATGTATATGTATGTATGTATTTAGGTCAGAATCTATTTGGAATTCCAAAAATTACTATAAAAAAAAATCCAATCACAGAATTATAGATGAATCTACAAAAGAAAAAAAATTAATTGTGTAACTCGAAAACTCAACATAGCCACTACACTAATTGCAAAACATTGTGGAAATCCTATTATTCTTGCACAATATATAGCCGAAGAATTAAAACATAGAGTTCTATTTCGGAAAGCAATGGAAAAGGCTATTGAAATTCGAGTACAAATTTCAGGGCGACTTGGTGTAAAAGACATTGCACGTGTCAAATGGATTAGAAAGAGTCGGGTTTCCCTACAAAACCATTTGAGCTAAAATTAATTATTGTTCCTATCCAGATATCAAAATTTGGATATTTATTACAGCTGTGTATGTATATCGTGTGTTGGATAAATATAGACCAGGTTCAATTAGTGATGGAGTTGATAGGGGAGGGGCAAATAATCTTAGATCAAATGAGATGAATTATTGTCCCTCGAGTAATCCATAAATAACTACACGCTAAATTGATACAAATAATAAATACAATTCACAACGCTTTACGTTAAACAGATGTATTAGTAGTTCTAATAACGAATCCCGTAAAAGCAAATCTACGAATGCATATTCGTGTATGTACCTATATCTGTGTCGACAACTGTCTAGCACATTCTATTTATATCGATAAATTTTTAAATACATTTGTATTTAAATTTATTTATATGTGTTTGTAGAAGTGAAATGATATTTGCATTTTCCTTAGGAAAGTTTGTTTTGACCATATGCATCCAATACAACTGTCAATATCCCCTTTCCACACCAGAATCTTATTATATAATATTATCCAATAAAAAAAGAAGTTTATTAGTTATTCTCGTTAATACACACCTATACATACAGAGAGAGAGAGACAATTAAACTTTTAGAGAGAGAGAAGGGGTAGGGTCCACCTGGGAGCTTCCTATATTTGACCACTACCTCCCGCGTGTAAATTTCGTAGTCATTGTCCAATACAAGTCCGGACCCATTACCTCACCTTCGCCTGTCTTTCCATCTTCTCTCTCTGCAACTCCCTCTCTTCCCCCCAAATCCTTTTAAGCCTTTTTTCCCTTCAATCTTCACTCAGTTGTACATACAATAGGATTTGTATATCAGAGGAGATAGAAAAATCTGAGATATGGGATTCTCAAAAGAAGGAAAACCCACTAGAGTATTGAGAGGGGTGAAGACTCTGTTTTTCTTATTCACCATGTTGATCTCTCTCCTCGTGTTATCTGCTCCGGTCATCATCGCCGTCGCCGATGCTCTCCTCCCGTCCGCTCTCCTCTCTGCTTCTATCTCTCCTGATCCCCCGCTCTCTCACCGGACTGTTTCCTCCCACCTGAGGAATTACGATTTTCGCTTCTCTCTCATCGATATACCGCTAATCTCCCTCATCCGATCAGCTGTCATACTCTGTAAGTCCGAAAAAATTCAATTTTTCCAGAACTCTGTTCCGATTTGCGTAAAATTTCTGTAGTAATATTGGGTGTTTTTTTTGTTATAGGTGTGTATAGTTTGTGCGATGGACCGAGTCTTTCGAAGGGACCTTATTTGGGGATCACGACAGTGTTTTCTGTGGCTTCATTGGCTTTTGTATCGTTCAAAGCTCCATTTGTGTTTGGGAATTGGAGTATCGAAGGAGGAGGCCATGGCCATGGCGGAGGAGCTATGGAGGTGGCTTTGTTCGTTTGTTCACTTGTTTTGGGTGTTGGTCATGTTGTTGTGGCCTACAGAACTAGTTGTAGAGAGAGAAGGAAGCTCCTCGTTTACAAAATTGATATTGAAGCTGTAAGTCTCTCTCTCTCTCTTTCTCTGTATATATATGTGTGTGTTGCAAATTCATCTATTGAGTGGAGAAATATGGAGACAACCCCAATAGGGAGTTCTTGACATCGTTTTGGCGTGCAAAACACTGACAATAATTTGTTCGGTTAGCATTCAATTGTTCGGACATTATTTTGCACACCAAAACAACATCGCTTTAGCGGGCAGTAGGAACTGTTGTACACAATGCACAACATCCCCGGTCCATAAGGATGGTATAAATCTTTTCTTGCTTGAAAAGTATTTGTTCCCACTAATTTTATGAGATTCAGGGAGACTGTAGTACAATTTTTTGCGGTGCATGTGTAGTGTGGATAAAATGACGAAATTTTATTTGTTTTGCTCTCGAAACTACATCGTTTTGATCCCATGCATTTTGATAATAATTCGCGTGATAAGTCAAAACGATATAGTTTCGATATCAAAGCGGATAAAACTACGTTATTTTGTCCACACTACAGTTACTCCAAATCCAATTTTTTCTGACATTCACGATCCTTGTTGTCGCAAATATTTGGAATCATAGTGCAGTTTCGGTAGTGCTCGTATAATTCGGACAAAGTTTTATTCGTTTCGTCATCGAAATTATGTTGTTTTAACTCTATATATTTTGATAAAAAATCGTGGGTGAGTAAAAACGATATAATTTCGACAGCAAAACGAGCAAAAACTATACATATATTATAAGAGGCTGCATTACAACTGCCGAATCTGTTTTCTCACATATAGGAATAGCAAACTTAGTATGTTGCAAAGTCTTCATTAAGTTTCAAACTCATGACATTCACATGTATATGAGTGTACCATATTCATTTAACATCTAATGGTTGGCCACGTCAAATACGTAACGACCCACATGCGTGATCAAATTTTGTTTATCATCTGTTGTTTTGGACCACTTCGAGATTTTCACATCAATGTTCGAAATTGTTTATTTTGTTCAGATGATTTTTTTTATTTTTAAATCAAATAGTTACTGGTATCTGATTGAGCTGAATTTTTTCTTAGTAATCTAAAAAATTAATCTGAACAAAGTAGACATATTCAATCATCGGAATGAAATCTCAAATTGATTCTATGCAGCCGAAGGTGAATAGGAGCCTGCAAGTTGGTTAACCCCAAAAGCCACCATTTTAATTGTCTCATTGGTTTGACATTCAACTAAATGGCCGGATCCTATTCTTCTTCTAGAAGACGGCTTTTTTAATTTCAAACTATAAATATTACTTTGTAGGAAATGCTATTCTTCCATTGACTTTTATACGAACGGCTGAGTTTGGACTAAATTTTTTTATTAAATATATTCTGTGTTATTTTACATTTTGTATTTTTTGTATAGGTTTTTGTGAAAAGAAAATGGGTATTTTATTTGTCTCGATGAGAATAATCGAGAAAATATAAAGTTATTGGTCAAAATTGAAAAAAGTTCAAATATGGTGAGGGGGATCTTAAAAACTATTTGGACAGAGAGAAACAGGGGCGCTTTACCGAATGCACTAGGCAAATTGAAAGAAAAATAAAAGTTCGATAAATCATATAATTTTTATAATTTTGAAAAATAAAAGTTCATTAAAATAGAAAACGATGAATCTCAATGTCGGTGTCAATTCAACAATTAGTGTTCTTTTTCACTGTTACACCGAAAATTCTCTATACCCTACTGTATAGTTTCCATTGCATGTTCAAGATTGAGTTCTCGAATTTAACGACAGACTTAAGAAGTCATTTACGAACACTTTTACAGAATCATGGAAATAAAATAAATATCTTCAAATTATTGGACTAGTTTGACAAATTAGTCACATGTTTTATGCAGGCATCTTTGTACAGTTTTCGAGATAAATTTGTATAGAAAATACTAATCCCTAAATTTAAGGTTCAGGGCCCCAATTCCTTGTGTTCTCCCCAAGTCCATGTGCCTTTTGACTTTGACCAACACCCCACAAAATTTTTTTGTCATTTCTTTTTTCGAGCAATGCTACTAATACATCATGTTTACGTGACATCTACTAATTTGAACACATATTAAAATTCACCAGATTCGCTTTTACATTTTGTTTTATAATGATATGACACGTAGACATAATATATCCTTTGATATACAACTTGATCTGTTCGTAAATTTATCCCTTTTTTTATTGTTATTAGATTTTTTATAGTAATCATTTGTCGTAGCACAAAAAATTCCAAAAGTACAAAGATATATCCTAAAAAAACTATATCGTTTTGCTGCACTATAATACTATAGTGCAAAGATGCGCTAGAACATCTCAAATCCGATGTTTTCGTCTTTTGTTAAAAGGAAAAGAATTTAGGACCCGATTTTACTTGACGCGGCGGCCGACCAAAAAGTTTATCGTGTAAATTTGATTCATATTCCTAAGCAACATGCGAGGAATAAATTCCTTGCAAATCAAACAAATGTAGCAGAATTTATGGTTGCTTGCATGTTACTACTACTAATACAAAAGCAAGAGGGAGAAGAACCTGGGTGCGGTTTTCGACAAAGAAAAATGTTTGTTTTTTGGTTGTCTCACATGTGGTCGGTGCCGCGTGCGCAGGTGTCGGCATGCAAAAATGGGATTCCGAGGTATTACAAGATTCTACAACAACAAAGAGTCAAGTTGTAAGAGAAAGTAAACAGACAAACACACCCCCCATATTCCCTAAATATGGGGATTTCCTTTTCCTTTTGGCAAATTACCCAGATTTCCGGAGCCAGGTTTCAGGTACTTTGTTTTCCATTAACCCCTTTTATTCTCTACATACGTCCATAGATGTGTCTGAAATCGTTCGATACACGTGAACTTTATGTGCATCCAGTGGCGGACCCAGGATTTGAATTTGAGGGTGTCACCATCAAAATAAATGAACAACTAAGAATAAAATTTGTATTTAATAACTAAAAAAATATATGTTTCAAAATTTAATTAACTAGATTTGAGAGAGTTTGGCACAGCAAAAAAGTTATGTACATGTCACAGTGCTACGTGGTAAACTTTAATTTACTGTTAAAACCTGAAAAAAAATAAAAAATTAGTGGAGCACGGGGGTCGGGGGTGTCACGTGACACCCCGCCCCCCTCTTTAGGTCCGCCCCTGTAGTGCATCGAACGAGTCCTAACACGTCAGTGTATGGATCTATACAAACAGTCCGTGTTTATAGTCTTGCTCTATATTCTGTTTATGTTCGTATATTTCCAAAGTCAGACTTAAAAGAAATTTCAATTTCCGATTTGGGGGCCGTAGTCCGTGCTGCACTACAGCGCTGTATGGGGTCGTTTTGGCTGCGCTATTATCAAAATGTATGAGCTGCATTACCCCTCAGGACTACGCCTTTTTGAGCTCATGCAATGTGGTAACAACTCGCAACAAAAAAACGTCGTTTTGACTACCCTACAACATCGTAGCGCAACACACACTACAACTCCCATTCGCCCACCTCAGCTCAATAAACTAATAAAGTTTTACCTCACATAAAGTCATTAATTTTCTAAGCTCGGCTTACAAAACTTATCATATACGTAAAAAAAAAAGACTATTCAAGCTGGATTTGTGATCAGCTCGATTAAAACTTATGCAGATCGTTTGCATTGATCCATAATCTAAGCTTGAATCTAAAACTCGAAAAGGTTCTCAATCAAGTTTGAATGCTCATCATAGCTCACACCAGATGACGAATTGGGACATTAAACTAACCCTAGTTTTTTTTCTTCTTCCAGGTTTATCCAAAGGAGATTCTGCAACCGGGTGCTCATCATAGTATTAGGTTTAGCATGTGGGTGTGCACATTATTAGGCACCCAGTTCGATATACTACATCATATGTATACAACATCATCATTGTAAACTAGTGTTCTTTTTGTATCATTATAGAGGCATGGACCACTTGAGATTCAAAAGTCGTCGGTCCCGCCTCTCCGAAAACATGTACAGCTTGTCACTATTTATCCCTAAATATGCGTGAATTTTCGGAAGAGCAGTGCAATACGCACACACATTTCATATACAATTTGTAAGAAATCTAGATCCTATAACATGTCATATACAAGAGCAAGTATCAAATAATCCTCTATACCAGCTCATCTGGAAAATATAAAATGGGTCATACTTTATGTGGCTGAAGAAGCAAATGGGCAAATGAAAATTCAAGAACCAGCGTTGCGATACTGATACCACAAGGACATAGGGCTTCAAACCATGAACTGCAAACCATTCAAAGCTACACTGGAAAAGCTTGTTGGAGCAGAGTACCAAAGCAAGCCCCGGCAATGACTGAGGAAGTGAAAGACAAAGGCTAATTGGTCCAAAGTTGAAAGCATTGCACTCAAATAAGAAACACCCACCAACAGCTTAAACTGCCATCATGTTGTACTAAAACCTTTGTCTTGACTCAACATTTGGTCCAATGCCTTGGAAAAAAAAACACTTTAGCCCAATTTCCAGAAAGATTGTTGAGCATGAAGCCTAAAGGGTTCATTAAGTAGGTCTCTTTGGATGGATATCTAACTTCTACTGCCACCAAAATCCATTAGCAAATTGAAGCCATTTTGTTCTCATTGAGGCAAGCATCATAAAAAAGGATAGATATAGAACCTAAATCGGAGCAGAGAGGATTTATTCCTAGCCAGAAGCAGCAGATTCAACCCAACGGCTGTTCTGGCTGAGATTCAAGAAGAATGAAGTTGGGCTTAACAAGCCTATTTCCATGACGGGATAGAATCTCGGAGAGATCAAAAGACTAGTATTTTCCGTAATCTGTAAATCCTTTTGCGTCATCTATACAATCCGTTTTTGTCCTAAGAAAAAACAGTTACAATAACAACAAATTTCAGTGCAATTGTTTGTAATGGAGACCTCAAATTATTCTCCCAAGTAATCAATCATTCTATCCTATAACTGCAGAGCCGTTTCCAGGTGAAGGCATTCTAGACTAAATGTGAGAATATGTCGTTAGATTAAACAAAGCCATAATCATGTACGCACCAAACAATATATTACAAAGCTAACATTCGCGATTAGAGGACCCCACATACAAGTAGAATAAGTGTCATATGGGACAATTAACTTATTAAAGGGCTAAGATAAGGATTAATGTCAATGTTGATTACAACATACAGACTTTGTCAATCAGATCTGATCCCGCCCATGAATGTCCTCGGATCAGGGCAGTTTCCACTGAACTGGGCTTGTGAGAAGTCAAATCCTGGGTTCTGCACACAGCAATAGCAACAAGAGACACAAGATAGTCAGAGGCAGTGAGATGCATATAATAGGTCTGATGACAATTACAACAGTAATATGCCTAACCAGATAACTAATTGTTAAATCACAAAATTGCAACTTAAAACTGCCTGCCTGTCAAGAACTGATGTTACCATCCGTGCCGATGACTATGAAAGACATAATTTCAAGAAGCCAAGTAGAGACACCGAAAGTGGTCATGACATTAGAAACATGAGAGGCAGAGGTTATTTGGAAAACACAAATCCACTAACTAATTGCCAACTTTCTTGACCCTATAATCCATCTTCCACCAAAAGCATTTGATTCATCATTATACGCTATGAACGATGCAACTTAACCCCAACCAATGTAAGGATCATATTTGTGATGTACTGCATTATTCCAGCTGGCTCACGTGAAAGCAAGTCAACCCAACTCAACTAGTGTTAATAGGGAATCCCTGGGGACAAAAACATTGTCATGTTTTATCCGGTTGGCTTTAGCCAAAGTCATATATCCGCTGGTGAGAAAATCCCCTCCAATCATAATGACAACAATTCTCATTCCATTCTCCTGACATGAAAATCACCTTCTAGTTGTGTTACAAAAAGTATCATGCCTTCGGTATGAAACAATAGACAATTATGAATCCCCTGAAATGCAGATTGCTCAATAGGAGGCCAGGATGACACAGCTATTATCAAAAATACTTCCCAACTTGTCTTTGCACTATCATATATATATATATATATATAAAAGGAGAGGACCAGTTTGATGTCTCCTAAATTGTAATTGTGTCAGCTTTTTATTTCCTAAATTGCCCTCAAAATACATTAGTAATTACTTCTGAACAATTTTAAACTACCAAATAATCATAAGGACAAAAACAAAACAATATTTTTCACTATTTACTCTTAAGTAACTGCTCCCTTTACAAGATAGATTGATCAACTCCTATTTGCACATGCATCGCGTGTGCCCGGCCACTAGTGTAAAATAACAAGCAGGTACCTTCATCTAATTTTCTTTGATAAGAGAATTACAGCAAAATCCAGACACTCTCACGCTACATAAACGGAATGCCAGCATTTAAAACTGCCCCAAAGTGCCTGCCACTTATCATTCTGATTAATCCATCATCATCATGAACTCATCCAACACCGATACTCTAGCCATCCTAAAAGTACAAGATAACAACAAAAACAACCTTGTGCTTAGCATGCTGTGATACTTTCAAAGACAAGCACTTCAGTGGTTCATCCCAAGTCACGTAAACAAGCAATACAGAGGTTGAACTGCAACTTCCTTCCAATGGCCATACTTTTGGACATCAGATCGTGAAAACTTGCCCATGTCACCATGGATTACTTAAAATATTTCATCATACTATATATCTATCTTGTGTCATTCTAAGAGACCCTACGAATAGAAGATGTTATGTAAAAATCATTACAAAACAACATTTGTAGATCGCCCTCAAACTAAAACCCCAAGATATAGTTCTCATTTTTGTATTTCAAAATTCTCTGCGTAACGTGTATCCTCCATTACCCCTTAATTTGAATGACTACAAACTTTTATATGCCAATGTGAAGAGGAAATCCCGAGGGGAAAGTTCAAGATGGAATATTTCACCACGCCTCATTTGAGCCTTTGCTTAAAGATAGCTACTCATTCTC
This sequence comes from Arctostaphylos glauca, assembly GCA_019985065.2. NCBI lineage: Eukaryota > Viridiplantae > Streptophyta > Magnoliopsida > Ericales > Ericaceae > Arctostaphylos > Arctostaphylos glauca. The sequence goes on along the minus strand of JAHSPW020000013.1, from coordinate 24,924,927 downwards.
GTAATCAAGACGAGAAATTCTGCAACAAAATGTAATGTAAAATGATGATGGAGCCATGCAAAACAAGAGGCATCCAAACCATTCCGATCAAATCAAACTAAGAATTATGCTTAAGAGGAACATTCAGGGAAATGTTCTCAGAAAGTCTAATTCTACCATTTTCTATGATCTTTCCCAACTCGCATCAGCTAAAAACATAAGTGATCAATTATAATCACGTTTTGGTAAAACCTGGTAATAATAGTTTATTGTTTCAATCCAGAAGCAGGATTCAACAAATGGCTGGGCTTAATAATAAAGGCCAGGACAAGTTTCATCACCACCAAAGATGGACTGACCTCCTCTTGAAATCTCTGAAGCATAAGGCGCTTCTGCTCAAGATCTGATGCATAAGGATCGAGCTGGCCCTGACCCAGGATAGGCGAGGCCCACGTCTGGCCTTTGTCCCTTTTCTGTAAGGTTATGTGCAATATATCATCCTCTGCCACATATAAGTCAATTAAGCACTCTTACCATCCTCTACCCAATTAAAAAAACATAAATTCAAACACCCAATTACACGAATCAATTGAAACTAAGGGGAGATATTAATGTGTACCTATAGTCCAAAATGAACAATCAGTTTTCACAGGGCTGCTGAGATCATGCTGGAAAAGAAGAACGCAGAAATACAAAAAGTTAAAAATTAAGTAGCAATCTTAACTAAGATAGAAATATATGTCCAAATGTGGATATGTGTAGGTTGAGTGGTACGTACGTTGAGATATGGGGGATTGCCTTTGATGCCAACTTCGACGTGTTTGGACTGAATCTTGCAGTGGAAGAGCTTCGTGGGGACGTTAGGAGGTAAAGTGATGTAGATATTGACCTCTTCAAGGGTTTGATCCCACTCGAAAACCTTCTGACCTGAAACAACACCGACAAACGTAATTCAAATGAAAAACACAAGCAGGATATTGAAAGCACGAAACCCCCGAATAGCTAGGGCTTGAATAGAAGCCATGAGAACAGTCTGTAATTGATCAAACAGATTGAAGAACGAAACGCGAGACAATTCAGTGTGGAGAGATAGACAGATAAGAGGGAGGGTAAAACCGACGACGTACCGCCGTGGAGGAAGCTGTGACGTTTCTCCGGTGCCAATTTCTCCGCCATTGTTATTGTTGGGCGTTGCTGGAGCCTACAAGAAGAAGCGTGGATTGTCCAGCTTGATTCCCCAAGCCAATGGCCTCCCCAATCAGGATTCAGGACCGCCAAGGGGGTAACAATGTAAAATTGTAAACTTGTGTGTGGTGTGATTTACATGAAAGTCCCCTCAAGTATGATAATTTTGCACTTTGGCACCCTGATGATAAATCATTAGCAATACCTATTTGGCTTCACTCTATTATTGATTTTTTTTTTTTTGAAAAACTTAATTTGGCCCAATCCGTTTGGACTAAAATATTTGAAAAGGGTACTGATCAGTAATTAGCACTTGTCTTTCTTTGACTTGAGAAGGAAATATATGAAAAAAGACAATTTCATCTTGAATGTAAAAATATAATATACACACATATAGACCACGCACAAGGATAATTAAGTAATTTTAAAATATCTAATATTTACAACCCATCAATTCTTGGGTTAGGTTGAGGATGATCTGAGTATGTCGTGGAAAGGAATAGTTTAGTCCAAATCAATTGAATTATCAGTAACAAAAATCGGAATAGAACTACAGAGCAAATAAGGGTCTCACTTTCATGAACTTTTGGGAGAGCTGTAGTGTAGGGATTTAGAAAAATTATAGTGCACTACAATTTTTCCAAACTATAGTTTTTCCAAATCCCGCGTTTAGTGAGGGAAAAAATGACATAGTTTAATTCACGTTGTTCTTGAAAGGAGTATATTGTTTTGAATTATTACGCGAATTATTTTTAAAAAACATGAGATCAAAATAATATAATTTTAAAGACAAAACGAACAATATTATACCAACACTACAAAAAATACACTACAGAACTCTCGAAATCCCACTCTCAAATCCCATAACTATATTACATGTTTACAAATCATTTAAAGAACTGTTTGTTACTCCATTTACTTTGATTTTTCATTAGGACATTTTAGATTTTGTATGTAAAATTTGTATTTTTTAAACCCCAAAAAAAAAACAAAAAACTTTTAAGTTGCATCTAACTTTTCCAAAAGACTAGAGACAAATGCACAAGGTCTTTCTACTGTTTATATTGTTTTGAATTTAATTGCAGAGAACATCTTTCGAGTCTTTCCTTTCCAGAAGCTCCAAACACGGCCTTTTACACCGCCGCTGAACGAAAAACTCGAAGTCTCTTTTTTTAGCGCCATTTTGAAGCAACGAAGCCCGTGGGGGAGAGAGAGCGGGAGAGGGGGAGAGAGAGAGAGGGAGAGAGGGAGAGAGAGTGATGAGATGAGATTCAGTTTCGATTCACCGGAAACCAAAGCAGACGAGAGGCAAGCCCTAATAAAGCCTTCACCATCGTCCTCCACGACTAAAGATGAAGTGGAATGGCTTCCGCTCCAGAACCACCCTGTCTTCGCCACCAGCGCCGCTTCCGGCGACGTTGGTGGTGGTGCCGTCCACTACTCCACATTCCGATGGCCAACTAATCTCCTGGCGTGGGATGGAGCTTCCCGCCTCTACTTCTGGGACCCTGACAAGCAGTGCCTCCATAAGATCTCCATTCGATTAGGCGAGCCCGACCCTGCCTCCGTCCTCGCCGCTTCTCCCTCTAAGGTCCTCTCTCTCTCTCTCTCTCTCTCTCTCTCACACACACACACACACACAATGGAAGTTCTACTTGCCCTTATTGAATTGAACAATTTCACCTTTAGGGGGTTGGGCCTTATCAGTTGCATACGAAGGACTCTTGGCATTTGAACAACTTATCAGGAAACATACTTCTTTCACCTGTATTGATAGATGTATACATGTAAGAATGTTGTTGCCCGCATATCCAGTGGTTTCTTCAAGGGTTTTTCACTTAATTTTCTATGCTTTCAAAGCTTTTTAGTGTCCTACCGATTCAGTTCCCTCTACAATTTTAAAAAATCTAAACATTGATTAGTGAACTTAGAGCTTAATGTCATCTCTTTCAACTGACATTTCACTTCAACCTGTAAAATTGGTTATATTACTTCACCATTCTCTCTTTTTGTTTATACTTCAGCGGGTAACTAAGGTATCTTATTTGACCCCTACAATTTATCTCATGTCTATTCGAATGGCACTAGTGATGTCAAAAGAGGTCCATCAATCAATTTTGGTTGAAAGTGTTGTATATTGGTATCATGTTGTTTGAAGTTTGGTGGTGTCTGACCCTGCTAAACTCTTACTGGTGCTGCCCATGTGCATATGTTTACGTCAACGCAAATACATACTAAGGTTGATGGTCATGTCAAAATTTGCAAGCTCGCGTAGCTACAGAATTTCTTTTTCCCATAAAGAAAAAGTTCTGCACCGGAATCAAGTACTTGTTAGAGAAGTTTGGAGCTGCTGGTGCAAATGATTTTACAAGTGGCATGCTTAACTTTTAAGATCATATGGCTCATGAGCGATGGATTTGGATCTTGCAAGTTTGGAGTTTTGATTATTCGGGTTATATATTGATACTACTAATCATTAGTCTCGTTAGTTTGCATTCATTGGTTCCTCTTGGTTTTAGGTAATGGATGGAGGGTTTATTTGTTGTAGTTATTGTTGCTGTCACTAACAAGAACTGAGTATGGACTCGTTACATTAAACGCTTAGTTAGGTGTCAAAATAGGTATGCCATTGGAATTTCCAGTAAATTGGACGAAAGACCTTCCTCTGAAAGCCAGTCATTTTGGATTTTTTTTTTTTTTCACCTGCTAGCTTGTGCATAATTCTTTGTATAGATTTCCTTTTAAGTTTTTTATTAATCATTTTAGATTCACATATTATAATTCAGTATTTCCGTATTGTACTAGTTTGCAAGCGTGTAGTCAAGGATGCTTATATTGTATAGGTACTGCGAGCAGATGTTCGACTCAAATTTTTGGTTAATAAGATTTCCACCAATAGAAATGGATCAGCCCTATTGCTAGCTGGTCCAGATGGTCTAGCCGTCATGTACCTCTATGGGTGTACTTCAACGAAAGATGGCAGTGGTACTGGTATATGCAGGTATGGCCTCAACTGAAGACTATAGAGCTTGCCTTTTGAAGCATTCCTCCTCGATCTTATTGATTTACGATCCTTGGAATCTAATACCTTTCCATGAGTTTAATTCGTCAGCATGACTTGTAGGTTCTCATATTGCTTGTGTGTTAACTTCTACACAGGACTGTTTCAGTTGGCTCACAAATTTTTTCCAGTGGCAAGAATGTCATACGCACATTACAGATTTTATGGCACCCTTGCAGTGACAGCCATGTCGGAATCCTTTCTTCTGATTCGGTTTTCAGGTATTGTATCCGTTGCTGGCAGTTTTTGGGTGTGATGACCTATGGTTGCAAATAGATTACTTGACACATATGACAAAGGCTTGGAAAATCTGACAGTGTGACTTAGCCTTGATCATCAAAAAGCTTGTTGATTTCATGGCAAGCTGTAAATCCTTAATGCTGTTGATTTATTGTTTTGCTCTAAGGCTTTCTGTTTGAGAATTATTCTTGTAGCTAGGAGTTATTATCACGTGAATATGCTGTTGGGTTGCTTTTACCCTACTGTTTTCCCTACATTTGTGTAACTTTTTTCATCTATTTCAAGTCATAGTTTTGGTCCGTTTTGGAGCATGAAGGAGAAGTGTTTGGAATGGACTACATATTACTTCATGCATGAGTTGCCATTTAAGCATGCTAATGAACCTCTGCTAAACCTGTTTTTCGGCTCTCGAGTTAGAATAATGATGATCATGTTTGACTCATCTTGTTCCCTGAGCTACTGCCAGTGCTTTGGCATTCAGGTGAATTGATCTAATTACCTTGCATTATTGCTAGTGTCATATGCGATGAGGAGGTATAAACCAAAAAGTGTGATTTTATCAGTCTAACATGTGGGAAGTTTGCATGCAGATTATAATTTCTCCATATTGACAAGTATATTTATATGCATTTTATAGAAGGTGTCGAGGAATATATTTTCTGTGTATTTTTCTCCTAAGAGGAGGTACAATATATATAGAACAATGTACAGACTTAAACAAGGAAATACAAATCAGTACCAAATCACCTATTATTCTATATCCCTAATTTATCTCTAACTGAATCCCTAAATAGGCTCCTAATTATATGCCTACTATTTACATAGTCAACATTCTATATCCCTAATTTATCTCTAACTGAATCCCTAAATAGGCTCCTAATTATATGCCTACTATTTACATAGTCAACAATCCCCCTTAAGCTGGAGAGTATATATCATGAACACCCAGCTTTTGACAAATAGAATCGATGGCGACTTTGGGAAGAGCTTTGGTGAAGATATCCGCGAGTTGAGAACCAGAAGGAACAAAGGGAGTTGTAATTTCCTTTGACTCCACTTTCGTTCGAACAAAATGACAGTCAACCTCGATATGTTTGGTTCGCTCATGAAACACTGGATTATTAGCTATATGAATAGCAGCCTGATTATCACAGTAGAGCGGAGTCGGATCATGAACTGGAAATTCAAATTCTTGAAGTAGTATGCGTAACCAGGTCAACTCACAAGCGGTATGAGCCATTGCTCGATATTCTGCCTCAGCACTTGAATGTGCCACGACTGATTGCTTCTTACTTTTCCATGTTACAAGATTGCCCCCTATAAAGGTGCAATAGCCGGTGGTTGAACGACGGTCTGCAGGGGATCCTGCCCAGTCAGCGTCATTGTATCCTTCAATCCGGAGGTGTCCAGAGGATTTATACAGAAGCCCTCGACCAGGAGCATTTTTGAGATACTTTAATATACGAATGACTGCTTCCATGTGAGGAGCTCGAGGATGAGTAATAAACTGACTAACAATGCTGACTGCATAAGATATATCCGGCCGAGTAATAGTAAGATAAATGAGTTTACCCACTAGCCTCCGATACATCTCTGGGTCGTTAATTAATTCACCATCATCAGGCATTAGTTTGAGATTAGTTTCCATAGGAGTGGCCACAGGTTTAGAACCAAGGTACCCTGTGTCTTTTAGAAGATCAAGAGTGTACTTCCTCTGGGATAGACTGATACCTGCTTTAGACCGTGCAACTTCAATTCCAAGAAAGTACCGGAGTTTACCCAGATCTTTGGTGAGAAAACTAGAACAAAGATGACTGATCAAAGTCTGGATTGCATGACTATCACTTCCAGTAATTACAATATCATCCACATATACAACTAGAATCACAATGCCTTTGTTGGTGCGGTTGAAGAAGACAGAGTGACCAACCTGACTGCGAGTCATACCATGAGAGATAACCGTATTGCTAAATTTATCAAACCAAGCTCTGGGAGACTGTTTGAGTCCATAGATAGATTTGTGAAGATGACACACAGACTCCCCCTTGGACTCAAAACCGGGTGGTTGAGCCATATAAACAGTTTCAGATAAATCCCCATGTAAAAAGGCATTTTTAACATCAAGCTGTGAAGGGGCCAAGCAAGATTGGCCGCAAGCGAAATAATAATGCGAATGGAGTTGAGTTTGGCAACAGGGGAAAATGTCTCGGTGTAATCAAGGCCATAGGTTTGAGTGAAATCTTTGGCCACAAGGCGAGCTTTGAGATGCTCAACAGTGCCATCAGGATTGTGTTTGACGGTGAAAACCCAACGGCAACCAACAATATGGGCCCTAGAAGGCGGGGGCACAAGAGTCCACGTATGATTCATGTCCAAAGCACGCATCTCTTCTTGCATGGCAGAGTACCATCCAGGATGAGAAAGAGCATCCTGGTAAGACTTGGGAACAACAACCGAAGAAAGAGACACAGAAAAAGCGCGGAACGAAGGAGATAAATGGTCATAAGAGACGAAGTGAGAAAGAGGGCGAGAAGTGCAAGTACGCGTACCTTTGCGGACAGCGATGGGAAGATCAAGAGTGGGGTCCTGTGACGGTGGATCTGCAGACGGTGAGGAAGACGGTGGGGGAGAATGAGAAGTGGCCTCAGGAGAGATTGGCATAGGTGGATGGTGTTGGCGCCGAACATAGACTCGAGTAACTGGCGGGTGAGCTGGAGGAGTACAGGAACACCGGAAACAGTAGTTTCAGGATCATCAACGGGATGACCGGGTCTGGAGAGGAGTGGATCCTGTAAGTTGTGGCATTCTGCGGAATAGTAGGGCACATCTTCAAAGAACATGACATCAGCACTAACAAAGTGCTTGTGTAACGAAGGACTATAGCACCGGTAGCCTTTTTGAGTACGAGAGTAGCCAAGGAAGATACACTTATGAGAACGGGGATCCAATTTATCACGACCGGGTTGTAAATTATGGACAAATGAAATATACCCAAACAGTCGAGGAGGGAGAGGAAATGGTTCAATTCCAGGGAACATAACCTGGAAAGGAGATTTGCCGTGCAAAACCTGAGATGGCATGCGGTTTAAGAAAAAACTGGCAGTAAGAACAGCATCCCCCAGAAAGTTTTAGGAACATGCATTTGTAGCATAGGAGCCCGAGCAATAGCAATAATGGGGCCATTCTTGCGTTCAGCAACCCCATTTTGTTGAGGAGTAGTGACACATGAGGTTTGATGAATGATGCCACGAGAATCAAGGAATTGTGTAAAGGGTTTAGAGGTGTATTCCTGGGCATTATCACTACGGAGAACAAGTAATTTGGCATTAAATTGATTTGTGACTTCAGCATAAAAAGACTGAAAGACAGTAAATAACTGAGAGCGATCTCTAAGCACATATACCCAAGTCAACCGAGAGAAATTATCAATAAACGTGACAAAATATCGAGCACCACATAAACCAGTAGTTCGAGACGGTCCCCAAATATCAGAATGAACAAGAGCAAAAGGTTCCAAACTAGATAGTTCAGTGCGTGAAGGAAAAGAAACTCTACGATGTTTACTAAGTTCACAAGTATCACAATTAAAAGTAGACACTGTAGGTAAAGATGGGACTAATTGGCGGAGATTGGCGGATGACGGATGTCTAAGACGGCAATGCCACTGGTATGGTGTAGTGGTGGAATGAAGAGCAGATGACTGGAAGGAGCCGGTCGGCTGGAGGTAGTACAAGCCATTCTTCTCATATCCCCCACCAATCCTCCTCTTCGTCTTTAGATCCTGAAAGTCACAATAAGAGGGATAAAATGTTACCGAACAATTGAAGGCTTGGGTGAGTTTGTGAATGGACAATAAGTTAAACGGAAAGTGGGGTAAGTATAAAACAGAAGAAAAAGTGAGACCAGAGGCGCAGTAAGTGCCAAGGCAGTGAACTCGAATTTTAGTACCATTGGCAATAGTAACATATGATGGGGTAGATGGATAAGAGATATTAGATAAAAGAGATATATTACCTGTCATGTGATCAGAAGCACCAGAATCTAAGATCCAAGGTGCATGAGAGGCAGAATAGAGACATGTGTTACCTGATGCAACAAGGGTAGCAGTAGAAGAAGAGGATGCAGTGGCTCGGTGGACTATTGAATCATACTCAGATTTAGAGATAGTGATGCTATCTGAAGTGACAGGCTCAGATGGTTTCCCTGCAGATGCAGCATGATTAGCCCAAGCAGGCTTGCCGTGAAGTCGCCAACAGAACTCAACCGTGTGGTTAGTCTGATGACAATGAGTACATCTCTTAGAGCCGCGGCCACCTCGCCCTCCCCGGCGACCACCACGAGTTGAGGAACTATTATGATGTCGGCCAGACATATGCTCAGTGGGAGCAGCAAGAGCGGACTGAGGAGGATTCTTCGGGATAGAAGAGTGGGTGGCAGCGCGGCGAATACGAGCAAAGGTCTCTCCAACTGTAGGAATATCTTTACCGGACAAGATCTGAGAACTCAAATGAGCTAGGTCGGGTTTGAGGTCGGAGAGGAATTTAGCAACCCGAAACTTCTCCCTGTATTGTTGTTGTTTCACTAATATCCAGACCAGCGGATCTGTGCTGACGTGGACAGAACAGGGAGAAGAGTCACGAACGGCGGTGAACGGCGGCGAACGGCGGTTGAGATCTGGGTTAGGGTTTATACTGTTCTGAGTTAAGGTTTGGTATTTCTGATGATGGCGAACGAGGTAGACCGAGAAAGAAAGATCGAGTACGAGATATTCGATCAAGTCAGATTAGGGTTTTGAAACCCGCTTTGATACCATGTCGAGGAATATATTTTCTGTGTATTCTTCTCCTAAGAGGAGGCACAATATATATAGAACAATGTACAGACTTAAACAAGGAAATACAAATCAGTACCAAATCACCTACTATTCTATATCCCTAATTTATCTCTAACTGAATCCCTAAATAGGCTCCTAATTATATGTCTGCTATTTACATAGTCAACATTCTATATCCCTAATTTATCTCTAACTGAATCCCTAAATAGGCTCCTAATTATATGCCTACTATTTACATAGTCAACAGAAGGTATCAAGGTTGTTCCGCTAACATGTACTACGAGGGAACAAAAAATGAGAAGTGAAAACTCCTGTACATGAATCACCTGAAACACTTTACAAAATCTATGAATTAGTTCAAATACAGGTGAACGATATTTGAGAACCAACTATGTCGTGGACAGCAAGGAGACAAATTCTACCTGTAAATCTGAGATGAGGTCTCCTAGCTGGACAATTTTTTATGGATTTCTAAGGCCGGAAACCACACCTCTTTCTTGCTTGTCCACCCTCCTTCCCCTGCAAGCATGTAGCAACTTCAACACATTCCTAGGGAACACCCACATGAAACCAACATCCCTAACCTCATGGTCATAAATCTATAGCCGCTAAACAATGAATTAGATAATGATTTGGAAGAATCTCAATCTTGCTAATACAACACCAATTCAGATGAATTTTCCACGCTCTCATTATCAATGATAAGGAGCTTGCCATGAGCCACGAAAGACACTGAAATAGAACCTTGGACGGAGCCCTATTCCCCTCCATATAAACGTCTTTGTGCTTCCCACTAAAACTTCATGAAAGTATATTTCAATTTGAATCTTCCATATTTGCATCTCAATAAAAACAAATCATCATCTTCCTCTCCTACCCTTATTAACTCTGAGAGGAAACATGGAAGGGCCATCCCTCCACCTCCCATATCATGTCGACTAACGATAGAAAGAAATAGCCAATCCGTTTCTTCTTGAGTACCCTCTTATAAATGCTTGTTTGTTTAATTGTTGTGCTAGCCGGAGATGAGATGGATTAGTGTTATTATACAGCGTTAGCATACAATGAATTTACGAATTGCTATACATCTTGCATTCCAAATACCTTTTCAACCCTGTGTGACTATGCCAATCGCCATGACATAATGGCCTCCTTTTATGACCGCTTACCCCACATGCTACAGCAATTTGGTTGCACAATCATTCTCCAACATTTGCCCTACTCATGGGCAAATCTTCAAAGCCATTTCCCTATAAGAGCTTGATTAAAGATTTCAGACCCTCTGAAGTCCAAAGGGAAGCTAACGTTCAGCACATCACCAACCGTAATCACAGTTGATTTCCGAGGTTCACCTTTAGGCGTGACATTTCTTTAAAGGAAAGCAACAAACATGAAGGTAGGCCACTTACTAAGAAGTTGACGACAGAGATGCTAGTATCACCTGCATACTATAGATAGACACTATAAGAGAGAAGCCATCCACCTTTCCCACCACATTAACTTCCATAAAAACCTCCCTTTATGGTCTTGATCGCCATTGTACTAAAATGTAATCTTGTCTTATCCTCTCGAACTGTTTGTAAAAGATGACATTCCTTTTGAACTTTGACTAAGGGTCATATTTTGTGCAGAATTTTTGATATGTCTTCATCTATTGAGCAACCGGAGCAGGAATACTATATACAGCCTGTGGAACCAGGTAGATGCCGGAATGCTGCATCAATCTGCCCTGTTGATTTTTCTTTTGGGGGTGACCACATGTGGGACAGATTTAGCGTAAGTTGAATCTTATGGTGATGCATTTCTGTATGTTCTTGCTAAGGCCTATTTATCGTGTTCTATCATGTATCTGAAATGAATGGAAAGGGCTGAAACATTTTGTACTGAGTCTAGAGTTTAAGCTAGATACACTTTGGAGTTCAAAATCAATGAATTGAAAGAGATAAATCACACAAAATGAAAGGTAAAGAAAGTCATCAATATTGCTTGCTTTTAGGAATGAATAAATTTTCATTTGCACAAGTCGTGGAATAAAAAATCAGGACTTATGTTGACTCGTCTAGCAACATCATCTATGCTTGTGCCTATATCTCTCATTAATGGACTAATGGTGGGTCATATACTATTCATCTGTCCAGTTTTATCTGGTTTATGTTCTGGATATTTTCCCACCAACTCTCCTATTGGGTACAAGCTACGTCTCTTGCTCAATCATGTGATAGTTGTTCCTCTTGTTATGCTGTTACCTGTTAGCACGCTCATCAAGCTCATATGATCTCTGCTTAATTTGTCATTTCAAGACCTATTAGCTTGTACTAAAGTACTGCCACTGCAGTTGTCTTGAATTGATAATTGTGCCTTGTTATTGAAGTGGTCATTCTCAGTATTGCAGAATGCAATTATCAAGTAATGGTCCTATTCTTCGTGCAGGTATTTGTCCTATTTAGTGATGGCTCTGTTTACATCCTTTGCCCAGTTGTTCCTTTTGGAAGGTAAAACATTCCCTGTTGTGCTCACTATCATTTCTTGTTGGAGATGAAGCATAAGTTATTGCTTGTGGCTTTTGCATGTAATCAGCATTCAAAAACCTAAATGCAAAGTGTTTATAATTTCAGCTTATGCAAACCTGATGTACATGAGATTGCGATGATGTAATTCGGTTTTGTTTCTGTTACTCTGTGTGATGCATTCAAATAAATCTGGAAGCAGGTGTATTCTTTGATACTATACCCTGGGAGCTCTTGCATTTTTTTCCTTCATGATGTTACTTCTAAATTTTCTGTGTTTGGAATTGGATGCTTCGTACTCAGCCATGGGAGGTCCTGAAAAATCATTAAGTCATTATGGCCTCCTTATTTATTTGTGTTCTATAAGAAATATTTATCTCTATCGCATAGAACATATTATTCCCCGCACATTTTTTTGTGTTCGCATGGTATTGATGATCTATCATGATGCTTCAGTTTAGTGTTTGTCAGATAATTTCTTGTCAATTTTTCTTCTCTGTTGGATGCTGATGAAAATCTGATTGCTTTGGTCACAACAGTGTATACGTATGGGAATCAGTATTGGAGATATACAATGATGCTCAAACATTTGGGTTGGAATCTTCTTATCCACAAGCCGTTAGTAACTCTAATCTGGCAATCACTTGGTTGGAAGCAACATTTCCCCCGTTAAGTCGCCAAGCAACAGTAGGAAGTCTGCTTGAAGTTAAAGCTCAGCCATATGCTTTATATGATGCATCCATTTCATTGCAGGTATTGATATACAATCACTTTCAGACAGGCATATGATTTTTTTGGGTAATTAGACAGACAGGCATTATGTTTATTTTTACTACAGTATAACTTGACGACTCTTCACTAAAGTTGGCATATCGCAGCAAAATGTTATACATTTTCTTATTGGGAGTTTTATATATATCAATTCCAGAATAGCAAAATTCGTAATTGGTGACAGTGGTCTCCTCTAGGGTCTAACAAAAAGAGAGCTTCGTTGTAAGTTCCTCTGTGCCTTTTAGGATTTGAAGCAGTTCTAGAGAACTCGAACCTATGAAGGTCATTAAGCATATTTTGAGTAAATTTAATAGCATGCTTGATGGTCAAGCTTTTGTAATTCAGTTTAATACAATCTGTCACAATATGACCTGAATCCTCTTTTAGCGTTGCAAATCACCAGTTATCCATTTAGTGAGTCCAGTTATTAATTAATAATTTTGGGATCCCTTAGATGTATGTGGATGTCACGGAAGTTTGGATACAAATACAATGTGTTCACTGCTAATGAGTTTTTTACATTCATTAGTTTGCTTCTGGCTAAAGCTGCAGTAGCATTAATTGCAACATCTTTAAGACTAAAGTGCCCGGAAAAGTAGCAAAAGACATAGACGGGAGAAAATAATAATTTCCGCCTCTTTTGTTTTGTATCTAGTTTAGAAAGAAGAAGAGAAACACCATGAAAAAGAGATGCAAATAATGATATTTTTCGCTTCTGTTTTGTTTCTTTCCTCTTTCCATCTTCGCTTTCCTTATTAAGTTGGATAAATTTTTACTTTCGTCTTATCTTTAAAATCAAACAAGCGAGAGTTAATTTCCCTCAACTTTTTTTCCTCTTTTTTTTGTGCTTACTGCAAACCCAAACTGACGAGATGTTACACTTTCTTTACAATTTTCTGTCTTTTTTTCCCCACAATTTCTGAACAGTTCTGCATGGGAACTTCTGTTTTATGTTTTGCAGGGTCCTCTCCCTAAAGTAGGTCATGGCGGGGAAGAAGATACACACGTTGAACTTGAAGAGTGTGAAGGGCGGGCAGTAAGTTTACTCTGCAATGCAGTCAGTAAGGATTCAATCCTTGTGACTGCCTGGAGTGGTGGGCAATTGCAGATAGATGCCCTAGCGGATGAAATACAGCCAGTCTGGATTGTTGGTACCCCACCTCGTATCTGCGTTGATTCTCATGACCGTATTGTTGCTGTTGCTATGATATGCGAATCAGTCACAGGTGATCATTCCGCTGTGAAGCTTCACCAGCCGTCTGATCATACTGTTTGGTCAGGATGTCCTCCCCCTTTGTTGAGGTTAGCAATGGTGGATTTAGCTCTGCCGAGAAATAGAGAAAGTACTCCTATTTCGATGATTTCTGACTCCCTTATACCAGAAAGGATATTTACTCTTCATGATGGAGGGGTAGATTTGGTAGTGTTGCATTTTCTCCCTTTTACAAATCAGACAAGTGGCAAGAATGAAAGCATGAGAACCCCATCTGTCCATCCTGTTCTTTGCACATCCCAAGGAGGATCCTCATCTCCTCTTTTCGGTTTCTTGGCATTATCAGATTCATTTGGATATTCTTGGATTGTGGGGTTGACCTCCTCTTGCGAATGCATTGTGCTTGAGATGAGAACTTGGGATCTGTTTTTTCGTCCCATTTATGTTGAAAGGGAGGAAGTCGCAACCTTGGATGAATCAAGAGATGCAGATAATCTAGCTATTATAAGCAAAGAACTCCTTACTGGCCCTAAGGTCGTTCTTCTTCCTCCATCATCAAACATACGTTCTGTGACTGCTGATTCTATTGAAGGTCGATCAACTCTTCATCACTATTTCAAGCTTTTTCATGAAAATTATGTGGAGTATGCACACAAGGTAACAGCTGCTTATCTGATTTGTATCCAGCCATTTTTGGGTGTATAGAGCTACCGTGTTCACTTCTATTGGATAATTTATGTCGTCTTCTTTTGCCTTTCATCTCAACATTTCTTCATGTTGTAACAACATATTTTGTCTTTATTACATTAGTGGCAGAAAATGTGCCCTTGCAGTGTTTTGCGAAACTTCGTTACATGGACTTAGTTATGGATATCAGGCATGGGTGACTCGAGGCATTAAACCTCTCTAATCCTTAATCTTTGGGTATATATTCCGTATGTTGGGTGCGGGTATGTGGACATATTCCAAACTCAGAAATATGACTTTAAAGTAAAATATGAATTCCCTGAGTTTTTTCAAATCTAGGAATGTATTTGAAATTTGACTGGTATTTAGGGGAATAATGGGTTTCTATCTCCCTTCCTTGACTAGGAGACTAAATTTTTTTTCACACAACAGAGGAGGCAATGGTTGAAGGAGGGGTTGATGATTTCTCTCTCCTATCCACGTGAGGGGCAAATTTCTGTCTTCCCCTTGCTATCAAATACGAGGTTTACCTCATATTTGGTGTACACAGCAGTCAGCAGCTACAAAAGATCATAAATATGAAGTAACCACTAGTCGAGATTTAAAGATCACTTGTAGATGTTGCTTGAACTTACTATTTTTTTTTGTTTTTGCACTGCCTTGATCTTGGATTTTTGGATTCTCTAATTAATCTTTTGATACTATGTAGTTTCGGGATATTGAGATTTTCATTGATATCCAGTGGAAGATGTTTTTGACAGACTGCTTCTTGATTAGACTTGTCCAAGCATGTGTTTCAATCTCGTGGCAATATCCAGTCCTGTAAAGTATTTTCTTCTGGTTTTATAGGTATATTTTGAACTCGAGCATCATGGACCTCACGTAAAGAAAATTGTTGAGGATCAGCATGGTCGTTTACGTGGGGCCCAACAAAAGCTCTTGAAAGTCGAGGAGAAACAGAAAATTATAGATGACCGCATAAGTCAAGTAACTCGGGTGCATAATCTTTTAGAAGAACGTTTGCAGAGGTTGAGAAACTTGCCGGGGGTGCGTAAGAAACCATTATCAAAAGCAGAGAGGGAATTCAAGTCAGAACTAGGTAAGTAAATCTTTTTAGCACAACTTATTCCTTTCACTTATCCGAATATAGAAATACTTATGAGCTAGATGATCATATTGTTGTATTTCGTCAATAAATTTTGTCAGTAATTCTTTTCTTCATAGTGTTGCCAATAAAACATGAAAGTAAAAAGTTTTCATTTCTTTTATAAATTTTGTCAATAATTCTGTGAACTGACACCGTTTCTGAATTTAGTGAACACAATCAGTTTCTTGTTAACTCATGAGTTGGGATTTCTTGAATGGAAAACATTTTCCAAAATCATAACTCATGTTTGGTTGGTTGTAGCTTCTTTTTCTAGCTTGCTGGGATCTTTTTATATTTTTCCCCAACAAAATTTAAAATAGGACTTCGGTTATTTTGCAGACAGATATGCTGAAGTGGAGTTGGATGCTGTGCATTCTTCCATTGAAGCTCTGAACGCGCGGTTGCAAAGATATGCACATTCTCCACAGGGAAATCTTCCAAACCAACAACGGCAAATATCAGGTAGACGGAAGAATTATGTCCAAGACGACCAGATCTCCCTCCTCAAATCTTCACTTGCCAAACTTTCACTTGTAAATAGTGAGAATACGAAAAAGGTTAAACTTCTCGAATCTGCACTGAGCCATCGTCATAGCAGCAGCTGATAACTGTCAGAGATGCATGTTAATTTCGATCACTTCTACGCTCACGTCTAACTGGCACAGATCCAGAGTTAAGACTCAATCCCTTTCACACAAGATGGGTAGGACTCATCCTCTTGTGAGAGGTGGTGTCCGAGTCTGTGTCCGGTACGTGTCCACTTGTCTATTCTCTGTTAATTTCGAAAAAACTGTTTGGAGGGTTGTCAGCTGGTCAAATGGAATTCTACTAATTGAAGATTGAGCTTTAGCCTATCAACAGCCGGAGGAGTTGTTTGGCTTGTTTGTAGTGGAACATGCTTTTGAAATCAAGATTATAGTAGGTTGATTTTCGGATCTCTTGTATATTACTTGTCTGTATCACTGTATGATGTATCTGTGTCATGAAGTACGAGCTAACTCATGGAGCTGAAGAGGGGGGGAACATTGTGGCTAAAGTTCTCTTGGATTTGGGGTTGTAGTGTAGCCCTGTGTAGTGAAGGCAAAATGTCATCGTTTTGCTAGCGAATTGTTATCACTACAACCTCCCTACCCCCTCGATCCAGTTTTCTTAGTATCAACTCGATTACTCTAAACCCTAAATCTTGAACCCTAGAAAAACTTAATTGTTAGGTATTTAGATGAGTGACTGACCACTTCTCTAACTTTTCTCTACACACTTGTTTTTCTGAATTTTCTACACCCCTATTGATTGGAGATGTAATGATGTGCTTTATTTGCATTTTGGTTTTAACAACAAATTATGGAGAAAAACAGGTGCCCAAAACCAGATTGAACTCTTAATTCATTGTTCAAGACTTCTCTCAGTCGCAGGGTTCTCCTCCTTGTTGGATCCTTGCTTGTTTGAGCTTAAGATTATCCTCACCTCGCAAGATCGGGTCCTTCGTATAGTTCATAGACTACAAAGTATCAGTCACAGGACAATTCATTGATGCTAAACTCAAAGGTACAGTGTCGAGAGTTCAGGCCGTCGAATGAATTGTGACATGGTGACTGAGCCTAGAACATTAATTTGATGAACCTTTTGCCCATGGCCCTGACAAATATGAGTTATTTGATGGCTTGTGAGCCATGGCTGTAGTTGCCTTTTGTTAGTCACCAATATATGTAAAATACATATATCTATATTTATATTATATATTAAACACGTGTAATTCCCGTGTGAAATTCTTATTTGTTTAGAAAAAATTTAAAAAAATAAATTTACCTACTCACATGAAAAATAGCATTCAAACTTTCTTCACTTTTCGATTCTCTTTTAATAAAAATTTTATATTTAATTTTAAATTGTAAACCAATGAAAGAATTTTGTCGGCTCATACTAATGTTAAAATTGTAATTAAATAAGGAAATTTGTTTTTTTTTTTTTTTGTACACACACCCCGCTCATACTTGCACACATATATACATATGTAGAGTAAACTTTTAATAAAAGGATTTCTCATTTTGATAAAATAGGGACCTCTCATTTTCTAGTAAAACATATTTTTAATGATGCTCGTAAGAAATCAGCTCAAAAAAATACCCGAAAGAGCTTGATCCAAGCATTTTTTTATAAATACTGACAATAATATTTTTATAAAAAATTGATTGGATCAAATTTTACCCGATAATAATTTGAGTTGATTTTTCGTGAATAACCTTAAAAATATATTTTAAACACATTGAAATGTTCAAATAATTAATATTTGATCAAAAAATGAGAGATTCTTATTTTGCTAAAACAAGGCATCTTTCATTAGAAACTCTCTCTATATATATACGGGCATATATATATATATACATATATATATATATATTATATTACACACCGTTATATTCAATAATTTTGGAGTAAACAAGTAACTTAAGAAAGAGGGAACGCCACTTAAAGAAAGAAAAAGACTCCTTTTATACCTCCATTTGAGTTGTGCTTTCCCTCTACCTCTCTCTTTCCTTATAAATTAAACTTCTACTATGATTTCAAATAGATCAAATCCATTTTGAGTAATATTTATTATCAATTGCAATTATTAAGTTTCATATTTTATCACGAGTCTAAGATATTATTTTATAAGGGCCAGCCTCTCCCGAGATGAAATCCAAACTCTTCCTTTATTTAAACTTGACAATGAAAGTAAGTGATATTTAAATGTGACAATAGAAGCAAGTGACAACTCAATATTAAAGTAATTATTTAAATCAATATTTTTTCGTGATAATATACAAAATAAAATATTCATTCTACATAACATCTGTTATATGTGTCAAGTAAACGGTCATCACACGTAATGAGTTATATGTGATATTATTATTTAATAATAAATAAATTATATAATCTATTCTCTAACAAAAATTACGCCTATTTCATGCGGTGATAAATCATTATAATTTTTATAATGTATAACCAATTAATGAAAGATATTACTTATTAAAGGGAAAGGCTAAATAGACCAATACTTTTTTAGACCAATATTAGACCAATGTCTAATCTCTTGATTCCCGATTAAATTTTAATGATCTGAACCGTTCAATGTGTTTAAAGCATATTTTTAAGGGTACTTGCGAGAAATCAGCTCAAAATACTACCGAAAAGGGCTTGATCCAAATAGTAATTTATAAAACAGTTCCTATTAGCATTTTGAACCACTGTTTGGATCAAACCCTTTTCTTTAATATTTTGAGCTGATTTCTCGCGGGTACCCTTAAAAACATGTTTTAAACATATTGAACGGTTCGGATCATTAAAATTTAATCGGAAATCAAGAGTTTAGACATTGGTCTAATATTAGTTTAAAAAAGTGTTGGTCTATGGAGCCATCCCTTAAAAGAAATATTCATTGCTTATAAATAATATCCAACACAACTGTTGAATCAAAGTAATATCAATTATTCATTTAATCTAGCAACTGGATTTGACTCACTTTTTTATTAGATTTTTTTTTGTCTTTATTTAAAAATATTATATTTTTTATTTGTTGTCAACTTTTTATGAATTATTGGTCCGTCTTAACGAGAGATTTCAAAAAATTTATAATTAATGAACCAAATTTTTAAAAAAATTAAGAAAAGACAAATATTGGTTCGACGAGAGATTATGGTTCGTCTCACCAACCTTTATTTATTTATTTATCGTATTTTATGATTTTTTAATTTTTTAAAATAATTTAATATTTTTTTAAAGTTTTTTTCATTGATACGAATCAATAATTTATAAAAATTTAAGGTAAAATAACAAACGGAAAAAAAGAAAAATTTGAGTAGTGGTGGCGCGCATCAATTGACATTGATATGTTGACTGATATATATATCTACATAAATGAAACATCATTTTAGTGTCAAAAAAGCTGGCTGGTATTTTTATTTTTTAAAAAGAAAAACACGAAATTTGAAAAATACATGTCCAAACTTTTGGTAGTTGAAAAATGATGGAGAGAAAGAAAAATCTAAAAAATTGACTCTTCACAATTTTTGACAGATCGACAGTTGTTTTGAGAATAAAAATTATAATAAAAAGATCAGGACGCACACGCATTTTGTGTGCTATATATACACACATAGACATATATGTGTATGTATATATAGCATTATCTATTTATGTGTTGTCTATAATTGCAGACTTCTTTTTTTGTTAGTTTTATGTTAATTTTTATTAATTGTTGATACATTTAATGACAAGAATTTACAAATAAAAATATTCAAAAATTAAAATAATAAAAATAGACAATTATTTTTCTTTTATATTTTTTGAGTTTTTTAAAAATTTGGTTCATATTTTTTACTTTTAAAATTTTCCTCTGATATTTACAGACAATTTAAAATTTTAAAAACTAATTAAAAAATATATAAAAATAAAACTAAACAAATAATTAAAAAAAAGTTAAATATGAACTGTTCTTTATCCGTACATATTCCCTTGTGTGTTTCTCTTTCCTTCGATATAGCTTTTGTCATTGGGGTCTGGAAAGGGTAGTGGGTAAAGAAAGTTTAGAGAGAGAGAGAGGAGAGATGGGAAGGCTGTTTGTGGTCACTCTAGAGGGAAAGATCTACGGCTGCAAGCACTGTCAAACCCATCTAGCTCTCTGTGAAGACATCGTTTCCAAGGTTTCCTTCTCTTCTCAAATTTTTTGATCGGTCATTATTTTTTAATTATCTCTTCACTCACCAGAATATTTCTTCTGTCGGTGTAAGTGCTCTTTGTTTGTTATGTTTGATACATAATTTGTCCTTGATGATCGGATAATTTGGTAATTGAATAGAATGAAGATCAATTTATCCGTATCAATTGTGTGATCGTGAAGCCTGATTCGTCTTTGGTTGCCATTTCGCTTACTATTACTGTAATTAGTGATTTAAGCTTTAGATTATAAATATGTGCTATGTATAGCACAACAGTCGATTTATCTCGTACTACTATTTGTACTATTATTCATTGGCAATTGAACTTTTGGGAGTCATAAAAATCTCTGTTTTTTCTTTTGATAACGGAGAGTGTTAAGTGCACCTCGACTAATCTCTGGACTGATCTTTGGGACCAATCCCACCGTCCACTAGTACATACGAGTAAAAATTTGTGTTGTTCTTTGTGTTTGGGTTATTTGTTTGATTATTTCGTCGTGCGGTTGTGTGTGTTTGTTTAGGCGATTCCACAACATCAATTTCTCGCAATCTAGAAATGAGGAACCCCCAGTTGACTCTGTATTTTGCTACTATTCATCTAAATGTCGGGTTCATCTAGTTCTCAATCAAGGACACTACAAAATTCTCTTATGTTTTACTATATTTCTTTATTCTCAAATGTAAATTGCGTTTTCAAAGGTGCCATAGATCCTTTCATTAACTATACGAGTATATTATGCTTAGTTTTGCAGTGAGTCAATCCTATTTCTGATAGGGCAGTCAACAATTGAATCCGATTTGTCCCGTGCAAAGACAAGGCCAGGCTCCAAGTTGTTCAAGAATAGTGGCATTGAGTTTCTCGACCTTAGGATTCGTCAGTTCTATTTCCTGATGGCTATGGAATGTTATTTGTAGGTGAATGTTGGACACTTATCTTATTGAGTGTCCCACATGGGTTTTTCATCGCACTTCGAATGCTTGATGTAGCTTAGATCTTTGCATCTATAGTAAAAGGTTATAACTTTTTCAAACTTGGAAGAGCTCATTCTTACATTATTTTTTTCCATTTTGCTTTTTGGTTTTTGGAAAGGGAAGATTCCGCAATTTCCTTCATCCCATTCCTGTATTTCGAATCCTCTACTTGTACATATAGGCATCTTGTGGCTATCCCTACAACTCAAATCAAATTTTGCTTTTCTTGGACAAGAGTCACAAGACAATCCACTTGATATGTAGTATCTTTTTAACGTACATTCATTGATTTTTTTTTTTGGATTTTTTCCAACCCTCGATTTCTTCGTAAATGCATCGGGAAATTTGAAAGAGTCAACGTATTCTCCTTTTTTGGTCAATTTTTGTTTTTTGTTGTGTGGGTGGGAGGATAACAGCTGGTGACATTGGAGGGCAAGGGGGCATAGCCCTAAACAACCATGGGCCAAGTTGTGCCCGAGAAAGGTATTTCTATCTGTAACAGAAATTTGAACTGAATGTTTGGTGGATTATGTTGGTGTTGTCTTAAGCTTATGTGTGTCATGTACTTCTTCTGGGTGCCTTCTCCTGAACATGAAAATGGTCTATTATTATTACAAGTCATTTGCAATTTTTCTTACTGCGAGCAAAGCTGCCTAGTGATGACTGATGATGTTTCTGGCAAGTCTCAAAGTACAATCACTTGCAAAAAAGTTCTTCCTGTTGGTTATGGAGTTATCTTTTGAGTGTTTCTTCGACAACAAGGCTTTCTCGACCATATATGCAGTAGGTCTATCTAACCGTCACACAGCCTCACAAGCTCAGTGTGGCTAGTAAATGTTTGAATGCATATTAAAATAAATAGTTCTTTATCCTTTTAGCAACTACTATTTTGATATGGAAGATGTGGTTCTAAACAGTTCAGACAACCAAAATAATTCAACTTTGGTTTAACTGTAATGACAGTGGTTAGTCTGGTAACAAATTCTTTTAATTCCATTTCAACGGCAAGGCCTTAATTTTTGTTTCCATTGGTTAGACTTTTGTAAAGTTTATGTAAGTGTGAGCTTTCCGGGAAGCAAATTTTCTGACTATATGCATTGCCTCTGTCCTTTTATTCAGTCTTTCCAGTGCAGGCATGGGAAGGCTTACCTCTTCAGTAAGGTGTAAGTTGTTTCTCGAATTTGGGCAAGCCATTATACCCTCTTAGTACCTGACTTTTCTTTGCACATTTTTTTTTTGGATATATGATTTCACATTTGTTGAAGCAATGAGATGCCATCTATTTATTAAGCTTTATTACTTGTCCCTCTTGGAATTGCAAGGCAATTTCCATATAAGAAAGTGCGATGTTAATTTCACCCCTATTGGGGGAAAATGAAAAACCGAGGAGGCCAACCAGGCTACTGAGAGAAGATAGGAAATTCTACCGGCGCAGGCCAATAATGAAGTTCGTCTCGGAATATTTTCATGCTTGTGCATCAGCCTCTGCATTGCATTCTAATCGAAATTGATTGTAATCATGGTAGAGGGGAAAAAAATATTGGTGTTAGAAGTGTCTTGCTTGGCCAGGTTGTCTGCACTTAAATTTGTCATTCCAGTGCATATGAAATGGATGTTTTGCTCCATCACTAGATTCAATCTTTAATGAATAATCACAATCACATCTCCAACAGCAGTAGAGAAAAATTGAGATTGTGCTCTTTTTCATCAATATCAGGAGCCATAAACATTCTTAAAACCTTGGCATTCGCCTGAGATGTCATTGTATATTATCGTCTTGTACCTGTGCGATGTGTTAGGGATGTGATAAATACTTATTTGGTGCCCTTGTATTTTGGTATTAAGGGTTTTTAGAATGTTGCTATTTAAGCATTAGTTGCTTAACAAAGATTATTGCCTTCACTGTGATAGTTAGTCTGCGAGTCCCCTGTTCATCTTTTATATGTTCAAAGGCATATGAACAGAAAAGGAGGGAGATTTATTGGGAAAATGCAGTTATCGATATTCAGCATACAAAACAAGGATTTGTAGAGTAGAGGATGCATTTCTTTGGGCTTTGATTATGCCCTTTTCTGGACATATTAGGCGGCCGTAAATATCGTGCTTTGACACGTCAATACTGAATGTTCTTATGCTTTATACCCTTGGCTCCTTTTTTCTGGCAGAGTGAATGTCACTGTGGGGGATAGCGAAGAAAGAGTGATGATGACCGGATTGCACACTGTTGCTGATATTTTCTGTGTTGGATGCGGATCAAATGTGGGATGGAAATACGTAAGTCTCTAGGCATCGGTTCTAAGTTTGCACTTTGCATTGTTATGGTGTTTACATGCTTGTTTTTTTCTTCCTCAGGAATTTGCCACTGATAAGGGCCAAAAGTACAAGGAAGGAAAATCTGTCCTTGAGCGGTTAGTGTGACTACTTTAGCTTCTTTACTTTAATCTTGTCTTTATTTTTCATTACCCTCCATAAATCCATGATCCCTAAAGCCGCATTTGGAGTGGAGGGATTTGTGAGAAAGGAAAACATGAAGGGAAAATTCGAAAGTATAATGTTGCAAGATGAATTTCTTCATTATACCAACGTAATTAATTAGGAGAATCTTGATCCAACACACCTATCCTAAACATAAAACTCTCGGAGGAGTTATTGGCAATGCACATGCAAAACAAACACTCCTAAAGACAACATCAATGTAGTTAGCTAGCTTGAAGTCTGAATTTGAGTGTTGTGATAGAAATGCAATGGAACATATTGCGTGGGTCTCCTTATCCCCATACCAAACCCTTTCTGGGTTGCAGCTCAGTCAAAATAAAGCACTCATACATCACGGTGTCATTAAATCTTCAATGGGAAATTCAAATTCAGTCTCCTCCATTCCCTCGATGGGGTGATCTGTCAAAATCTCTGTCACTGCCGTTCCTTTTATCGACTTTCTCGTCACATACTTCAATTCAAATTCTGGCAACAAGATTAACCATTGTGCTAACTTACTACTTAATGCAAGTTTCTCGAATGGATATGTGGACCTGTCTTTATTTTTCTTTACCCTCCATAAACCCATGATCCCTAAAGCCATGTTTGGAGTGGAGGGATTTATGAGAAACGAAAAGATGAAGTAAAAGTTCGAAATTTTATTCTCCTTTTGTTTCCCTATGAATTACCTTTCCATTGATAAATTCCCTCACAAGGGGTGAATGTGTTTGAAATTTATTTATTGTTTGAATTTGGATAGGTTTAAGATTTCAGCCCCCGAGGGAAACAACTACTGGGCAAATCATGAAGTTCATGTTGGTGGAAGTGATGCAGATGATGTTTGATTTCTCTTCATTCGAATTGTACATTCTTAATCCCCCAACTTTCTTCTAATTCAAACTGTGGACTCTTGAATTGGTAATTTCTCATTCAGTAGCTGCGCTTGTACCAATACTCCATTATTGATACTGGGTTTACTATTATATTCATACTTATGTAAGAACATCAATGCTCCGAATGGTAATGGTTTTGTACTTTTGGTTGAATTTACTCTGTTTTCTGGAAACATTTCTTTGGACATTAAAGAAAATTGTTTGTTGTTGGAAACTTTTTTAGTTTATAAGAATTTTGTGCGAAGAGTTAATGACCAGACCTGTTGCAACCTAGGGATGTCCAGACAGCTCTTTTGCTCTATAGGGATCGGGAGGCATAGCACAATTCTTCTCGGAGGAGGGCTGGCTTGCTCGAGTGACTGATCCTGTCATAATGTATTCTTACCTATAGCACCGACAACTGAGTTGAGCATACATACGATGATATTTATGTGTGAATAGCCAGGATAAAAGGTCAATGTCGAGGTCCATTTAGTTGTCCTGCATGAGACTCGAGATATTTCTCAATCCATGGCATATTTTGCTCATTTATCCTGCCTGCTCATCCAGACGCGACACCCTTTCGCATTATTTGAATTGATTTATCAAATTGGCTAAGAAGGTTGACGACTTAACCTGTTCTAGTATAATTTAGCCTTCGGATAATTTAGACGTAGTACGTAGATTAACTGCACTAAGCTTTCAAGCCAGAATATAGAATTAAAAAGAAAGAGATAAAGCAAGTTAAAAAAATTGGTAAAGTAGGAACTTCTCTTTCAAGTGGGATGAGAATTAAGAAGCCATGAGTCTTTCCTTGATCATAAACAATCTAACTACCCTCAAGTGTAGCTATATTGGTGAGTGAGTGAAATTCAATAAGAATGAAAAATTGTTGGTATTAGGACTATAAAATGAAGCAAGTTGATTGAGTTTTGATTCGTTGAAAGCTTGTGGGGTGTTAATGTCTTAAGAAGATGAACCAAAATTTGTACACATTTTAGAAGTCGTGTTTCACAATTTACAACTCAGCTCAATAAACTTATATTGGATAATCAAGTTATTCAAACTGGACTCGTTATCAACTTGATGGAAATTGTCAAAATTGTTTAGTTCAATCGTCTTTAAATCGAGAATTAAAAATTTTCAATGAATCATCTTCCCTTGTCGAGTGTTGAAAATCACCTTGTACGTTTCCCTCTATACTTTATCAAATTCAACCATTTAAGTGACACCAAATTAACATAAACTTCATCAAAATCTCAATGTGACATGCTTTGATTAAGAGCTTTGCGTAAATTCTCCTCACTTAAACTTAAATTGCGATGGCTCAAAAAGTGAATTGCACAACAAATTGGACAATATAAGAAAATTACAACAAAAAATAACTCCACGAAAATAAATGTGGATTGTGATTTACATAATTATATAGTATCTTGAGAAATGCCAAGAGTATGTTTCAAAATGTAAGACCCCAATTTGGTCACATAATTTGTCGAAAAGTTCTGTGATTACCTTTATCTTTTCATACACTATGTTCATTTTAAGAGTTCAGTTTTATTCACACGGATAAATAATTTTGTTGCTGTGTAAGACTACCTCGAGATCCCACGTTGAAAATCTAAATTGTCTATTTTATTCAAACTAAGTTTTTAATATCTCACAAAAAATTGTAGTTCAAAATATCGATAAGTACTAGACTTAAAAATTTAATTCTTTAATTCAAAACATTAATTTTTCAAGCTAAGAAATTAGATATTTAGGTAAAAAATTTACCGATATTTAATTGAGATGAATTTTTTCATGGTAATCTAAAAAATTAATTTCAATAAAATAAAAAATTTTAATTATCAAAGTGAGATTTTAAAGTAATCTCATGCAGTCGAGGGTGAATAATAAGAAATTCTATTTGAAATTGGAAGTAAGTGTGATAAAAGAAAATAATTTGAAGTGCGTGGGCAACATTTAGAAATATCCTTAACTTTAGGAACTACCATAGTAAAAGCTGGACTTTAACATTCAATTCCACTCGTCCTTCGACACCTTCCGACGAGTCTCTGTCGCCGGTGATCTACTCATCTCGCCGCCTCCCCTTCTCTCTCTCAGGCCGCTATTTTCTCTCTCTAGGCTTCATTTCTTTCTCATGACAATGCATATCTCTCCCACATGAACGCTTTCATTTTTCACATAACTCTCTGTCTCTGTCTGTCTGTCTGTCTCTCTCTCTCTCACACACACACACAAACACACAAACACGTAGATAGATACATACATTATATACACACACACATCTCATATCAATAAATATACACGACTTTAAGATAATACATCTGCAAAGAGAACTAATTGGCCGAGAGAATTTTAAATGCCGATTGTTTTTGCTGATATTTTCTACCGATTATAACGTCGATTTCTGCTAATTGGAGCCGTTAATTTTAATTTTGAGGGAGATGTGTTGTTCTCGACAAGATGAAGGTGCATTTGGGGCGTAAAAGGTTGTTATAAGTTGGTTATTTTCTGTTTTTGCTCCATTTGCATGCAAGAAGAACAGCAAGGTTTACGTAGGGCACGTGAATCGAAAATGCAGGTGAAGCAGAGGACGTCGGCAATGAAGAAGGAGCAGGAAGAGGACCCAGAGTTGTTTCTTGATTTGCGAAAACACGAAAGGGAACGGAAGAAGTCGAAGGACATTGATGCTCCGCTTGGTATGAATTTTTCGTATCTCGCCTTCTTCACTTCTATGGCGATTCGAGGTTATGTATCCGATTGTCGCACTTCTTATTTGTTTGAACATGTGATTATGACAGAATTATTGTGGATTGTATCTTCTCAAATTGTTGTTAATTAGATGTAAATTTACAATTTGTTGACGTACTCTTCAAGCTATTGGAAATGGAAAAGGATTATATCATTTTAGGTTTCTGATCTTCTTTCCCACCCCTCCGTCCAACTCGTTTTACCCAACCCTATGTAAACCCCTCTTACCTCTCCTAAACTCTGTTACTTAACGGATTAATAGTCTCTTTAGTTCATTTAATAACCATAATAATCAAGACCGCAACCACTACATGCATATCTTGCTAATCTTTGAGCTCTTACTTGAAGAATAGATTCACCATCTTAAACTTCAATGTGGTTACTCTCTTGGTTGACCTTCTACGCGAAGCTATTCAGCCAGAAGTCCTCATGTAGACTGTTACAGTGGAGCCTTCACATGTGTGGGAGAACATATTCAACCAAAAGTCCTCATTTAAGGGAACTAAAGAATTTTTTAATATCTTAAGTGATACAGTTTATGAGACGTAAGACGTATTTACAATTTACGCGACATCACAATTGTAAACAGATGGGACAGAAGAGTTGGACAGGGGTGGGACAGAAGATTCGAGGCCATCTTTTTAGGAGTATTGTCTGTAGTTATAATATCTGAAGTATAAAAAAGAGTTATGTTTCTTCAGTTGATTGTGCCTGAATATATTGAGAATGCGTTTGTCATTGTTGATTCTCTTTGGCAGGATTAGAACCAAGCACTTCTCCCCTATTCAATATTGCATCATCTGCATTGGCACGGAAGACTGGTACTGATGATTTCCTGAATTCTGAGAATGAAAAAAACGACTATGACTGGTAATGCATATGGTGGCAACTCTTGAATTGCTTTTGAATTGTTGACTTGTTTTAATAGTGTGGAGTCTTGAACTCGAAAAGTCTTCCCTCTAGATTGATGGCAACGAGGGAACTCGGTAGCACTGATTGGTTGTAGGTAGTTAGAGAGCACTCCGATGCTTAAGTTAGTTTTCAAAAGATGGAATGAATCAACTAAAAAGCTTGAGTGTGTGATTGCGCGTACCTGGTGTTGAGTGCTTTGGCGCTTCATAAAGAGGACCACTAGGGCATGCATACCACGATGCTCGAGAATGTTGCGTTGTGGGCCGCTCAATCTGGTGCAGCCGCTACATGCACCACGTCCAGACACCACAGAAGTTGTGCTCTCACGTCTTGTAACAGTCTGTTCCCCAGGATTGCACTGATAACCGCCACATTGAGTGTCATGTCCTACTCGACGAACACCGAGCACCATGCCCACGGTGGAGTTGCCGAGCGTTTGTCCTTGATAAAAGGCTTTGTGAACCACTGTTTACTATATGTGCCGACTGTCATATGTTTGGCTTGACCCAAACATGCTCGTGCACCCAAAAGCAGGCTAATGGCACGCCATGTAGGCTCATTGAGCTTTCGGTCTGACTATGATTGTGTCGATAAGACTGGTCCAAGACAAGTAAAGAAAGACCAAGTCTTGATCCCTCTGTCCGGTCCATTGCTGAAGTTGACTGAGTCGAGGGATGTAAATGCCTAACCCAAGACCGGGGGTCCAGCCTACTACAAATAGTTTGCTTTTTCCTCTAGATGTTGAGAATGGTCTACCATTTCTTTTGAGCTGGTAATGATTTCTCTTTTTCTTTTTCAGGCTTCTAACACCTCCCGGTAGTCCTCTTTTTCCTTCGGTGGAAATAGAATTGCAGAAAACTGTTGCCAGTGAGATTGGAAGTCCTAAAGCTCATCCTACTGCACTAAAATCTCGAGTAAGAGTGATAAGTAGAACGTTTGTCCCATTTAGCTTTCATAGTTTTGAAGGTATTAGTAGATTGATAGTTGTAGCATCTAGTGAAATTAATTTGTGAATGATTGTTCTCCAAAGTTAATGAAGGATGTTACGATACTATTTCTCTTATAGAAAGAGGACTTAATGGGTTTAACATCTAGTAAAACAATCACAAAATGAGAGCAAGAAATCATAATTTAGCCTCAACTTACTGTCACATCCCCCTTGCCCCGTTTAGCTTGTTTTACTTGAATGTTTCTGTCGCCAAATGTGGGTTTACAAAGGCCAAGATCATAAACTTTCTAGTTTCTCATGGGAAACGAATTACTTCGTAACAAGGAGGAAAATATGCAGGCATGGAGAGGAATAATCCTACTCGAGGGGCTTTATGTTTTCCTAATAGCATCTAACTCAAGAGGTTGTATAAGGATGGGATGTCTTTAAGACAAAGTTCTTGATATACACATGTAGTTCTTGCTCAAAAGTCATACTTGCTTGATATGATTAGAACTTGTTTCCAATCTGATAACTTGCTTTATATATACATGGTCTGAATATGCTATAACACACATGATAAGTTTTTGTTGTGTCATTTGTTAATGCAACTACAGCTAGCAAACCCCCAGCCGGAGCCTGTTGCAAGGAGCAACATAACGTGTAGACACTCAGCAGCTTCATCCCCAGGGTTGAATGCTTCAGGGGGTCTGCGATCAAGACATGCAGTGCCAACTGGAAGGCGAACATTGACCTCAGCATCGAAACCCACCTCGACCGCTGCATCTGAACCTACCTCGACCACTAAACCTTCAAGGTCTTCTACACCTACTTCAACTAAGCATACAGTCCCACCAAGATCCTCTACGCCTTTGTCAAGGACTACTACTACTAGATCCTCAACACCCGTGACTAGATCCACCTTACCTTCATCGAAGCCCCCATCTAGGGAACCGGCACCAACTCGTAGACCACAACCCACACCATCAACTATGACAAACATAAAGACATCTGGTCCTTCTGGTAGGTCTCCTCCTTTGTCCTTCGTTACCAAGCCGACAGGTCCCATGACAGGGAAAAAACCAGTGCTGCGACAGCGTGCTAGTTCTCCCGTGGTGAAATCTAGACCTTGGAAGTCTTCAGAGTTTCCTGGTTATTCCTCTCTTCCTCGTAGGCCGCTTTCAACAACTAGGGAAAGAAGGCCTGGAGCTCCTATTGCTCGTTCTTCTTCCCTGGAGCATGTTTCTAATGATAGGGTCCGACAGCAATTGTGCTCTCCCTCTAGCGGAAAACTGCCTAATCGGGTCAATAGCAGTGGGAGCTCTGTTCCTGCAGTTGGTCATGTGGATGCTAAGGCCAATCATAATGTGAGCCCTGGTTTGATTGGAACCAAAATGGTTGGAAGAGTGATAGGTATAAGGAAACTGGTGCCACCTAAGCAAGATGACAAACATTCTCCTCGGAGTAACTCATCTGGGATGTCTCCATCCCCTGATAGCTCTTGGTTTGGAAGCGCATCATCGAAGAAATCTCTCGATACTGCAATAAGGCATATGGTACGTATCTTTCTCCTGTTAATGGTTATTGTGAACTGCATTTGCCGAAGGCTAGGATCTTACCAATGCAATAATTTGCACCCATTAGAAATGTCCTAATATCCTTCGTCATTTTGATACGGTTATAACATGGTTCTCTGCATATTGGCTAGTCAACTTCCAATTTGCGTCCACTTGAAAGAGTGATTTTAAGCTTAAAAACTATAAACCCACAAGTTAAGCTTTTAGCTTATACAAAGCCTTTTGAATCTGAAGATGCAAATTAGCATAAAACTCAAAGTGACTGCCGGATTTCCTTATTCCGGGAAGCTTTCAAAGATAGGGAAATTGCAATCATAGGAGGTTAGCGGCCTTTACCTACTTATCGTATGGGCTGGCTTTTCGCTGATTTGTTCCTGTCTCGGTAAGTCTGTTCTGGGAACTCTTTCTTTTCCAATTGGTTGGTGTATCCGACTCCCAATCATCTGCGACTGCACCTATAAATGCAAATAAAATGGTTGTGGGTGCCTAATACTACTTTTGAAGATGCAAATCAGCGTAATAACTTGAAAGTGACTGCTGGACTTCCTTATTCCGGAAAGCTTTCAAAGATAGGGAAATTGCAATCGTAGGAGGTTAGAGGCTGTTAGTTGTTATGTGGGATAGATTAGGTTATGTTAACCCTAATGGGCCTAGGTGGTTAGAGCCCATTAGGTTAACCCTAATCTCATCTATAAATAAAAGAGTGTTAGAATAGTAATGGTTAAGTTGTTATTAATGTTTAGTTGCAAGGGTATTATTGACCTTTCATGTAATTAGGGTTACCTAGGGTTTCTAGGTTTTCTCTATATATTGATGTACTGGCCCCTTGTAACATATCACTCAATAATACAATTCTCCTTTCTCGAGTTTCACAACATGGTATCAGAGCCAAAGATCTAGGCCTGTGGAATACTCGCTTTCCGGCGGGCGGCTTATGCCTTGCCGCCGTCCGCCGGTTGCATCACTGATCGTCTGGTCTTTAGTGTTAGTCGCCATCGTCTGGTAGTTATCGTCTGATGTTGTTCCACCTCTGGTTTCTCCATCAGCCGCCCCCCTCCTTGCCTAAACCCTACTTCAGCCGCCATCAGCCGCTGAGCTGCTGTTTTCGCCATTGATTTTCCTCAGAAATAGCAAACCCTAGCCGCTGTTTTCGCAAACCCTAACCGCTGTTTTCACCCGGCTGATATTATTTGTTTTCGCCCTCAGCCTCCTGTTTTCGCCATCCATCAGCCGCTGTTTGCTGCCTTGTTACTGCCCGTCTTCAGTCTTTGTTATTGCCCGTCTTCAGTCTCTGTTTTGTGCCTGGTTTGGTCTCTGTTTTGCGCCTGGTTTGGTCTCTGTTTTGCGCCTGTTTGCTGCCCGGTTTGGCCTCTGTTTTGCGCCTGGTTTGATCTCTGTTTTGTCTCCTAAACCTAACCCTAATCCTAAACTTTGCAATATTTGATTCCCAAACTTTGCAATATTTGATTTCGGTCCCTGCAGTTTAGACTTTTGGTGAATTTATGGACAAGTCTTTCTTTTGTTGGTTGGTTGTTAAATCCCCGTTTGGTATGCCAAGTGGCCCCAAGTTGTGCCGTGTGGCACCTTGTTGTGATCCTAGTTGGATCCTTTGTTTATCTCTTCCCGTGCGATTCGGGGTTCGCACGTGAGGGGGAGAACTTGTCCCATATTCCTTTGTTAGTTATATTCTACTGGGTACCAAAATTAATGTTGTCAAAGAATTAAAGTTGTTGAAGAATTGAAGTCGTTGGAGAATCGAAGTTGTCAAAGACATCAGTTGGAGCATCTCTTTTTCGTTGGAGAATCGAAGTTGTCAAAGACATCAGTTGGAGCATCTCTTTTTCATGTTGGCAAACCCATAATGCTCTCTATGCTCGCATCATGTGTTTGAGGGGGAGTGTTAGTTGTTATGTGGGATAGATTAGGTTATGTTAACCCTAATGGGCCTAGGTGGTTAGAGCCCATTAGGTTAACCCTAATCTCATCTATAAATAAAAGAGTGTTAGAATAGTAATGGTTAAGTTGTTATTAATGTTTAGTTGCAAGGGTATTATTGACCTTTCATGTAATTAGGGTTACCTAGGGTTTCTAGGTTTTCTCTATATATTGATGTACTGGCCCCTTGTAACATATCACTCAATAATACAATTCTCCTTTCTCAAGTTTCACAACAGAGGCTTTACCTACTTACTATATGGGCTGGCTTTTTGCTCATTTGTCCCTTGTCTCAGTAAGTCTGTTCTGGGAACTTCTTTTCCAATTGATTGGCGTATCCGACTCCCAATCGACTGCGACTGCACCTATAAACGCAAATAAAATGGTTGTGGGTGCCTAATACCACTTCTGAATCATGAATTCACAGTTTATTGTTCATCTAGGGAGTTGTGTGTGAGCTTATTTATGAGGTTTTTGAAGCTGAAAGGCAAGTATGCTGAAACTTTGAAGTGGAACAAAAATCTATCATTTTTGAAGTCCAAATAGAAATTGCATGAGCACTCTGAACAAGTGTAAAAAAGTACTGCGTGCGCTGTATTACTTCTAAATCATGAACTCATAATTTACTTTCGTATTCTTTAGCTAGAATGATGCATCTACTTATGTATTCCAACATGCACCAGAACGCCCTTGTTGAAGATCTTTTACTCCGATAACATCTAGGGTTCCTCGAACAATATGATATCTCATACTGGATAAATACTTAACTCTTCCCCTTCTGACTAAGACTACATAATCTTCTTGTAAATTATGGCCCATACCAGGTATAAGCAGTTATTTGAAATCAAGAGGCTAATCTTACTCTAGCAACTTTGCGTAAGGTAGAGTTTGTTTTTTTATGGTTGATACTGAAAAAGTTGATATAAGTCACCCATACTGCCACTCTACGGATCCGTACATGAGATTTTCACCTTATCCTCGTTCAATTCTTTCGAAGTCATTGGATCTTTTTACTCGTTCAAGAAACTCTTCCTTTCTTCCACTCTGTTCCGAAGAGTAACTAGGGCCAACTTAATCACGTTTTCAAGTTTCAATTGAAAACGTTCCGTTTTTCATCAAGTCAACGAATATTATGACTCTTTTTACAGCGAATGTTTCATACTCTTGAGCAGGATACAAGGCGGAGGATTCGACCATTGATGACAACTATACCAGCATCCTCAACAAACAGTGTGAGATCGGAACCCGTAGGCAGCAGGACAGTTAGTGTTTCAGATTCTCCTCTTGGGACAGGCAGTAATGCTAGTTCTGAAGTTAGTGTCAACAACAATGGTCTTTGTATTTTACATGGGAGTGAAGTAGAAGATGATGATAAGAGTGTTAAAGGAGCTCAATCCTCTGCCAGTGTACGAGGAAGGTGACAGGTGGGTGATCATAGCTACTGCCTTTCGTATTCGAGCATGATAGTAGTAAGACACTTGATTTCCATAGAAAACATGGCTGGGTAACTTGGTTTATATGATTCAAGGCACTCTATCTTAGGCTTGTGTGGCCACCTTCGGTGTTGAAAAAATAACTGATTCTTGATGCCGAGTTACTACATTTGGGTGCAGTCAGAGACCTTTTCGGGCTATTTTGATGATCTGAATTATTCATTTTTTAACACCAGTCACATCAAATACCATGTAAAAACTTGGCTTTATAGCTTCCAATACTTTTGAAGAACTGGGGAGGATTCAATTCCTTGATTATGAAAGATAAATGGATTGAGTTCCTGAGTTTGTAGAATTTGATATTGTTCGATAGGTAGAAACTATACTGTGGAACTGCCTTTCGGACTTGTATTCTGAAATTATACTTGATCTCAGATTAAGCCCCACTTGCATATATTAGCTTCCAAACAAAATCGAACAAAGAAAATAGATTCACAAACCTGTGAGAATCAGACAAAAACACAGCACTAGTTTTCCAAGTAGTCTTGGTTTTCCAAGAATGTCTGTTCTCCAATCGCGAACATAGTCCCATAAAGCTTTTGAAATGCTGATTACCAACTACAAGGCAACATATACATATAAAACTCTGGAAAACCAATGTTTTCCTTAGATATATAGAAGGAACATATACATATAAGTTAATCTCCTTGCAAACAGACATTTTGACATGCAAAATCCAATAGTAACAAAAGGCTACCATGAAACCTCAAGCAACGGCTACAGCCTGAACAGGGGTAGCTACGGGTATATCCTTTGGAGGAGGAGTGACAGCAACAGAACCTTCAGCATCCTTGGTGGTGGGTGCTGGCTTCGGAGGAGAAGGCTTCAGGTGCGGAGGTGTATTGTGCTTAAGCTTTATGAGTATCTGCCTCATCCTCGCTAGGTTGGTTGGTTTTCCAGGTTTTGGCCCTTGTACCACAACAATGGATGGCTGCTTATCCTGATCTTTCTTTCCTCTCTTCTTTGCCATTGCTGGCACTTCATTAGGGATGAGGTCAGCGATTGTCTTCCAGTAGTTCTTGTCTGCCTCGGCATGGAACTTCTCTTGGCTGGCCACAAATACCTGAAGTGCATGATACAAATTATTAGTACGGAGATATTTTTGTTTCACGATTCACAGCCCGAGGATATCATGCTTTAAACTTGAAAATAAGTGAACTGGTCATAGGATTCCTCAGGACTTTCATTACCCATGAAGGCATATCATTATTCTTTTCCTCCGTAATTTGGCATTGAAGTCTATCTCATATGTTTCCCTCGACATTATAAAGCTAAGACATGCGCCTTCCCTCAGAATAGGGTTATCTACTATCCACACAATCAAGCCAGTCCATTCTTATAAATATGCTTGTATTTAACTCGTGACCAAATAAGCTACAATTATAATCGATAACAATTATCACCATTATTACGTCTAAAAGTCTCTCTACTGATGCTAGAAACATATTATGACTAATTAAAAACAGATTCACTACATGACATTCACTGATGATCAGATATAGATACAAATGTTCATTTCGAGGCCCATATCATGTCGTCCATCGTCTTGGCTACATGGACTGAAAGATAACCAACTAGATGAACCGAGGTCGCATCAAACTTTATATGTATTTTTCTTTTTCTTTCTCTATAGTATTCCCTTATCTATATGCACTCACATTCAGGATGTTAAAAGGATAGTTGATCACCAAATGCACCAACTTGAGGTAGCATGTCCAAAATACATCGTATCAGCACTTTTCCCCTGCATAATGGAAATAACTAGAAAAATCTACCACAAGAAAGTGGCAATAGATGCTGACGCTTATGACTATACATATGCAAAAAATATGTTGATTCATAGATATAAATTAAAAATTAACTGGTAAGACCCTTGAAACCCCAGAAAAATTCATATTAATCGATTACTTCATGCATTGCAATCTACGCAAGACTGCCGTGGTCGCATTTCAGATCTACTTATGACAGTTGAGAAACCCTTGTCACGTTCCCCAGAAAACTTCATATTAATCGATTACTTCATGCATTGCAATCTATGCAAGACTGCCGTGGTCGCATTTCAGATCTACTTATGACATTTGAGAAACCCTTGTCCCGTTCGGTCCAGCTAGCCCACATGGCAAGACAACTCCAGTTTGAAATTTTGTGATACAACATACAACTCAAAAGGTTTTATCATAATAAGTACAAATTATATTTCCACCATATCCTAGGCATCCCTATCAAGCCCACAAGCTTGTATTGGTTGGCTCTACATACCACCATTTCCCCGCAATTAACCACCATGTATTCACACCATATGTTCTCACAAACTGGAAGATAACAGAATAACAAGATTTTTTTAGAAACGATGAGATAGAAAATCATTTTGGACAAACAAACAACTAAATCATAACAAATTTATAGTAAATGGATACAAGATCTCTATCCTCACCTTCTCCTTTTCCCTGTTAGCAGATTTGTTGGTTTCACAGCTGACCTTTCTTCTACTGTAGAAGTCCTCCTTGAAATCCTCTGCTTCCTCAATAATTTGGCTCAACAATTCCCTCTCTCTCTTCTCCTTCTCCTCGAGACGAATTGCATTCAGCCTGAAAATGTTTAAAAGGCACAATGAGTAGGCTAAAATTGTTACACTCTTAGTCACCAAAGTTTCAGAATTAGTCTAACCCTCCCCGCAAGGTAGTAGGTTAAAGCTAATTTTGCTAGCAACATGAACCATTCTTTTCTTCCTCCTCTACGTTCAAAGAATGAAATGAAAACATGAAAATCCAGGAACTCTAATGATGGGGGTGTTTGTTGCAGCATACGAATAATGCGTCTTCAAGCTTCTTCTCTTTCAAACAAGGAATCTGTGCCAGTTTATTTGTTGCATATTGTGCTTTTTGGTTTACCAAAAAACTTAGCTAAACAAAATTTGAATCCGAAAAGTACATTCTTTTTACCATGAGTATAGATATAAGAAACACCCACATAAATACATAATCACATCATAATACCCGCAAACCATGAGCGAAACACTACACCACGTCAGTTCGTCCATATGGTGTAAAAACTACTTTTCGCAAGATCACTGTGCCTTCGATAAGATCAGATCCTGTTAAATGTTCAAAACCAGACAAATTTGAAATGATTTTGAATTGTATGG
The DNA here is from genome assembly GCA_019985065.2 of Arctostaphylos glauca. Taxonomy (NCBI): domain Eukaryota; kingdom Viridiplantae; phylum Streptophyta; class Magnoliopsida; order Ericales; family Ericaceae; genus Arctostaphylos; species Arctostaphylos glauca. The sequence goes on along the minus strand of JAHSPW020000013.1, from coordinate 24,887,543 downwards.
ACGCCCACGCCCCAACTCACAATTCATGCACTAAATTACTAGTAATTCCAGCAAATAAAAAGAAGCTCGTCTAAACTACTCCACTGAGTCCAAATTTCCAGAAAATAATGAAAAACAAACTGAAACCTACTAAATTCAATAGATCAAATCACATATAAAAAAATCAATGGAAAGAAATAACCTCCTCCATTCTCTAAGAGCGAAGCCTTGCTCGTGCTCCATCTCCGCCGGCGGCGGCAAAATGGGCCCATCCGACGCCACATAGCCACCGTCGAATGCCATTCCATTCGCTTCCGGCGAGAACGATGAGAATTCCGTCGGATCGGGCGAGAATCCACCGCCCGAGACGTAGATCGGCGTCTCCGCCCCGACGGCTGAGTCTACGACGGACTCAGATTCGACGAAGTTGGAGAAAGAATCGAAACTACGCGACAGAAGGCGAGGGTCGTAGCCTTGGTACCCGACGTCGTCGTCGTCAAACGACCGAGTTGTGGCGGCCGGTTGCGAGTCGTCGCCGAATTCATCGAACGAGTCCGCAGTGAATGAAGACGCCATGTGGATTGCAGAAATCTTCGAACTCCGAAATGGTCGATCACTCTCCTATTGCTGCGTGCTTGTGCTTCGATGTAGCGTAATATATCTTCCACTGATTCACCCGATGACTTTATGTGGATCCCAAGTCACGTGGGTCGGGTTAAGCCCAGCTGGCTATTACCCAAAAATTACCTTCCCGGGTTTTCTGTAAACTGTCCTATTGGGGCAACCTTAACCCAGTTTGTTATTGTCTTTTTCATTCTAGGGAAATGAGGTATTTTGACCCGATTTGGACTTCTTTTCTTTTTCTTTTGTGTTTTGTATGGATTATTTTTTTGAATTTTGTGTTTTTTTTTTTGTGTGTTTTTTATTATTAGTCAAATGTATGAATTTTGTGTTTTGTGTTTCAACAAAAAATTTTAAAGAAATTAAAAATTATGAACCAAATTTAAAAAGTAAAAAATACAAAAATAATTTAAGAACATAGTCCATTTTGACTTTTTTTTAAAATTTTCTATCAATACATTTGACTTTCCGGGCAAAGTAAGACCATGTTCCGAATAAAGTAAAGGCATAATTTAGCAGCTCGTGCGAACACATATGCGGTACGATTTTGTACTGTTTAGACTGTTGAACTTGTATCATCGAGGAATATGCATTGGTGTGGTTTTTATACTTTTTTTCCATGTAATTTTTTACAGAGGCTTTATTATGGTGTGTATCTAGTGTGATTCTGAAGCTCTAAAACAAAATTGGACTCTAATGTGGAGTTGAATCTGGCTTTTAAATTACCACATATATCTCACATTATCATGGTTATTTTCGTAATATAATTCTTACAAGATGAGTTCATATGGATCCGTGAATATAGCTCTTTCCCCTAAAATTCATACCATACCATACCAACTCAACTATGAATGTGCAACTTCTTTTTTCATATATTCAATTTTAAATCTAAAACACTTCTCATGGAAGAAAAGTGTGGATCATATTTCTACATGGTTTTCAATTATTATGATTCTTAACTAGCTAGGAAATCAACAATCAATTGACTATCTTGCTGCCTGTTTTCAGCGGTTCGAATTTTTAAAAGGCATATAGTAGATATTATAGGAGCCATTTGGCCCGTGGTAATTATTGGATTATCCACTGTTTAGTTTTTTGTCTTTATTTGAATTTTTTTTTTAATTTTTTGTTTTTATCAATTTTTTGATGGTTGTTGGTTCGTCTCGACAAGAGATTTCAGAAAACTATAAAATTATGTTAAAAATTTAAAAAAAGTTCAGAAAAGACGAAAAATAAGCCAAAAACAGTGTCCGTATTGACTTATTTTCGTATTTAGTGACTTTTTTTTAAACTTTTGGACATAATTTTATACTTTTTAGATTTCTTTCATCGATACGAACCAATAAGCCACGAAATAATGATATAAAAATAATAAAATACAAAAAAAATTTGAATAAAGACAAAATAAACCAGAAAAATAAGTTAGGGCAAATGGACCCATAATAGTAGATTACGAGATTTATTGTAGATGGGTGAATATTTATAAATAATTTGTTTGAGTATTTCTTTAAGAATGAAGATATGGCAGATATGAATAGATAATTGACATTTTTTAATTAATAATTACATTATTGAAATTAATAATGGTATTTACGTTAATAGAATAGAGATATAAGAGGAAATAAGATATAAATAAAAAAATGAGTCATATAAATTTATTTATCTCCAAGGATAAATAATCTATTGAATATCATATCGGGGTGAAAAAAATAAACAAAACATTGAATATGACAAATTCAGATAGCCATATACGAGGTGATAGCAATGAATTATTTTATATTGAGGTGTAAGGAAATTAAAAAATACATGATATGATAAATTCGGATAGTTATATACGAGATGATAGCAATGAATCATTTTATGTCCCCTAACAAATTGAGTAATGTTAGGAACACAGATATTCCGGACAACGTTGGATGCACGTGGACCCTCAATAATTTATAAATTTCATGTGCATCTAACCATTTTGGATACATAGTGTCGGGATGTGTTTGAAACAAATGTGTTTCTAGACATTTTTTTTTTTTTTTACAAATTTGTATTTTTTGCTTGAAATTCTTGTCTTCCAAATTGAGCATTAGGGGCATAATTGCAAAGAAAAAAAAAATTCTCATTCCTCAACAGGTATGCTGAAAATATATGTTTGCGAAAAGGTCCTGTAAGTATCTAAAATATCAGAGGAGGCCACTGTAGTTGTTCCACAACAGCAAGCAAAATCAAAATCCAACCACCTCTTGCTCAGTGGGTTGTCGTCATCTGCCTCCTCCCACGTCGGATCTACAGACAATTCCCATGGCGAGCCTCTGGAGAGCCGCGATGGGCGGCGGCACCCAATCGTCCGATGACTACGGAGGCGTGGAGTACTGGTCCAACCCCGAGCGGGGTGGGTGGCTAACTAAGCAAGGCGAGTACATCAAGACGTGGCGTCGCCGTTGGTTTGTCCTCAAGCAAGGGAAGCTCTTTTGGTTCAAGGAATCCACCGTCACCCGCGGTTCTAGGCCACGCGGCGTCATCCCAGTGGCTACCTGCCTCACCGTCAAGGGCGCCGAAGACGTCCTCAACAAGCAGTTCGCCTTCGAGCTCTCCACTCGGTCCGAGACCATGTACTTCATCGCCGATTCGGAGAAGGAGAAGGAGGATTGGATAAACTCCATCGGACGGTCTATTGTTCAGCACTCGAGATCGGTCACCGTTAACGAGATCGTCGATTATGATAGCAAGCAATAGGGAGATAGATTTGGATCCTCATCAACAATTGTTCGAAAATTAGGTACGTTTGATTATCTCTTCATCGATGATTTAGAGATTTCCATCTTATGCGCGTGAAATGTTTGTTATATCCGATATTAATTGGGTCTTGTGTTGTTGTTTGGAATATGTTCACTTGTGAAAGCTGTAGTCCTTCGCAGTCTGTGATTTATTGCCCAATATGTAAGATGATATGATAATTACATGTGTCAATTTTGTGATATTTTTTTGATCATTTTGGGTAAGTTCATGCGTGTAAATGGTAATAACAATTTAAGATACTTCCGCGTTTTGATCTTTGTAAGAGTACTCTGTTCTTGCTATATTTTTAGATCTTAAATTTGAGGAGATTTATGCCTTTTTGGAGCACTTTTGCTGGTGATTTGAAGGTACTCGTGTTCATTGGTGAAACCGGTGGTTAGTTTTGTACGCTGTGATTTGTGGGCAAATATGTAAAGTGATTATGATGATTTTGGTTGTCTCTTTTGGATTTGGCGTTTTCGTGGAATTTCCACCCCTACCGTTCTTGAATTCTTTGTCGAAAAGTAGAAAGAAGCCAGATTCCTTTTTGTGATTTGGTTGCATGCTTCAAAAGGTGAAATATGTTATTGGAGGGATGAATATGACTGATTGTACTTGCATAATTGTTGAGCTGTGTAGTCAAATGCATGTTCTTACTCTGAGCTTTTTGGGTGTGTGTCTTGCTAGATGGTAATTGAATCACAAATTTTCTGCTGCCTTCTGAGTTGATCGAGTTTAGATTTTTGGGACTAATGGTCGACATGTTGTGAAATTTCTCTCTTTTTTTTGGCATAAAAAAGGAATTCGTTAATATAAGCAGTAAGAGCACTACAACGGTTTACATTACTTCCCCAACCAAGTCTAGGACACAGAAAATACAATAACACAATCCAATACGGAATGCACTGGCTAATGACAAGAACTAAGCAACTATCAGTAAAGCACTAGGGAATTTTCTAAAATGGAAACTATGGAGGAAAGTGAGTTTTTCCTTTGTCAAATTAATGGAATCCGTGGTCCGGTATGAGCACAGATCTTGTGTACATATCTTTGGGCCTGTGGTACAAGGACTCAGGTCTTTTGGATCTCCCTAAATCCATAATCGTAGGATACAGGAGGATGTATCTAAAAGTTAGGTGCAAGTATGGGATAACTCATGGTCATTTAGACGAGATGTATGTTATTGGATACTTTGACTACGGGATCTGTCCTGCTGTTTCTCTTTCTGCCATTCAATCTTAAAATTTGTAAGAGGATAAGGTTTTTCTTTCTTTTGTTCTTAATGCTTTCTTGGCAATCTCATGACATTACCAATGTCTATGAGGGTTCTGAAATCCCAAATTCATTTTCTTCTCATTTCCTAATCCCACCACAAAATAAATAAAAAACAGACAATAATAAAACATATTTTGTCACTTCACTTTCTTTTCCCATCTTTGCCCTTTCCTCAGTCCAAGCATGGAATCAGTGAAAAGCATATACAACTTTTAAAATTTGAGCTTAACTGCCTCCTATGTTATTATTCCTTTTATCCTACAGAAGAGTATTTTCTACTAAACCAATGAAGTTGCAAGTGTCTGCTGTCATATGACTAATTCCTTCTTTGGTTTCTTTCCTTTATGATTTTCTTGGGTGGAACAATCAATTATTTTGTGTGACATCACACGTATACAATGATAAATATGCAAAAATCACGAGCACTTAAAAACTGGATACTTTTTTTGGGAAATCATTTTATCTTTTCCCCGTTTTTTCTTTGTGATCCTAATTCATTTTTTTCTACATATATGATCAGACATAAAAGCTTCAAAACATCCTTCAGAGCCTCCATTGATGCAGTTGTACTTCTTAGTAGCCAGAGCTAGATGTTCCTTCCCCACCTAGTTGCATCCTTAACCGCCTCCTGCCATGGATCCCTACTTCAAAAAATATTTCCTTTATAGCAGTTAATTCTAAGATCACATCCTTGATTTCCATTCTTTCGCCAGGCGATTCTACTGAACATGCAACCCCAATCCTCATGAGGGAAATCAAGCATTCTTTTATTTTGGCTTGTCTAGCTCTCTCGTTCTCAGCTTCATTCGCTTCTTCTAATAGCAAGTGGGTGTCCACAATCTCCATCACTGTCTCTGGCAATGCTAACTCACAGAAATCATGAAGGGTTTGTCCATCAGTTGACATTTCGTCTGTCGGTTTCTTTCCTGTCAACATTTCCAATAAAAGGATTCCATAGCTGTAAACATCTCCTTGTATTGATATCTTCCCTCCAATTCCATATTCTGCAGTTTATAGGGGGAAAGAAACAAAAGCTATATTATCTTGAAGAAATGCAGGCTAGTAAAAACAAGATCCTGAAAGAAACGATTAGTACAAGTGGTGACCTCTTTACCTGGTGCAACATACCCTATCGAACCCCTGATTGCAAGTGAATTTGTCAACCTGCTGCCATCATTTATGCTGAGGAACCTTGCCAGCCCAAAATCACCTACACGAGCAGTCATGTCTTCATCGATGAGAACATTGCTTGGCTTTAGATCACAATGAACTATCGGTGTTTCGCAACGGTGATGAAGGTATTCTAATGCGCAAACGATATCGATTGCTATGTTTAATCTTTGGCTGAGGCCTAAGTTCCTTTGTTGTTGTGGTGCATCTTCTCCTGGATGCAACCAACTCTCCAAACTTCCATTAGGCATGTACTCAAAAACTAGAGCTTTAAAATCATCACCTGCATGATTTACACTTGAACACGCTGTTATAATTTTGAGAAGGTTTCTGTGCCTCGTTTTCCTCAAAGCTTCACATTCAACCATGAAGCTCTTGGAAGCTCCTCTCTGTTCAAGATTCAACACCTTGACTGCGATTGGTTTTTCGCCTTCATGGAGAAGTCCTTTGTACACGGTGCCAAAACTTCCAACACCAATTAAGTTAGATGAAGAGAATCCATCAGTAGCTTTCATGAGCTGATCATATGAAACCCTCAATAAATCATCTCCAATTGATGATAGGGTGGTAGATTTGTCCTTTTGTTTTCTTTTCCTAAGAAAAACAACCAACATCAGTATTAGTGTTCCAGCTACAACTGCACAAGTAATCGGGACTATAATTTTGAAGACATGGTTCCCCTTCTTCGTGGACTTTGGACAAGCAGGTAACTGCATTTCTGCAATGCCTCCGCAAAGCTGTATGTTTCCAACAAGTGAAACTATGCTCGTGTTTCCAAATACACCTGATGTGGGTACCTCGCCTCCCAAGTTATTGTCTGACAAGTTCAAATTCCTCAAAAATACCAGGGTTGCTAGATCTATCGGTATTTGGCCAGACAAATTATTGCGAGAAAGATCCAAGACCTCAATTCCTTTCAAGGAACTAAAAGAGGGAGGAATATTTCCCTGAAACATATTACCCTCCAGAAGAAGGGTTTCCAATCTCAAGCAGTTTCCTAGATTGCTAGGAATATCCCCAGATAGCTTGTTTTCCGAAATATCTAGTTCCTGTAGATTTTTCAAGTTACCGATTTGGAATGGCAGGGAACCGGTGAAAGAGTTATGAGCCAAGTTCATGGAAGTTAAAGTGGAGAAAAGGCCTACACCTCTGGGTATATGACTATCTAGGACATTATAAGAAAGATTCAAGATCTGCAGGCCTAGAAGGTTTTCAATACTAGAAGGTATACTTCCATTGAATTTGTTCTCTGCCAGGTTCAACAGAAATATCCGACTGAGATTCCCAATGGTTGATGGGATGGGACCAGAAAGCTTATTTCCGCTGAAATCTAATTTCTGTAGGTTTTTAAGCATACCTATATCATAAGGGATAGACCCTGAGAAAAGGTTCAGTTCAAAACTAAGTTCAGCTAAGTTGACAAAGTTGGAAATTTCCATGGGGAGGGTTCCAACCAGCTGATTTTGTCCACAATCTAGAACATTGAGCTGGCTCGAGAGATTCTTTATGGAAGCGGGTAACACACCTCCAAAAGCATTTGCATAGAAACCCAGTATTCGTAGCTTGCTGCAATTAGTTAAAGAATCTATGAATCTTAGGTCATTAGAATCCCCAGTTCGTAAATAGTTGTCACCCACATTCAGCCACTCAAGATCTTTCATATTTCTCCCTAGGTTGAAGGGAACAGGCCCGGAAAGATTGTTTTGATTAAGATCGAGAATTATCATTTTAGATGCATTAGAAAGAGAGACTGGAAAGGGTCCTTGGAAATGGTTATTTGCAACAGCTAATATAGCTAGGTTAGGGAGTGTGAGGCCAATATCGGAGGGTAAACTGCCTGTAAATTGGTTATATGGAATGACTAGATTTGTGAGTGTGGATATATTGTAAAGTGGAGGAGGGACAGTACCTGTCAATTTATTCAGTCCAATGCCAAAATACCGAAGGTAGTTAAGTCGGCCGATAGAGTGTGGAATAGTTCCTGTGAGACCATTGGTTCCCAAATCGAGAAATTGGAGAAGAGAGAGGTTGCCCAAAGATGGTGGAATTCCTCCACTGAGCTTGTTGGAGTAAAGCCCAAGCAAAATGAGTTTGGAGAGAGAACCAAAAGACTCTGGAATTTGTCCAGATAGATTATTGAACATTAAATGAACGACTTTGAGGTCTTGACAGTGTGACAAATTGGCTGGAATTTCCCCTTGGATGAAATTTCTGCTGATATTTAGATGCTGCAGTCGGAACAAACGGCTGAGCTCTGGGGGAATTTCGCCTTGGAATTCATTGTCCTGGAGGAAAACAAATCTGAGGAAAGAGAGGTTTCCTAGGGAAGGTGATATGGATCCGCTCAGGCCTTTTCCCCTCAGGTCAAGAACAACTACTCTTTGATGCTTGCGACTGCATGTTATGCCGTGCCATTCACAAGTATTGAGAGAATTGTTCCATGAACTTAAGGAGTCAAAAGGATCGTCAGCTATAAGATTCTTGAAGGAAAGCAATGCGAGTCGATCCGTTTCATTGCTAAAGGTGGAGGCCACTTTCGTAGTGGTGGTGAAAAATATCACCAAGCCGAGTAGCTTGATCTTGTGCATCAACAGAGATGACAAGATCAACCTCATCAACTTTAACACCTTGTAAGAATGGAGGGGAGATTGGAATGAAGAAGAAGAATGCTGCCCGTAAAAGGGAAAAAAAATTTCTTTCATTAGTTGGATCACATTCATTGTGATTGTGAATATCTTCTTCAAATAGGCAAATAATGTTGCTGACAAGATTTGACTTTCCCATCATTATGGAGTGGGCATGCTACAGTGTCATCCATTGACTTAATCATTTTTAGCATCTTTGAAACTTTTAGTCATTATTTGGTTCTGAATGTGATATTAGATGTCTGACTTCTTCAATCACCATGCAGTTGCTTCTGTAATTACTATCCCTTCTCTCTCTTTTTTTTTTTATCCAAGTCAGCTTTCATTTGAGAAGTTTCAAAATTCTACATCTTGTTTGCCGCAATGTATTCAACAACAAGGTGCTTTATTACTTAGGAATTCAAGCTTTCAATGATTCATGTGTTCGGTAGCATGACATGCAACACGTAAAATAGCTCGTCGGATGTTAATTCAACAGGTAAAATCACACGATTCATACAATAACGACACGACTCAATATGTGAATCATGGTTTAGACAGAAACGGCGATGAACTATACGATTAACGATTTGATTCATGTAAATATAACAGTTGTTGTATTCAGGAATATTAATACACAATTTACGAATATCGTTGTACATTTATATATTATTCTCCGCATAGTGGGCGGTAGTTAGCATTCTCCTATATTGCTCTTACTAGAATGAATGGTGTACAAAAAGAAGATGCGTGAAATGGGAGTAAAAAGGTTCAATTAACCAAGAGAAGAACACCACTAGCCCTATGTGGTTTAGGGAGAAGCTGTGCTCATTGTAGCGTATTTTCAGAATTGAACGCCTACTCACGTTAAATTTGAAAAGCTATAATTTCATGCAAAATTTTGTTAATCATTTGTTAAATAATGAGAATATTTATTTTATTTGGAGCATCATGTTAATTTTTTTTTTCCAGTTTTGTCAAACATGAGGATAAGAATTCTCCATATGTTCACGATATTTTGTTCCCAGGAATTATCTATTATTAGTTTGGTGAAATTTTTATATTTTATTGTTATATGATTCAATAGATGAGCTGTAACATTTGTATAATGTTATTATTTTTATATGCTAAACTATAATTATACGAGTGGTTGTGAATATTATTAAGTATATTATTCTATGTGAATGTAAACTTTGACGAGTCAATCTCTTTAATTTCTGTATCCTCTAAATTATAGATCGCAGCCAGATTTAGAACCTTGAGCCAATACAAATATTGTCATATAAACAAGTTTCTTACCTATTTAGTTACATAACCTTTGTCTTTTTAATGTATCAATGCTAACCTTTAATTTAATTCAATAGTAAATGTTTGATATCTATATGCACATAGACTTATTTTTCTACTCGATTCGATCAAGATTTAGAAAAAGACCATTTCGATTCACGTGACAACCTTGCCTTCACCAGAACTATGTGTTGACTTTTTGTGTTGTTTATCTTGCCATGTTGCACTACCCTTTTGCTTATTCTTCTTTGGGTGGCCTTAGTCATATCGATTCAAAGTCTCTTAATAGTTATTTTGAATTGTTCTATTTGCATCTATCCTTTGACAGATTATATATATAATAGCGATGCTTGTACAAAGTCAATGGCAAATGTGGTTGAATTTTTTGAAATAGATGACTTGTCTTGTGTTTTTATATGACTTTTGCAAATACTCTTTCGGATTGAACGAACAAAAAAAAAAAAAATAATACACTAGTGTTGGTATTTTGATTAGTGTTGTCAAAATTTTACGATTCACGATACGTATCTTATAATTTCATACATTTAGAGGTATAATTGACACTTATTTATGAACCTATCTTATGCTTGAGGTAATCTTGTGATAAGCATATGATAGGGTACATATCATACGATCCAATATCTAAACCTATCGTACACGTACTAAATAGTTTTGTGATACTCATACGATTCATGATGCATGGAGCATTTTTGATATTGAATAGATCTTGCATTCTACATTGGGTACAATTATCTTTTTAAACATTATTAACTCTAGTTAACATGTCTCCGATACGTTTTACGTATCTTGATACAATTCATAAAATGAGAAAATGATGAACTGCATTGTAGTTCATTTTGACAAGCTTGATTTTGAGTAGAATATATATTACTACAGGGAAAGCTTCCCTTCTCCACAATTTTATTTTTTTGATAGCTGAGGTATCTGATCGGCTTTAGAATTACTTTCAACCTAATGCCGATTAGTCTTTGGGGGATCAATCCTACCGTTCACTTACAGGGGTCCCAATAAATGCCCTTTACGGACTGGTCCCAAAAGAGTTGATACCACATGGGAGATTTCGAACTTAAGACCTAAAAAAGAGTATACCTTGAAGTCTCAAATTTTGATCACAAAGTCAACCACTCGGGTTTAGCATCTGCACAACTTTTAGGGACATGCTGGGGGTCTAATGGTGACTTTGGGGATTGTGTTCATCCTTTTGACAGCCCATACCATTTGATGCTCTTATGGGACACACCAATAATGTGGAGTAGATTGTATCACATCTATACTATTATGTATTGCAGGGCGACTTTTAGTGAAAGTCGTCCTGAGTGTGACAAGTGGCGCAATACGATTAGGTAAGAAATTAAATTGACAAATTAAACAAATATTAATTGAATAATTATCTCTAACAAATTATATTAATTGAATAAATTAAATTCGAATGAATGATTACATTTAACAAATCAAATTTAAACAAGTACTTATCATTTTTTATTGTCAAATAAACACAATTGTGAAATAAATTTCTGATAATTTCATTCATTGTAGTCTTACAATAATATAGTACAAACATTTACAAGGAAAGAATCAAGGATATTGATCATATCAAATCAAATCTTTAATTTTAACACTCTCTCTCAAGTTGGAGCATGGATATCGCACATGCCTAACTTGTCTAAAGAGACATCAAAAATATTGTTGGCTACAGCTTTAGTAAGAATATCGGCTAGTTGATCTTCAGACTTCACGAATGAAAAAATAATGATCCCAGCTTCAAATTTTTCTTTGATGAAGTGCCTATCAACTTCTACATGCTTCTGCACTTGATCTTGTCACTACTGGCTGTTTTTTACTCCTCCAAGTCACAAGATTTCCCCCTACAAAAGTAAAATATCCTGATGTAGATCTTCTGTCATTAGCTGAACCAGCCCAATCTGCATCAGTGTAACCTTCTACCTTCAAATGATTATTCTTGGTGAACAATAACCCTTTACCTGGAGCAGACTTCAAATATCTTAAAATACGTTCCACGGCATCCATGTGAGGTTTACGAGGATCATGCATAGAGAGAGTTAACTTAATGGACTCTAACCACCTAGGTCCATTAGGGTTAACCTAATGGGCTCTAACCACCTAAGCCCATTAGGGTTAACTTATACATAACAACTAACACCCTCCCTCAAACTGGTGCATATATATCAATCATGCCCAGTTTGTTACATATATATGAAATCTGATTCCCAACTAGTGGATATTTTATATTCCAACATTTATAAAAAGTGTGCCAAGTGGCAAGTCATGATTTGATTAAAAATTTAATTAACAAAATAAGTCCCGAACTTAATAGCCTTCTAAATAGTTCAAATTAAAAATAATACTTATCGTTTTAATCAAATAATAATCTAATTTCTATCAACAAATTCAAACAAATAAGAAGTGGAGTTTGAATTCATGCGCACCATAAGTCCCGAACCCAATAGCCGATAATTCTGTTTTCAAGTTTTTGCAACAAATATGGAGATTTTGTCAGCGAAATTCACATATACGGGAACAATCATTTGGATTGACAAATTTGTTGTGATGCTGAATTTCTGTGCAGGAGTGTTAAAAAATGAATTAAAGGTGCATTGTTATGGGTGGTAACTACGACTATTGTGTTATAGTCTGGTGCTTGAAATTTTATACAGTTAGTCTTCTTTGAAGTTAATGTTTTTGTTTGCGTTGTGTTTATTCTATTTTTCATCCAAAGAATTTTCATGTATTCACATTGATCATGTTGGCTATGAAGTGTACAAATAACTCTAATTTAATTTATTCTTTTTACATATTGGACCATAATTTATGGCTTGATTTTTTTTAAGGCGTTTGAAATTCTAAGCATATTTTCTATTTTGATCAACATAAAATTTATTTTTTATTAATATTTTGCAACAATTGTAATTATTATCCATAACCTCTAACTTTGTTTTTTTTCTTTGAAGGCTATTTTATTATATATTTGAAACTCTAACCATATTTTTCTGTTTTGATCAATATAAAATTTATTTTTTCATGAATATTGTGGAATAATTACAACTATTATCTATTACCTTAGGTGTGGTAGCTAAGCTTAAATATTTGTGCACGCTTTTCTTTCTTTACTAAATTAGTAATTTAGGTTAAAACGTATCAACTAAATAAAAACTATAATGTTATAGAGATAAGTATGAAAATAATAACTTAATGATCCGTAAAGAGTGGCGACAATAATGAAAAAAATCTAATTATTCATAAATAAGCATGAAAAAGATAAAAATTATAATGTTACAAAGATAAGCATAAAAAAAAATAATGAAATGACAGTATAATTATTATTTTCATCTTTTATCACATCCAGATTAATTTTTTGTATTTTTTAATACCATTATTCTTTTTACAAATTTAAATCTGTTCTACACATTATTATCCAAACACTTTCATAGATAATATAAAAATTATAATGTAAAATTTAGAGTCTAGAATTTCAAAAGTAATTTAGTTTTGAACTTTGATTGATCTCGATTAATTCGTAAAAATAATTTACTTACAAATTATATTTAGTTGATACGGTGAATATATATATATATATATATATATATATATATATATATATATATATATATATATATATATATATATATATATATATATAGGGAAAGGCTATATGAACTAACACTTTTTTAGACCAATATTAGACCAACTCCTAAACTCTTCGTTCCCGATTAAATTTTAATGATCCGAGCCGTTCAATGTGTTTAAAATATGTTTTTAAGGGTACCCGCGAGAAATCAGTTCAAAATATTATCGGAAAGGGCTCGATCCAAACATTGGTTCATAAAACATTTATAGGGAAAGGCTAAAGAAACCAATACTTTTTTAGACCAATATTAGACCAACGCCTAATCTTTTGATTCCCGATTAAATTTTGATGATCCGAACCGTTCAATGTGTTTAAAATATGTTTTTAAGGGTACCCGCGAGAAATCAGCTCAAAATATTACCGGAAAGGGCTTGATCCAAACAGTGATTTATAAAACAGTTCCTGTCAGCATTTTGAACCATTGTTTGGATCAAGTCCTTTCCGGTAATATTTTGAGCTGATTTTTCGCGGGTACCCTTAAAAACATGTTTTAAACATATTGAACGGTTCGGATCATTAAAATTTAATCGGAAAATAAGAGTTTAGCCGTTGGTCTAATATTGGTCTAAAAAAGTGTTGGTCTATGGAGCCATCCCCATATATATATATATTATTTAAAATTCTAAAATAGCCCGTGATTTTGTGTACGTATCAATAGAGTAGTGTATATTTCAATCCATCTCGTGCATAGCACGGGTTTTTTTTTGCTAGTTTTTGACATTTCAGGAGTTATAATGTCAATGGCATTTGAATGGATTAATGTTATTTCAAGTAACAGATTCATCTTGGTGCCATTGACCAGCTCAATTTATGGCAACAACTGGATCTTCAGTTTAATGCATAAGATCCTGGGGGCTTTGCTGTAACCTCGATATGGTTTCATTTGGCTCATCGAGTTTTTTGTTTTTGTAAGAAATACGTTGAATAATTGGGAACAACCTAGACAAAATATGAATTTGAGACATAAATATGTCTCAATCATATCATTACTGATGTCCGATCAGGATGATTTGTGTATGAACCAAGAAAACGAGCCAAATAAACAAAATCTTTTTTTGGGCCGGGATGGGCCTCAGATTAGGGTCATCAGCAGCACCTGCGGACCACAATAGGGCCTCCAAATTTGCAATTAATTATCAACTTATAAGTCTTCAAAGTGGACATAGTCATCCCAATAATAGAACGTGTTGTGTGTCACAATGGCACCGCAAATATTGTTCAAATGTCAAGACAATATTTTGCTAATTAAAATGACATTGTTTTGACGTACAACAGATTTTATTGTGCACAATTCACAAATAAAGATTTTTGTTGTGCACATTCTGTTGTATTCTATCTTGATCATAGTAAAATATATCTCTCTCTTCCCATGGATGTATGTTTAAGCTCTTACTTATTCGGAACCATGTAATCCATTTTCTTGTTTATCGTATTTGTCATAACAGAAAACATTCTAGACTTACAAATTTTCAATCTCTCTTATATGTTAGCCGATCCCACAGCCAAAACAATTGTCCAGGGTTGCTGTAGTGCACGTATACACTAGGCACTGCAGCGCACCAAAACGGGGAGTTCAAAGACCATAGTCTGGTTAAATATGCATCTATTGATCATAATAATATCGAGTTGAATAGAGGAGTTCAAAGCAAATTATAATGATAAAATTGACTTGAATTTGGTAGGGAGGATTGAGGGGTGAATATACTTGTTAGATTCGTCTCATCGAGATGAACCAATAATCGACAAAAAATTGAGACAAAAACAACAAATGCGAATTTTTTTTGAATGGAGACGAAACTCAATTATAAATAATTTAGTTAGGCCAAATGGGGCTTAATCCTCAACCCCGGAGATATTATTTGTATGGTTGGAGCCGCCCTAGATCCTATTTTAAATTTTGTTTGTCATTTTCCCGGGGCTTAATCCTCGACCCCAGAG
This sequence comes from Arctostaphylos glauca, assembly GCA_019985065.2. Lineage (NCBI taxonomy): Eukaryota > Viridiplantae > Streptophyta > Magnoliopsida > Ericales > Ericaceae > Arctostaphylos > Arctostaphylos glauca. The sequence goes on along the minus strand of JAHSPW020000013.1, from coordinate 24,872,213 downwards.
ATATTATTTGTATGGTTGGAGCCGCCCTAGATCCTATTTTAAATTTTGTTTGTCATTTTCCCGGGGCTTAATCCTCGACCCCAGAGATATTATTTGTATGGTTGGAGCCGCCCTAGATCTTATTTTAAATTTTGTTTGTCATTTTCCCGGGGCTTAATCCTCGACCACAGAGATATTATTTGTATAGTTTGAGCCGCCCTAGATCCTATTTTAAATTTTGTTTGTCATTTTCCCAATCGAGTCACTTCCAATTGATAGAGATTATTCTGAAATCAATCAAAGTCTTCTAGTAAATCACGAAGACTTGCGAAGAGACAAATTGGGAAGATCTAGCAAGATTTCTGTACATGGAAGAGATCAAAGGAAATCATGTCCCACGAATGGCCAATGTTCAAAAAGGACAAATTATTCAATGTCCAGGATCCTTCTCCACACATATTCCCATAGGAATATGAATTGACAATGAACAAATGAATCTCATATGATGTTACAATGAATAAGTGTTGAAGCAAAATGTAACCATGTTCCAAGACTATTGAATAATTACTGCAACGAACATGCCTATGTGGTTAGATTTTGTTCTTCAATCACTCGATCTGTACCTAAACAGCGAGTTAGTGGGCAGAATTTCAGAAAAGATATTTTAGATATAATTAGGAGATATGGTAAAAAGAGAGAGTTATTATAAGAGTGTATAGTTTAAAGGGTTTGCTTGAGTATTCTATTAGGAAGAAAAATATAACAAATATTAGTAAAGGTACAATATTGTTGTAATTAATAATGGTATTTACATAAGTAGAAGAGGATGTAGAATGAAGATAAAAATATGGATAGGAGGAGGGGTGGGTTAAGGAGGGATGAGATGATTTTATATCTTTTCTGGGCGATAAAGTAGTCTCCTAGATATCATATCCAGGGTACAAGAAAATAAGCCAACTTTGTACATAATAATCCCACACAGTTATATTCGAAGTGATAGCAATGAACTATTTTATGACCCCTACCAAACAGACCCTATTATGAAAAAGGAGTCATCTCTAGAAAATGAAGGTTAAGCCTTTGGCCCTTTTCAATTTGAATTTCAGTGTGAGCTAGAGCTGCAACACTTAAAAGTAGAGTAGTTGGACAATCTGATTTTAACCATGTAAATGTACTTAGACTATTTATATTTCTCATAAGTGTTATGATTTGGCTCCTCAAGTAGTTGCTTATATATAGGAACGCACCTAACATGTTCAAGTAACTTGGCTCTTAAGTGGATATGTAGGAAACACAACCGTGTGAAGACGGTGCTTCGACACCCATGACTTACATACAAGCACATGTACCTGCGCCACAAACAAGCACACTTGAGCGTGGAAATGTGTTATGTGACTGCAATGAGGCACTTTGATGCCGCACTTTGTACTTAGCATATTGGCGCCTAATTATCGCCTTTTTTTGTTGTGACTTGGCAACAAGTAAATGTGACATTGCATCCACGTGTCAATTAGTTAACTGATCATTAGTGGTTAATTAACAACGAATTGCGATGGTTAGCAGGGTTATAACTATAGGCGTTGATCACAAACCAGGTGATCGGACGAACAAGATCAATCAATCATGAATATGTCTCATTAAGACATTGGTTTGGTGTAGAAGATTAATCTACACCTTCCAGATCGATCTAATAAATAAATAAATAATATGACTAATTTTCTTTCATTTAGTGAAAAGGTTCCACGAACCCCTATCCGCGGGGAAGCCTTTTTGTTCTTTCGCGCCGGTCGAGCGCTACTGCTTTGCTTTCTGAGTGTGTGCCTCTTCGAATGGGTGCTAAGTGACCTATAAATAAAGCATCACACCAGTCCAAACCACTTAGAAAATTTAGATTCCTACTTCCAGTTAAAATTGATTGAGCATTCGATATTGAGATTGAGTTATTATGCAGAAACACTACCTTAGTATTTCTTGGTCTTCCTTTTGTTACATTGCGACTATTTTGACTGTCTTCAATTGTGTAAACGCGAACGGTATGAATTACGAGTTCGAATTTTATTGTATCTTGAAAACAGATTTATTATAACCCAGTGTATACCATTTCATGGAGGCATGCAAATACTTCTCTTAAGAAAGAGACCTTAGAATGTGCCTCGAAGTGTTTTCCGGTGCCTTGTTTTGCAAGGCAAAGACACACCAATTTCCATTTCATAAAGCACATACTTTACAATACTATTCAGTGCACGACAGTTCTGCTACCACAGGGCCTAAGAAAGAGCTAGTTAGTTCACGAGGGTTTCGGTACTGGATTTGAGAGAGCTGTAGTGCATTTTCTTGTAGTGCACATGTAGTGCTAACAAAACGACATAGTTTTGCCCACTTTATTCTTAAAATAATATCGTTTTGCCTACACTAACAAATAATACAAAAAAGTATACTACAGTCTCCCTAAACTGTCCAGTTACTATGGGGTTTGAGAAACTGTTGAACAAATGCGCCTTTACCCTGCACGCGAAAAAGCTATTTTGAACAAATGCGCCTTTACATTGTGGCTACCCTCCAATATTTGTTGATAAAATGGGTTAAGAATATCTCATTACCAAAATGCAGTTTAGGATACCTAACCATGGTACATATGCTTATCAGTATAGTTTGTTACCTCTTGTTTTGTTGACCTTTGCCTCATTTCCACACTCTACACATTAATGTAATGTTGTCATTCGTTGACTTGACTTCAGTCTAACTCCGTTTATGAGGCTCCAATCAAAGACAACCAGGGCTGTAAACGAACCGAGCTGTTCGTGAGCTCGGCTCGATAAGGGCTCGGTTCGGCTCGGCTCGTTCAGTTAACAAGCCGAGCTTGAGCTCGAATTTTAGGCTTGTTTGGTAAACGAGCCGAGCTCGAGTCTCGAAAACTCGGCTCGGCTCGTAAAAACTCGGCTCATTTTAGAGGTTCGGCTCGTTTAAAGAGGCTCGTTTAAGTAAATGAGTTTCGTGCAACTCGGCTCGGCTCGGCTAGTTTACAAACAAGCCGAGCTCGAGCTCGATTTTTTGGCTCGTTTAGTTAACGAGCCGAGCTCGAGCACTCCAAAGCTCGGCTCGGCTCGGCTCATTTGCAGCCCTAAAGACAACGCGGGGATAGGAAAATAGCATTAACAGTACTGATGGTGGACCTGTTGGAAATTTAAAAGTGTTGTGAATGAAATTGAAACATCGGAGGATCTAACAAGGTAACTGGAAGGTTTCAACCGTCACAGCTCATTCATTTCTTTATTGATATCCATCAATTACGTCATTGATGTTCATCAATAATCCTATTAATCTCATCATTTATGGTCTTGCGGTTTCGTTTATAGGATTCTATAAATTGTGAATCCGTATTTTGCTTTATATTCCGAGAGACAGACGTCTATGCAACCTCCAATATCCACGGTGAGATGACGAATATTATTTAAGGAGAACACGATTTCACCGCACTCGGTTTGGTTTGTAAATGTTACATACGTATTTTCAATTTCCTATAGTTTATAATTCCAATTTTATGATTAAAGAAAGTTTTTTTTTTTTTTTTTTCTTTCTTCTGGAATCCAAGCATTTTGGTCCTACAGAATAACCCATCATCACAAACTCTTATTTCCGAAATACCCCTCATTGATCAATATTCACCAAAAAAGTTTGGCCTAAGGACCTATAGATTATTTGTATGATAGGTATTCGGACTCAAATAGTACTGAGGTTAGTCTCTTAGCTATCCACACAGTCTTTTTGTCAAAGAAACATTAAAAAAAAGCAAAAGGAAGATTGAAAATTAAGGATTCCCTACTGTACAATCGAGTAGACAATGTTTGTAATTAGTCAAGTCTTTTGGTTAAAGATAAAAATTTAGTACAAGAGTAAGGGTCCATTTGGCCTGGCTGAATTATTGGATTATTCACTGTTTAGTTTTTTGTCCTTATTTGAAATTTTTCTTTAATTTTTTGTTTTTCATCATTTTTTTGATGATTGTTGGTTCGTCTCCACAAGAGTTTTCAGAAAAGTTATCAATCATCGGCTAAATTTCAAAAAAGTTCAAAAAAGACAAAAAGTAAGTCAAAAACAGCGTTCGTTTTGGCTTATTTTTCATCTTTAGTGACTTTTTTTTAACTTTTGGACATAATTTTATACTTTTTAGATTCCTTTCGTCGATACGAACCAATAATCCACGAAAAAATGACATAAAAATAACAAATACAAAAAAAATTTGAATAAAGACAAAAAAAGCCGGATAATCTAGCCTGGATTAATCCAGGCCAAATAGTGTGACACCCCAGCCAGGCTGTAATGCTGGCTGTGAGGCCGGCGTCCAGGAGATGGAGTCTCGTGGGACGTCCGGATGGGTGGTCAAGGTTCCCACATCGCTTGGTGGATGTAAGTTCGGTGGTATTTATAAGATTATGAACCTTCCTTTGTACAAGGCCTTTTAAAGCCGTGATGGCGCCAACACCAAATGGAACTTCACAGTTAAGCGTGCTCACCCTGGAGCAATCTTGGGATGGGTAACCTACTGGGAAGTCTATAGGGTTTGGGCGACAAAAGCGGACAGTATTGTACAAGGCGGTGGCGGGTCATTACAAATGGCATCAGAGCCTGCACCAACCGGAAATGTGGGATATCTCGGCCCCACACGAGGACGTGTGTTCCTAAGTGGGGGAGATTGTGACACCCCAGCCAGGCTGTAATGCTGGCTGTGAGGCCGGCGTCTGAGAGATGGAGTCTCGTGGGACGTCCGGATGGGTGGTCAAGGTTCCCACATCGCTTGGTGGATGTAAGTTCGGTGGTATTTATAAGATTATGAACCTTCCTTTGTACAAAGCCTTTTAAAGCCGTGATGACGCCAAAACCAAAAGGAACTTCACAGTTAAGCATGCTCACCCTGGAGCAATCTTGGGATGGGTGACCTACTGGGAAGTCTATAGGGTTTGGGCGACAAAAGCGGACAGTATTGTACAAAGCGGGGGCGGGTCGTTACAAATAGACCCTAAAAGATTAATTCTTGAATTTTTCTCTCTACTAAACGTTTTCTTTTTTCACAGGCCGGCATAGGCCGGAACAATCGCCGGAACGGTACTCCGGTGGTCTGGTACTGTTATGGGGGAGGTACGGAACATATCGCCCGGTACGAGACGGGATTCACAACTTTGATCTCAAGTTTTGATCACCAAGTCAAACCCTTGTGTTTAGCATCTCCATAACTTTTAGAGACATGCTGGGGGTCTAATAGTGACTTTGGGGATTGTGTCCATCCTTTTGACAGCCCATACCATTTGATGCTCTTATGGGACACACTAATAATGTGGAGTAGATTGTACTGTTACGCGTCTGGATGCCCACTCTAGATATCAGAATTCACTCAACACATTTGATTTCAATATGGTGGTAGCAGTGGGTCAAAATTTGTACAATTATCAAGTTCTATAGATCGCGGCTGAAAGTTTTGCCCATTAGAGAAAGGAAGAAGGAAAAACAAAGTAAGAGAATTGCATATAGATGAGAGAGAGGGAGAGAAAGTAACACGAAAGGGAAGAATCCAAAGTAGGCACCAAAAACGAGCGTTCTAGTGCGGTGACAAGCTGTAGTGCATATTCTGTGTAAATTGTATAGAGAATTCAAAAATTTCTTTCAAAAGTGATTATTAAATTACGCGTTCTCTGATTCATTTTTCAAAATACATTCTATAATCATTAACCAAACACCCAAAATCGAAAAATAACCCAATCCAAAATGCAAAATCATAGTGGCCAAACACCAGGAAAAAGGGTGAGCAAAAGATTTTCATTTCATATTACAGCGACGCCATAGAAAAAGTCTACAAAGATAACGATTGCCATTGCCGTGTTCTCTAGGTAAATGCTGTTGTGTTCTTATACAGAATTAGGTCAGGTTTGACCTGACTTGATTATTGGATTATTGTTTCGTTCTTATTGGAAATTTTTTTGTATTTTTGTATTTTTTGTCAACTTTTTGTGGATTATTGGTTCGTCTCTACGAGAGCTTTCAAAAAAGTTATAAATCATGAACCAAATTTGAAAAAAGTTCAGAAAAAATAAAAATAATTCAAAAACAGGATTTTTTTGTGCTTATTCGTCGTCTTTAGTGATTTTTTTTTAGCTTTTGGACACAATTTTATATTTGTTAGATTCGTCTCATTGAGATGAACCAATAATCGACAAAAAGTTGAGACAAAAACAACAAATGCGAATGGGGCTTAATCCTCGACCCCAGAGATATTATTTGTATGGTTGGAGCCGCCCTAGATCCTATTTTAAATTTTGTTTGTCATTTTTTCGGGGCTTAATCCTCGACCCCAGAGATATGATTTGTATGGTTGGAGCCGCCCTAGATCCTATTTTAGATTTTGTTTGTCATTTTCTCGGGGCTTAATCCTCGACCACAGAGATATTATTTGTATGGTTGGAGCCGCCCTAGATCCTATTTTAAATTTTGTTTGTCATTTTCCCGGGGCTTAATCCTCGTGGCTTAATCCTCGACCACAGAGATATTATTTGTATGGTTGGAGCCACCCTAAATCCTATTTTAAATTTTGTTTGTCATTTTTTCGGGGCTTAATCCTCGACCCCAGAGATATTATTTGTACGGTTGGAGCCGCCCTAGATCCTATTTTAAATTTTGTTTGTCATTTTCCCGGGGCTTAATCCTCGTGGCTTAATCCTCGACCATAGAGATATTATTTGTATGGTTGGAGCCGCCCTAGATCCTATTTTAAATTTTGTTTGTCATTTTTCCAGGGCTTAATCCTCGACCCCAGAGATATTATTTGTATGGTTGGAGTTTGATGGTTGGATCAGCCGCCCTAGATCCTATTTTAAATTTTGTTTGTCATTTTTCCGGGGCTTAATCCTCGACCCCAGAGATATTATTTGTATGGTTGGAGCCGCCCTAGATCCTATTTTAAATTTTGTTTGTCATTTTCCCGGGGCATAATCCTCGACCACAGAGATATTATTTGTATGGTTGGAGCCGCCCTAGATCCTATTTTAAATTTTGTTTGTCATTTTCCCGGGGCTTAATCCTCGTGGCTTAATCCTCGACCACAGAGATATTATTTGTATGGTTGGAGCTGCCCTAGATCCTATTTTAAATTTTGTTTGTCATTTTCCCGGGGCTTAATCCTCGACCCCAGAGATATTATTTGTATGGTTGGAGTTTGTATGGTTGGAGCCGCCCTAGATCCTATTTTGAATTTTGTTTGTCATTTTCCCGGGGCTTAATCCTCGACCCCAGAGATATGATTTGTATGGTTGGAGCCGCCCTAGATCCTATTTTAAATTTTGTTTGTCATTTTCCCGGGGCTTAATCCTCGACCACAGAGATATTATTTGTATGGTTGGAGCCGCCCTAGATCCTATTTTAAATTTTGTTTGTCATTTTCCCAGGGCTTAATCCTCGTGGCTTAATCCTCAACCACAGAGATATTATTTGTATGGTTGGAGTCGCCCAAGATCCTATTTTAAATTTTGTTTGTCATTTTCCCGGGGCTTAATCCTCGACCCCAGAGATATGATTTGTATGGTTGGAGCCGCCCTAGATCCTATTTTAAATTCTGTTTGTCATTTTCCCGGGGCTTAATCCTCGTGGCTTAATCCTCGACCACAGAGATATTATTTGTATGGTTTGAGCCGCCCTAGATCCTATTTTAAATTTTGTTTGTCATTTTCCCGGGGCTTAATCCTCGACCCCAGAGATATGATTTGTATGGTTGGAGCCGCCCTAGATCCTATTTTAAATTCTGTTTGTCATTTTCCCTGGGCTTAATCCTCGTGGCTTAATCCTCGACCACAGAGATATTATTTGTATGGTTTGAGCCGCCCTAGATCCTATTTTAAATTTTGTTTGTCATTTTCCCGGGGCTTAATCCTCGACCCCAGAGATATTATTTGTATGGTTGGAGCCGCCCTAGATCCTATTTTAAATTCTGTTTGTCATTTTCCCGGGGCTTAATCCTCGACCACAGAGATATTATTTGTATGGTTTGAGCCGCCCTAGATCCTATTTTAAATTTTGTTTGTCATTTTCCCGGGGCTTAATCCTCGACCCCAGAGATATGATTTGTATGGTTGGAGCCGCCCTAGATCCTATTTTAAATTGTGTTTGTCATTTTCCCGGGGCTTAATCCTCGTGGCTTAATCCTCGACCACAGAGATATTATTTGTATGGTTTGAGCCGCCCTAGATCCTATTTTAAATTTTGTTTGTCATTTTCCCGGGGCTTAATCCTCGACCCCAGAGATATTATTTGTATGGTTGGAGCCGCCCTAGATCCTATTTTAAATTCTGTTTGTCATTTTCCCGGGGCTTAATCCTCGACCACAGAGATATTGTTTGTATGGTTTGAGCCGCCCTAGATCCTATTTTAAATTTTGTTTGTCATTTTCCCAATCGAGTCACTTCCAATTGATAGAGATTATTCTGAAATCAATCAAAGTCTTCTAGCAAATCACGAAGACTTGCGAAGAGACAAATTGGGAAGATCTAGCAAGATTTCTGTACATGGAAGAGATCAAAGGAAATCATGTCCCACGAATGGCCAATGTTCAAAAAGGACAAATTATTCAATGTCCAGGATCCTTCTCCACACATATTCCCATAGGAATATGAATTGACAATGAACAAATGAATCTCATATGATGTTACAATGAATAAGTGTTGAAGCAAAATGTAACCATGTTCCAAGACTATTGAATAATTACTGCAACGAACATGCCTATGTGGTTAGATTTTGTTCTTCAATCACTCGATCTGTACCTAAACAGTGAGTTAGTGGGCAGAATTTCAGAAAAGATATTTTAGAAGAGAAACTAAAACCAGAGAAACTAAAACCAGAGAAACCAGTTGGTAAGGAATCAACTGATCACAAAGCCTAGAGATTAAACAAAGTAAAAAACAAAGAATAGAAGAAACCGAAACAGAGGCATACCCCTGTTAAGAAAAAAGAAAAAAAACTAAAGCCTAGTTGAGAAATGCAAGGGCTAACAACACCTAGACCAAAACCTTCTGCCATCTCCGTCACTCCCGTTTGGACGGAAATGGCAGAAGTGGTCTTCTTCATCCTAATAGATTTGTCTTCCTCTTACGAAGGCTGTCTGATTTTCACCTATCATGAGGATGGGATCACCTTTTTCAATCTGCTGGATAGGATCTTAGATAACAGCTTCTAGTACTTCTGAACTCGAATGTGTTGGCCATGTCAACCTTGGGTATTCGGGCAACAAAGGTTCCATTGATGGGTAACTGATACGTACTAAGCAGGTTGTGACCACATTCCTAGAATGTTTGGATGGTCACGGACCAAACGGACCGGTGGCAGATTGGCCCGTGGGTCATATGATGGAAGCGAAACGTCGTTCTAATCAAGACCCGTCAATCTATAGATTCATGGGCCCCAGTGGCTTTTGGCTTAATTTCTTCGTTTAGGCTTTAGAGTCAACAAATTTGCCTTTTTAGAGAAGATTTCTTTTCATTATAACTCTTAGTAGGAATTTTCGTTTTAATCGTTGTCTATTTTTGCTACCTTATATTTTTTTCTAGTATTTGATTTCCTAATCAAATCATAATTTTTTGTTTTTGGTAATTTTCCTAATTTCTTTTATTTAGGCTAGATTAGCAAGCCTAAGTCTTTTGTTATTTCGTTTCCTAATTGATATAGGACTCTACATCCTTATAAATTGTTTTGTAAGCTTAAAGGCTAAGTGGTTGTTAATTGATTAATAAAAACTGAGTGTTTTACTGAATTAGTTTGTTCAAGGAGAGAGTATCTCTAGTTTAAATAAGGTTTGAGATTGTCCTCGTGTTACAATCATCTAAACATATGATTCGCTGCATCAGTTGATATCAGAGCCAGGTTCCAATCTTGACTATGGCCGGAGGACATGGACCTAAAATTGCCACTGTTGAGGAAATTTATGAACGTGATGACGGTGATCGAGAAGCTCGAACAAGGAAGGCTACATTCGACTAGAGCAGATGCTTGGAGTTGTCTTACAACGCCTCGAGGCTCTGGAAGTTGCTGGCCAACCTCGTCGGTGTCCGAACAACCTTACCGCTTAGGAGGAGTTTGAGGGTTCAGATGTTGATGGCTCTAATTCTTTTGCTGTTGTGGGATTGAACTTTGTTTTTTTTCCCAACAAATACAATGGCTGGATCAGTATCGATAGCACCTCCTGAAATTGTTTAGCAAATTGGCTGAGTCGTACTCTTTGTCTGATCCAAGAATAGTTGAGTATCAGAAGAGAAGAAATTTATAATGAAAAAACCAAGCGTAGATGTGGGCAGAGATAATGGACGGTGTCCAAGACCGTTCTCCACACGTATTCATATAGGATCAGCTCTAAAAGTATGAATCTCATACGAAATTTATAATGAAAAAATACCGAAGCACAATGTAACGGTATTCAAGACCACTGAATAATTATTTCGAAAAACCAAGTGTAGATGTGGGCAGATTTTGTTCTTCAATCACTCAATCTATACTTCAAATGTCATGAGCACTGATTCCAAACTTCCAAAAGAATGGAAGAGGGAACAAAAAATCATTACATTTGGAGTTAAAGAATTCTTCTGGGGCCAATGCAAGCGAAATGAACTAGTACTAATCTGGTAAAACAAAATGGTAACTAGTACATCTACAGGATCTTCAAGCCAATTAAAACGCGAAAGTAACACATATGAACATTAAAGTGCCAAAGAAACAGAAAAATGAAGATCTTGTGTTCCCAATCAACATTTTCCCGATTTAAATTTCTGGCTGTTACTGTGACGGAGTCATCTCAAGAAAATAAAGGTCAAGCCTTTGGCCCTTTTCAATATGCATTCCAGTGCGAGCTAGAACTACAACTCTTAAAAGTTTGGAGTGGGCTCCTAGCATAGCTGAACAGTCCGATCTCAACGAAGTAAAAGTATGTTGGGCTGTTCACATTTCTCAGGCAACTGAGATTTTGCTAATAATTTAACACCAGCTATTTGTTAAGGATTTTTTAAAATAAAATGGGTATTAATGTTGGATTTTTTTTTTTTGTAAATTAAGCTTCCTAAATTCTTTTAGACTGTTCATTTCTTGTGTACATTTTGTCCCACATTACTCAAATGTGGAAAGTTTAGCGAAAACGCTCTTAGAGAGTTCAAGTAGTTTGGCTCTTAAGTAGTTATGCACAAAGCACCATAACTCGCGAAGACGGTGCTTCGCACACCTACACATGCCACGTGTTTGCGTGAGCGTGATAGTTGTTGTTGTATTGATGACGCACTTTGCACTTAGCATATCAGCGCCTAATAAGTCCCTTTTTTTGTTATGACTTGCCAACAAGTGGTAGTGATATGGCACACACATGTTAGTCGGTTAAGTGACAGTTAGAGATTAATTAACAATGAGTTGCGATGGTTAGTAGGGTTGTGATCATAGCCATTGATCTATCCTAAACAACATGATCAAAACGACAAGATCAAACCTAAATGAGTGTGGCTCGTTAACACACTGGTTCCGCGTAATAGTTTAATCTACGCCGTACTGATTGATCTAACGATAGCTTATAAATAGACCAACACACATCACACCCAACCACTTAGAAAATTCGGATTTCTACTTTCAGTCCAAATTCATATGATTGAGTATTTAATAAGCTTTTTATTCTGCAAAAATAGAAATCTTAGTGGTTCATAGTTCTCCTTTAGCTACACCATGGATATTTTGGCAAAAGTTAGTCAAATCCATCCTGCACCAATCACGTGTAGGAATAGTCTTCCAAACGAGGCTCCAGTCCTGTAACAATCAAAGACAGCGCAGGAGTAGGAATAGTCTTCCAAATATATTTTAGAAAAAATTCCAATACAAAAATTTTAGAAAATTTAGGAAATACAGTTTCTTCGTAATTAAATTATTTAAAAAAATTCCTCGTACTAATTCCAATAAAAAAAAAAAAAACTGTGGCAGAACTTGACGTAAAGAAAAGCCAAGCGCAAATCCTTTCAGGTGCACCAAACAAATATTTAGTCTCCTAGATAAATAAGGATATTGAAACTCGGCTTTTAAAAAAATTACAGCTCTAAAAAGAGAGGGGTTGGCATTTGATTTTTGTATTGTGTTCCCATCTATCTAGTTCTAAACAATTTGATCTATAAATATTGCAGTATCAGCATACCCTTAGGGAAGCAAACATTCTTCTTCATCATTCAATTAATCTTCCCTAGTTTACAATGCTAAAGCTGATGAGAATGATCTTGTCATCTCTCTTACTTCACAAGATCAAGCTCCTCATCTTGGTGTTATTTTTCACCACTGCCACGAAAGTAGACTCCAGATTAAGCAACGAAACGGATCGACTAGCACTGCTTTCCTTCAAGAAACTCATAGCCGAGGATTCACTTGGCTCTTTAAGTTCATGGAACAATTCTCTCAATGTCTGTGAATGGGGTGGAGTAACGTGTAGTCGCAAGCATCAGAGAGTAGTGGTTCTTGACTTGAGCGGCAAAAACCTGAGAGGATCGATATCACCTTTCTTAGGAAACCTCTCTTTCTTGAGATCCATTCACCTACAGGAGAATAGATTCCAAGATAAAATCCCCCTAGAGCTCAGCCATTTGTTTCGGCTTCAACATCTCAATCTCAGTAGAAATTCTCTCCAAGGTAAAATTCCAACTAATTTGTCAAACTACCTCAGTTTCGTTGATTTAAGTTTTAATGATCTAGTTGGAAAAATACCGACGTCGTTTGGTTCTCTCTCCAAGCTCATTTATCTTGACCTTTTCTCCAACAATCTCATCGGAGGGATTCCACCATCTCTGGGCAACAACTCTTTCCTCAAATTAGTAAATTTAGGAATGAATAATCTCACAGGAACTATTCCCCATTCAATCTGCCGCCTTACCAACCTTTTCCGATTCGGCATTGGAGGGAATAAATTGTCGGGAACTGTCCCTCCTCCACTTTATAACATGTCGACTCTTACAAATCTAATCATTTCATCTAACCAACTTATCGGAAGTTTACCCCAAGATATTGGCCTCACCCTTCCCAACCTGAAAGGCATATCCATTTCGAAAAACCAATTTCAGGGACCCTTTCCTGTTTCTTTTTCCAATGCATCTAGAATAAAATATCTTGAAATGTCATTAAATAACTTTTTCGGGTCGGTTCCCTTTGACCTAGGGAGAAACATGAAGGAACTTTGGGAGCTAAATCTTGCTGAAAATAATTTAGGCACGGGGAATGCTAGCGACTTAAGGTTCATAGATTCGTTAACTAACTGCAGCAAGCTCCGAATATTGGGATTCGATCATAATGATTTCGGTGGCGTTTTACCCAATTCCTTAGCCAATCTCTCGAGCCAGCTTAGTGTGCTAGCAGCTAGTGGAAATCAGCTGGTTGGAACCATTCCTGCAGGAATTTCCAATCTTGTCAACTTAACAGAAATTTTGCTAGCCAATAATCTTCTTACAGGTGCCATTCCATTTGAAATTGGGAAGCTTGGGAACCTCCAAATACTAGATTTGAGTATAAATAAACTATCTGGTTCCATCCCATCAAGCATTGGTAACCTCACTAAATTGTATGAACTGAACCTAGCAGAGAATAACTTCAATAGCAGCCTACCTTCAGGTATTGAAAACATTCTAGGCTTACTGAGCCTCGATCTCTCTTATAATATGTTAATTGGTCCCATACCCAAAACAATAGGTCTTTTCTCCACTCTAACTTTCATCTACGTGGCTCATAACTCTTTTAATGGTTCTCTGCCACTCGAAATCGGTAAATTGAACAATCTCCAAGAACTAGATGTTTCAGACAACAAGTTATCTGGACATATTCCTAGCACTCTGGGAAATTGCTTGAGATTGGAAAGCCTTCTTCTAAAGGGCAACATGTTCCAGGGTAGTATTCCTCCCTCTTTTAGCTCCTTGAAAGGAATTGAAATTCTGGATCTATCGCGCAATAACTTGTCTGGCCCAATTCCGGAAGGTCTATCAGCCCTCATATTTTTGATGAATCTGAACTTGTCCTTTAACAACTTGGTTGGTGAGGTACCCGCACATGGTGTCTTCATGAACATGAGCACAATTTCACTTGTTGGAAACAAAGGACTATGCGGAGGCATTGCAGAAATGCAGTTACCTGCTTGCCCAAAGTCCATGAAGAAGGGGAATGCCCTTGGCTTCAAAGTTATTGTTCCAATTGCTTGCTTGATCGTGTGTCTTCTACTGGTGCTACTTTTGGTTGTTTTTCTGAAGAAAAGAAAACCCAAAAACAGATCTCTCGCCCAATCATTCTTTGGAGATGATTTCTTGAGGGTTTCATATGATCAGCTCGTTAAAGCTACTGATGGATTCTCTTCGTCTACCTTAATTGGAGCTGGAAGTTTTGGCACCGTTTACAAAGGAATTCTCCGTGACGGCGAGAAACCAATTGCTATCAAGGTGCTCAATCTTGAACAAAGAGGAGCTTCCAAGAGCTTCATGACTGAATGTGAAGCTTTAAGGAAAACAAGGCACAAAAATCTTCTAAAGATTATAACGGTGTGTTCAAGTGTAAACCACGAAGGTGATGATTTTAAAGCACTAGTTTTTGAATACATGCCCAACGGAAGTTTAGAGGACTGGTTGCATCCAAGAGAAGATACATCACACCAACAAAGGAACTTATGCCTTTCCCAAAGGTTGAACATAGCAATTGACGTTATATGTGCATTAGAATACCTCCACTGCCACTGTGGAACTCCAATTGTTCACTGTGATCTAAAGCCAAGCAACATTCTCATTGATGAAGACATGACTGCCCATGTGGGAGATTTTGGGCTGGCCAAGTTCCTCATCAAAAATAACAGTAATAATGATGGTGGACAAACAAATTCACTCGGAGTCAGAGGCTCTATAGGATATGTTGCGCCAGGTATGGAGGTCACTAATTGTATATCTTTTTCTTCTAAGGTTTCTCCCTCTAAGAAATTTTTCTAGCAAACTACTTTCTAAAAAATGATATGTTTTTTTGTCTCCTTCCCTGTTAAATTGCAGAATACGGGATTGGGGGGAAGAAATCCACAAAAGGAGATGTTTACAGTTATGGGATTTTGTTATTGGAAATGCTGACAGGGAAAAGACCAACAGATGAACTGTTTACAATTAGACAAAGCATTCATGAATTCTGTAAGCAGGCATTGCCAGAGAGAGTGATGGAGATTGTTGATTCGCGCATGCTATCAGAAGAACCTACTGAAGCTGAAAACAATGCTCGGAATGAAAGAGTTAGACAAGCAAAAATAAAAGAATGCTTAACTTCCCTTGTGAGGATCGGGATTGCATGTTCTACAGAATCACCTGGCAAAAGAATGAACATCAAGGATGTCATCAAAGGATTAACGAAAATAAAGGAAATATTTCTTGGAGTAGGTATCCATGGCAGGAGGCAATTGGAGATTCAACTTGCCAGTGAAGGAATGTCTCGGGCTACCTACTAAAGAAGTGCCACTGCAGGAATTGAGGATGGTTGGAGTCTCTGAAGTGAAGTCATTTAGTTAGAAAGGCCAAACCCAAAATTGGAAGCCGGTTTGTTGATCATGTAGATTAAGAAGTTCTGAGTTTTCAAGTACTAGTTTTGCATACTTTTAGTTATGTATAGATGCAACGCGTGACAAAATAATTGATTGCTCCATCTATTTAGTTGCAACTTTGTTGGTTTTCTAAGAAATAACATTTAGAAACGCTATCTGATATATGGATATGAATTTTTCTTGAGAGATGGATCAACTCAATATCCAAATCTTGATTTATTATACCCTATTTATAGAGATTCAAGGCTCACGAAAAGCACCGTTTTCCTATCAAAATTGATGACTTTTCCCATAAAAGAACACGAAAACATGCATTTTCAATTCAAAATTACCTATCAAATTTGGATAACTCGTTTAATTATGCAATTATATAATCAAACTCCGATTGCAAATTTCAATTGAGTAATTTCCCAGTATTTTCGGATAAGAATGGAATGAAGTCAATCCTATGCTGTATATAAGGGCGTACATATGTACATGTATCTACAGAGAGAGAAAATTCAATCAACCAGAACCTAGAAGATTAGGAACGTTCATGTATGCTTCACTTTTTCAGTCGTTCACATATATAAATTAGCATTCGTGGCACACACATCGAACACGATACGCGTAAGCAGTTATTGAATTTAAGCAGTTTTTTGTGGTGTAATTTTTTTGAGAAGTTAGGCTGCTGCATTTTGCATGAAAGAAATTGAAAAAAAGTTCATGGATTGGAAAATGTAGAAACAAAGTAAAGGGAACTTAAGTTTTTCACAATTTGGAGAAAGAGTTCAAGGATTGGAACTGAAGTTTCTCGACAACTGTTTTCAGGATATTTTTCGTATTTTTTGCAGCAAAAACAACTAACGCAACTATTACGAAGTACTAAGGAGAATTTGGTGTCTTTCTGGTCAGTAATGGAAGCAATCGTCCCTACCGTCGTAAAATAAGAGCCCCTGGCTTTGCCCATTCACAAAGACTCGATTCTATGTCCAAACATCACATGCCAGCAGATGTGGTCACCATCATAGGTACTCAAGATATTGTGTTTGGAGAGGTGGATAGATAGGACTACGTCTTGCTCGATCAGGACCCTAGCTTTATTGCGAGCCAAAAAACGTGATAGATTCCCCTTTCCCCTTCAAACATAAGTATGCAACCATTACTCGATAGCCAACGTTTGGCACGTTTGGTATTCCAAAAAATGGAGAAAATTTTGTTCGATGAAGTGTTTCCTAAAATGTTTTCGGACAAACTTACTGTGTTATTTTTTAACTAAAACCAAAGATCGCAACTTTTCAAAAAACACCAAAAAAGATGGTCTCTCGAGTTCTGAAAAAAATAAATAAAATACTCCAAATAAAGGAAACAAGGGTTTTTCAACTTTTTGTTACTAGAATACAGGAAAACTTGAAAACAAAAAATAAAAGGGTTCCAAATCATGATGTGTCCACGCAATAATTTCCTCAACCTAAGGGTCCATTTGGCGTAACTAGATTATGGGGTTATTGGATTGTTGGATTATGTTGGGTGCCGGAGCTCAAAGTGTTTGGACTAAATTATTTGTGGATATGTTGGTTATGTTGTGTTTGGAGCTAGATTAATCCAGATTTTGTCCGTATATAATTTAGCCCAAATGGGGCTATATTATTTGCTCAATAATCTATACAATCTGAAAAATATAGTTACGCCAAATAGGGCCTAAGTAGGGTAGACTCTGGTGGGTCAGAGAGAGAGGCAGCCACCTTGACCTATCATAATTTTAACGTGATTACTGGTTTGTACAAGAGTAGACTGCACATAACTGAATGATGCCACCAAACTCATCTTATCTTGTAGAACTTTTTATTATTTTGTAAACTCCGCGTGCATGGTTGTGGACACATTTACTATTTCACTAGCAATAATTTTCCATATAGTTTTGGATACATTGCATTGCGAACCAACCCTTTTGTGGATTCAAAATTGTATGACAACGAACTGCCTCTAGCTTTTCCTTTTATCCATTAGCTGATTATTCTTTCCACGAGGAGGATGAATCTTTTCTTGTCATTCTGCATAATCAAGGGTTATATGAACTACTAAATTTAATCAAGGGTTATGTGAACTACTAAATTATCTTTTTTTTTTGGTTTCGCAAAAAAAGAACGAAAAGTTTTTTTTTTTTTGATTGGCAAAGAAAATTGTATTAAAAACGAACCAAACCCGCTACGGAATCAAGACCCATATATGTTGGCAAGATGCCAAAACTAGGCCGCGGACCGAAGCCCAAAGACAATGACTCTAAAAAAGTAGATATGCTACAACAAGGAAAAGAAAAGAAAAGAAAAGCCCAAGGCCAACATGGCCCAAAACCGGACCAAGCCCAGTATCTCTACACCCCATACTAAACCAATATCTATCAACGAACTCTCCTATACTTCTCCACCTACACCCACCAGAAACCAAACAGCACAGAACTCCCTCATCAGAACTTCAACCTTCTTGCTCCTTCAAAATTTCTTAAAAAAATCTGAAATTGAGACACCCTTCGGCCCGAATTTGGTTTTGATCCACATTGCGACCCACCGTTCGATGCTTTCGCCAACCCGCGAAGAATGGACCTCTTTCCACCTGAAAACTACTTCGTTTCTGATCTTCCAGCTGAGACTCCATAATGTGGTAAAGATGGAGGTATTCCACCAAACTCGCTCAGACTGGATAATCCCCCTGAACTTCCATCTTCCACACATGATCTCACCTTATTTGGGGCGCAGGTAGAAAATGCCCACCAAAGTAAAATATACCCCCAAAATAAAGAGGATAATACACTTGTCCATTTTTGTGGTTGAAGTTTCGCTTCTTTCTAATTAGAAACCAAACAAGAAAGGAAAGATAATTTTTAACTTTCCTTTTCTTTTCTCTTTCTTTCCTAAGTTCCAAACACACAATATATGTCAGGAGTAAAGTTGGTTAATGTGGGATAAAAGTGAGGACCTGGTGAAGAGAAAAAGCATTGGAATGGTTGAGGACTTGGTCGCCAAATTCCCAATAGACTGCAGAAGCCAACCAAATTGTTAAGGTGAATACATAGAAATGTGGCAAGCAAATATGTACTTGCATGCATGATTAAAGTCACCCTGAGTCACCCCCTCATCACAAACTTTAACTTCAAAACTTACCCCTCACATTGAGCAATGTTCACCTAAAAAGTTTGGTCTAAGGCCCTATGCCTTCTTGTTTTACATGACATCAAAAATAAAAGGAGTATTTCCACCTAGTAATCTATCAGGAATGGGAAAACAAACTTTGTAAAGTCTCAACTGTTCATGATTATTGGTAACTATTAACAGGGCCTAATTTCAACTTCTCCTTTTGTTGCATCCGCTCTATAGCCAAAAAGTCACCAAGACTTTTGGCATTTCAACTTCTCCTTTTGTCAAATCCTACTTTAAATTTTGTTTGTCGGTTTTCCCAGTCGAGTCAAATCTACTAGATAGAGGATTATTCAGCAATCAATCAAAGTCTTCTAGTAATGAGCAAGACTTGCGAAAAGACAAATGGGGGGACCTGGATAGACTTTTATATACAGAAGAGACCAAAGGAAATCATGTCCCACAAATGACCAATGTTCCAAAAGGAAAAATTATCCAATGGGTTGAAACACTTAGCGGTGTCCAAGATCCTTCTCCACACATATTTATACATGATCAGGACTAAATGTATGAATCTCACATGAGTTTATAACCACAAAAAAAGTGTTGAAGCATAATGTAGTGGTGTTCCAAGACCACTGAATAATTACACCAAAGAACAAGCTCATGTGGTCAGATTTTGTTCTTCAATTACTCAATTTATACACCTATTTGTTAGGGGTCAGAGAAGGGTACATTGCTATCACTACGGATATGGCTATCTAGATTGGTTATATTTGAAGTTTGTTTATTTCCTTGCATCCCGAATATGATATCCGGTGGACTATTTTATCTCCCCAGAGGAAGATAAAATTAACTCACCCATCTCCTAATCCATATCTTATTCCCTTCTATTTATGCAAATGTCATTATTAATTACGAGAATGTTATTCACCTACTTATATCCACTAGTCCTCCTTCTTAAGAAAACCATTTATAACTATTCACTCCTCTATAATAAATTTTTCCTTCCACTATATCTCTTTCTTACTATATCTACTATATTTCTTCTATAATTTTGACCGCTAACAAGCAGCCCGCAAGTGTCATGAGCAGTGATTCCAAGCTCACAAAAGAAGAGTGGAAGAGGGAACAAAAAATCACTAAATATGGAGTTGAGAATTCTTGCTGGGCCAATGCAAGCGAAATGAACTAGTACTAATCTTGTTAAGCAAAATGGCAACTTGTACATCTATAGGATATTTCGGAATTTGCATTTTCCAACTCAATTAAAGTGCTAAAGTTATACATGTGAACACTATAATGCCTAAGAAACAGAAAAATGAAGGTCGCGCATTCCCAATCAACATTTACCCCATCTAAATCTCTGGTTGTTACTGTGAAAAGGAGTCATCTCCAGAAAATACAGGTCAAGCCTTTGGCCCTTTTTAATCTGCATTCCAATGTGAGCTAGAGCTGCAACACTTGAAAGTGAGCAGTTGGCTCCTCTCGTAGCTGGACAACCTAATCTTGACCACGTAAAAGTACATCGGGTTGTTCACATTTCTCATGAAACTAATTTTGCTAATGATATAAGAAGGAGCTATTTGTTAAGGATTCTCAAAATAAAATGGGCGTCAATTTTGGGTTTTTTGAAAAGCTTCTTTGTTTTCTTAGAACGCTCATTTCTTATGTGGGTTTTGTTCCACATTGCTTAGATGTGTAAAGTTTATCTTGCTTATTATGTGGGAGCATGCCTAGAGCGTTCAAGTAGCTTGGCTCTTAAGTGGCCATGCACGAAGCACCATAACCATGCCAAGACGGTCCTTCACACCCAAGACTCACACACTCGCACACGTACCTATGCCACACACTTGCATGCGTGAGTTTGACAATGGGCAATGTGGTGCTTCAATGTCGCACTTTGCATTTAGTAGGATTGCAATCGCAGCCGTTGATCCTAAACATCGTGATAGGACGGATAGGACGGACAACATCAAACCCGAATGAGCCTGTCTCATTAACACACTGGTTCGGTGTCTAATAGGCACCTTCCTTTGTTGCGACTTGGTGACAAGTGGCATTGACATGGCACACACGTGTCAATCGGTTAGTGACCGTTGGAGGTTAATCAACAACGGGTTGCAATGGTTAGTAGGATTGCGATCGTAGCCTTTGATCACACTATTTCGCAGCCATTGATCCCAAACAGCATAAGATCAAACCCGAACGAGCATGTTTCATAAACAAACTGGTTCGGTGTAGTAGTTTAATCTACACCATATTGATCAATCTAATGGTAAGATTGATTGGGTGCGTGCCTCTTTGAAGGGGTTCGCAGCCTATAAAAAGAACACCACACATCAGTCAAAACCACTAAGAAAATTCAAACTCCTACTTACGAGTCTAAATTCATATAATTGCATCATTCAACACTGGGGTTATGTTATTCTAGAGAAATAGAATCTTAGTAGTCTTGATTCTCCTTTTGTTACACTAAGGATATTCTGATTGTCTTCATTTGTGCAAACGCAGATAGTGAGAACGAGTTTCGATTTCATTGCACTTTGAAAACAGATTTGTTGTATCTCGATGCACACCATTTGGGAGCAAATACTACTTTTAGAAAAAGACAGTGTGAACTTCTTTTCTAGTTTCTTGTTTTGGTAAAAGACACCGCCAATTTCCATTTCAAGAAGCAAATTAGATTCTACAACAGTATTCCGTGCACAAGGGTTCCGCTACTACGGGGTCTAAGAAAGAGTTGAATGAATGCATCTTTACCCCCAACCGAAAGATCTATTTTTGCACTTTGAACCCTCAATCACCGGCTCACATTGAGGCCGCTCTCCAATATTTGTTGCTAAAATGGGTTAACATATGCTTATTAGTATAGGTTGTTCCTTCTCGTTTTGTTGAACTTTGGCGCCTTCCCACATTGTAAAAAGGCCATTCTCTTGTCATCCATCGACTTGACTTCAGTATTAATTTGGCCTTACATTTTTATTTTTTTTGAGTTTGTTAGTTTTGCGACAAATTTTTATGGACTATTGATTATTCTTGACGAGACGAATTCAGAAAGTAAATAATGATGAACAAAAGTTTAAAAAAAAATCACTAATTACCAAAATAATCCAAAAGAAAAATTGAATAAAGATAAAAATTATTTTTGGATTATGAAATTTTCAAAATTTTGTTCATATCTATTTATTTTTCTGAAATCTCTCTTCGAGACGAACTACTAATCCACAAACATTTGACGCAAAATTAACAAATTGGAAACAAAATTGAATAAAGATAAAAATAATCCAAAAGAAAAATTAGGCCAAATCCAGTCCTGCGCCAACGGACTGGAAGGAATAGTCTTCCGAATACACTACCAGGTAGGAATAGTCTTCGAAATTAGGCTCCAGTACTGTAACAATCAAAGACAATGCAGGGTAGGAATAGTCTTCCAAATAGACAATTCAATTGGCAAAAGGACAAAAGAGTTGACTTTGATTTGGAAGTATCAAGAACAGTGACTCTCCAAGTGCAAGTATAATGGTTTTCCAATGGCATCAATTTAGGAAATACAGCTCCTCAATAATTAAATTATTTTCATACTAATTCCAATATAAAAAGCTGTGCCATAACTCAACCTAAAGAAAAGCCAAGAACAAACCCTTTCAGGTCCACCAAACACCCGTTAAGTCTCTTAGAAAAGTCATCAGAAAACCCAAAAAGTCTAAAAGAGAATAGCCAATGTAGGAGAAAGAAGAAAAAATTACAACTCTAAAAGAGAGGAGGTGTATCTGACTTTTCTGTTGTGTTCCCATCTATCTAGTTCTAAAAAATTTGCTCTATAAATTGCAGTATTTGCATATACTTAAGGGACCAACATTCTTCTTCACCATTCAAACCTCCCTTGGTTTACAATGCTAAAGCTGATGAAATTGATCTTGTCATCTCTCTTACTTCGTAAGATCAAGCTACTCAGCTTGGTATTATTTTTCAGCACTGCCACGAAAGTAGCCTCCAGATTAAGCAACGAAACGGATCGACTAGCATTGTTTTCCTTCAAGGAACTCATAGCCGAGGATCCTCTTGGCTCATTAAGTTCGTGGAACAATTCTCTCAATGTCTGCGAATGTGATGGAATAACATGTAGTCGCAAGCATCATAGAGTTGTGGTTCTTGACTTGAGGGACAAAAACCTGAGAGGATTGATATCACCTTTCCTGGGAAACCTCTCTTTCCTGAGGTACATTTACCTACACAACAATAGATTCCAAGGCAAAATCCCCTTGGAGCTCAGCCATTTGTTCCGACTGCAACATCTCAATTTCAATCGCATTTCTCTCCAAGGGGAAATTCCAACTAATTTGTCAAACTACCTCAGTGTCATTAATTTATCTCATAATGATCTAGTTGGAAAAATACCGGCATCATTTGGTTCTCTCTCCAAACTCACTTATCTTTTCCTTTTATCCAACAATCTCAACGGAGGGATTCCACCATCTCTGGGTAACAACTCTCTCCTCCAAGTAGTAGACTTGGGAGTAAATAGTTTCACAGGAACTATTCCTCATTCCATTGGCCGCCTTACGAACCTTTGGGGATTTGGCATTGCAGTGAATAAATTGTCGGGAACTATACCTCCTCCGCTATATAATATCTCGACTCTCACGCAGCTTGTCATTGCATATAACCAACTTAGCGGAAGTTTACCCCAAAATATCGGCCTCACCCTCCCCAACCTCCAAAGCATAGCCATTGGGGGTAACCAATTTCGGGGACCCTTTCCAGTTTCCTTTTCTAATGCATCTAGAATAAGAATGATGTATTTAGGATTAAGTAAGCTTTCTGGGCCGGTTCCATCTGACCTAGGGAGAAACAAGAAGGAACTTTCGAAGCTAACTCTTGGTGGAAATAATTTAGGCACTGGGAATGCTAGAGACTTAAGGTTCATAGATTCGTTAACTAACTGCAGCAAGCTCCGAATACTGTCATTCGGTGGAAATGGTTTTGGTGGCGTATTACCCAATTCCGTAGCCAATCTCTCGAGCCAGATCAATGTGCTAGAAGCTAGTGGAAATCAGCTGGTTGGAACCATCCCCGCAGGAATTTCCAATCTTGTCAACTTAGCTGCACTTTTTTTAGACCATAATCTTCTCACAGGTGCCATTCCTTCTGAAATTGGGAAGCTTAGAAACCTCCAAGAACTAGATTTTAGTAGAAATAAATTGTCCGATTCCATCCCATCAAGCATTGGTAACCTCACTCAATTGTATGAACTGAACCTAGCAGAGAATAACTTCAATAGCAGCCTACCTTCACGTATTGAAAACCTTCTAGGCTTGCAGATCCTCAATATCTCTTATAATATGTTAATTGGTCCCATACCCGAAACAATAAGCCTTTTCTCCACTCTAACTTTCATCAGCTTAGCTCATAACTCTTTTAATGGTTCCCTGCCACTCGAAATCGGTAAGTTGAACAATCTTCAGGAACTAGATGTTTCAGACAACAAGTTATCTGGACATATTCCTAGCATGCTGGGAAATTGTTTGAGATTGGAAAGCCTTCTTCTAGTGGGTAACATGTTTCAGGGTATTATTCCACCCTCTTTTAGCTCCTTGAAAGGAATTGAAATTCTGGATCTATCGCGCAATAACCTGTCCGGCCAATTGCGGAAGGTCTAGCGGCCCTCATATTCTTGAAGAATCTGAACTTGTCCTTTAACAACTTGGCTGGTGAGGTACCTGCACATGGTGTCTTCATGAACATGAGTACAATTTCAGTTGTTGGAAACAAAGGACTTTGCGGAGGTGTTACAGAAATTCAGTTACCTGCTTGTCCAAAGTCCATGAAGAATGGGAATGGCCTTGGCTTATTGTCCCAATTATTTGCTTGATCATGTGTCTTTTACTGGTGCTAGTTTTGGTTGTTTTTCTTAGGAAAAGAAAACAGAAAAACAGATCTCTCGCCCAATCATTATTTGGAGATGATTTCTTGAGGGTTTCCTATGATCAACTCGTTAAAGCTACTGATGGATTCTCTCCATCTACCTTAATTGGAGTTGGAAGTTTTGGCACCGTGTACAAAGGAATTCTCCGTGAAGACGATAAACCAATTGCAGTCAAGGTGCTCAATCTTGAACAAAGTGGAGCTTCCAAGAGCTTCATGGCAGAATGTGAAGCTTTAAGGAAAACAAGGCACAAAAATCTTCTAAAGATTATAACAGTGTGTTCAAGTGTAAATCACACAGGTGATGATTTTAAAGCACTAGTTTTTGAGTACATGTCCAACGGAAGTTTAGAGAGTTGGTTGCATCCTAGAGAAGATACACCGCACCAACAAGGGAACTTGAGCCTTTCCCAAAGGTTGAACATAGCAATCGATGTTGTGTCTGCATTACAATACCTTCAACACCACTGTGGAACTCCAATTGTTCACTGTGATCTAAAGCCAAGCAACATTCTCATTGACGAAGACATGATTGCCCATGTGGGAGATTTTGGGCTGGCCAAGTTCCTCATCCTAAATAGCAATAATAGTGATGGTGGACAGACAAATTCATTTGGAGTCAGAGGCTCTATAGGATATGTTGCGCTAGGTATGGAGGTCACTAATTGTATATCTTTTTCTTCTAAGGTTTCTCCCTTTAAGAAATTTGTCTAGCAGACTACTTTCTCAAAAATGATATGTTTTTTGTCTCCTTCCTTGTTAAATTGCAGAATATGGGATTGGAGGGAGGGAATCCACAAAAGGAGATGTTTACAGTTATGGGATTTTGTTATTGGAAATGCTGACAGGGAAAAGACTAACAGATGAAACTGTTTACAATTAGACAAAATCTTCATGAATTCTGTAAGCAGGCATTGCCAGAGAGAGTGATAGAGATTGTTGATTCACGCATGCTATCAGAAGAACCTACTGAAGTTGAAAACAGTGCTCAGAATGAAAGAGTTAGACAAGCCAAAATAAGAGAATGCCTCACTTCTCTTGTGAGGATTGGGGTTGCATGTTCTACAGAAGCACCTGGCAAAAGAATGAACATCAAGGATGTCATCCGAGGATTAATGAGAGCAAAGGAAATATTTCTTGGAGTAGGTATCCATGGCAGTAGGCAAATGGGGATTCGACCTGCCGGTGAAGGAACGTCTCGGGATACCTACTAAAGAAGTGCCACTACAGGAATTGAGAATGCTTGGAACCTCTAAAGTGAAGTCATTTAGTTAGAAAGGCCAAACCCAAAAATTTGAAGCCGGTTTGTTAATCATGTACATTAAGAAGTTGTAAGTTTTCATATACTCAATAGTTTTGCATACTTAAGTTATGTATACATGGAATGCATTGCAAAATAATTGAATGGTACACCTATTTAGTGGTTCGGACCGATCAAATATTTGTTATATGGCAGTCACAACTTTGTTGCTTTGGTAAGAAATAACATTTAGAAAAATGAATTTTTCCAAATCTGGATTATATAGATCCCCTGTTTATAGAGAATCAATGGTAACTAAAAGCACCCTTTTTATCAAAAGTGATGACTTCTCCATAAACGGAACATGAAAACATGCCTTTCTATTCAAAATTACCTATCAAATTTGGATAACTCATTTAATCATGCAATTATGTAATCAAAGTGAAATTGAGTCATTTTCCAGTGCTTTTGGATTAGAATGGAATGAAGCCGACCATATCCCGTGTATATGGAGGTACATATATACTTGTATCTGCAGAGAGAGAAAGGCACCTAGACACGTGGATTATACAGAGCAGCATTGCGATGTAGGGAAGAATTGAACAGAGTTGGGACTTGTGCCGAACAAAGTGGTGGCCGGCAACGAAGGAAGGCACTAGCTTGAGGGAGCCAAATAGTGAGAAATGGCTAGAGCTTGCAGAGTTAGAGCATCTCTAATGCACTAGTCAAAAGTACAAGAAAAAAATGTACTCTTTGATTTGTCTATCAACTTTTCCACCTATGCATTCCAACACCGTTCTCTATTTTTACTATCTAATGAAACTAACTTAACTTACTAGCAAAAAAATGATAATTGTTACACATGTGGCATCTATATACAATGACGTGTTATTTTTTAAATGATCATATACAAATGGTCAAATTTTTTTAATAGTCATATACTCCAACGGTTATATTGCAGCGGTCCAACTTTTTTAATAGCTATATTGCAATGCTCATATTTTTCTAACAGCTACATTGCAACGGCCATATTTCTATATTTCTCTAACCGCCATATTTTTTTGCAAGCCTTTCCCTTCAAGTATGATGTATAATTTTTTCTCAATGGAAGCAAAATAATTGCTATTTTTTAATCATAAAGTGCATCAGAACATTTAGATTTTTACCCGGAGCATGATCATCTCTTCAAATAGTTTTACTGCAGCATGTGGTTCTTGCATCCTTTCTCAGGCATTTTGTCAAACAGCTTGCAAGCACCATCCACTTCCTCAAGACAACTAGCATCAGTCGCCTTATGAACCGCCCTCCCAAAAATCAAGATTTAGTCCTTGACCAAAAGTCTTGAGAACAGATGGTTATTGATTTCCCCTGGAAATTCAATTACAACATGAGAACCAATAACGTACTTCAAGAATTCTCTTTTGGGTTTGAGAATCATGGTCGAGAGAAGTTTGGCCCTCCGGAAAGAAAGAAATCCAATCCACCTCATCGCCTGAAACATCATCCTTTATTTGATCAAGTACTCGAAGTTGCCTGATATAAACTCATTTCTGGAGGAATCAAGAATTCGTAAGATTATCCCGCTGCAGAGTTCAGATTATACAATCTAGCCAATCTCAACTCGCTTAAACCACGCAGAACTTGTCTAGAAATGCGTATCTATGTAGCCATCACAGAATTTCTGATTGCAAATTCCCGGTTGGGCATCCAATTAGTGACTCACGATCCATTTGACTCTTGTCAGTAGGTAGGGGTGTAAGATTAAACCGGAAAACCGGACCAAACTAGTAAATCGGATCTAATCGTCGGTTCGGTCCGGTGCTGGGAGCAGACCGGTCTGGTTCGGTCCGGTTTGATTTTTTTTGAATTATTTCAGTTTGGCTTTGGGTTTTTGAGTTTTTGGGGCTGGACCGGATCGGTTTTAACCCTAAGTCATTTTATACTTTATAGTTTTAAGTGTTTAGGTTCTTTATGTTTCCCTCCATCTGATTTTGTATTTTTTTTTACTGAGTTCCTGTACTTATTTTAGTGATTTCTGAGTTCTGATCTCCATATACTAAGTTATGTTTTTGAGTTATTTGTTTATTGATTTCGTATTTGATTTGTGGGTTCATATACTAAGTTATTTTTCTGATTTCTGAGTTATTTTTTATATTTGGCCCATTACCACCCAAACCGGAAACCGGACCAAATTGGAGCCAAAACTGGCCGAGCCAAACCAGACCAAACCGAACACAATCGGTCCAGTTTTCGGTTTACGTTTTTCTCAAACCGATTAACCGGTTTGGTCCAACTTTATAGGATAAACCGGACCAAACCGAGCCGGTTACACCCTTACTTGTCAGTAGGGGTGTAACCGGTCCGGTTTGGTCCGGTTTGCCCTATAAACTCGGACCAAACCGGTTGACCGGTTTGAGAAAAACGTAAACCGAAAACCGAACCGATGGTGTTCGGTTTGGTCCGGTTTGGCTCGGCCGGTTTTGGCTCCGGTTTGGTCCGGTTTCCGGTTTGGGTGGTCTTGGGCCAAAATCTTCAAAAAATGTAAAAAATAACTCCGAAATCAGAAAAATAACTTAGTATATGAACCCACAAATCAAATGCTAAATCAGTAAACAAATAACTCAAAACCATAACTTAGTATATGAAGACGAGAACTCATAAATCACTAAAATAAGTACACGAACTCAATAAAAAAATACAAAATCAGAGGGAGTGAGACATAAAGAACCTAAATACTTAAAACTATAAAGTATAAAATGACTTAGGGTTAAAACCGGTCCGGTCCGGCCTCAAAAACTCAAAAACCGAAAACCAAACCGAAACAATTCAAAAAAAATCAAACCGGACCGAACCGGACCGATCTGCTCCCAAAACGGACCGGACCGACGGTTTGGTCCGGTTTACCGGTTTGGTCCGGTTTTCCGGTTTAGTCTTGCACCCCTACTTGTCAGACAGATAGAGAAGAGACAAGGGGAAGGGGAAGACAGTTTTACACTTTGTCTCCTTCAACTATCATCCTTTTCCACCTTATCCTTGTGATTGTTTTTTTGTTACAAGTTACCCCTTTAAATTATTAAAAATGCAAGATCCCCTACGCGTTAACATAAGTTAGGTAAAATCAATACTGCCCTTTGATTTTTCTGGTGAAGCAAAACACCCAAGCAATTCCTTAACCTCCATTATTTATAAAATCACATGGCGTGGGTGGATTAAGTTAATTAATATTAATTCTTATTTCATTTAATTCGTATTGATTTAAATTTCAATTATTTTTAAAATTTAAAATATGTTTTAACGAAAGAATTCTCGTAACTATAAAAGTTTAAGAATTCATCAAAAAATTAAAACAATTTATACTAACTTTAATACTTCTAGCGTTATTTTATCTTACACTTTTTTAGATTTAATTAGAATTTTATATTTTGATATCTTGCATCTAGCCAAATGACTAAATTCAAAGAAAATAATTTTTTTACAAATTGTATATTTTCTGAGAGCCTAATATTAGAAGTGTAGCTTTTAATTAATGCTGGAAGCATGTTTTTAATTCATTCTTGGTCTCTTTACACCCTTTTTTAGCTCATAAATTGTAAAAGGTTGAGAGGTCATTGAGTTTTTTTTCAAAGAAAAATAATAAGTTTATTTTTTTATATTATTGAGGTCATGGGTCATGGATGACACCTAATTGGGCACCTAGTGTTGTCCATGGGAAAATTAGTCGCTATGGAAAAATAAAACGTAAAAAAAATTATTTTATCAATATATTTTAAAATGTTTTTAAGAATTAAAAAACTAATTGATATATAGTAAGTTGTGCAAAAAAATTAAATTTTATTTAGTAGTGTGGACAGAAAACTAATGAAAGAACTATTATGCAATATTTTTATAGTTAAAGGGGGTAACTTATAGTCTAAAAATAATAAATAGGGTGATATTTGAACAGGACAAAGTGTTCATCTGATGTATCATGTCTCCCAAATCATGTTTCAGTGCAGAGAGATATTGAATTTGAGAAGGATAGCACTAATTGTACTGTCTTTTTCTTCTTAGGTTTCTCCTTTTAAGAAATATTTTTAGTAGACTTCTTTCTCAAATATGATATGATTTTTGTTTGCTTCCATCTTAAATTGTAGAATATGGATGTTTACTGCTATGGGATTTTGTTATTGGAAATGCTGACAGGGAAAAGACCAACTGAAGAACTGTTTACAATTAGAGAAAGCCTTAATGAATTTTGTAAGCAGGCATTGCCAAAGAGAGTGACGGAGATTGTTGATTCACACATATTATTAGAAGAAGGAAACAATGCTCACAATGAAAAAATTAGACAAGCGAAAATAAGAGAATGCTTAATTGCCCTCATGAGGATTGGGATTGCATGTTCTGCAGAAGAACCTGGCAAAAGAATCAACATCAAGGATGTGATCATAGGATTAACGAAAATAAAAGAAATATTTCTTGGAGTAGGTATCCATGGCAGGAGGCAATTGGGATGCGACATGCCTATGAAGGAATGTCTCGGGCTACCTACTAAGAAGTGCCACAACAGGAACTGAGGATGGTTGGAAACCGATTTGTTAATCATGTAAATTAAGAAATTTTGAGTTTTCAACTACTCATAGTTTTCCATACTTATGTATACATGCAATGCATGTGAAAATAGAGTGACTACCCTAGTTTAGAAAATAATTGACCGTTTGCCCTCTTTCATTAATTGTCATGATCAAGAGGTGTATAGTTTATGATGATCTCAGCACATGTGAATTTCTAAATACCTAAGACGTCCCTTGTTATGTCTATAAAAAAAGCCAATGGATACTTTACTTCAATCAGGCACACGACTGTCGTTATTATTGAATTATTTGTTAATTATTTAATTTTTCTTATTTGAATAGTTTTGCAATTTTTTGATTTGTATCAATGTTGTTGACTGTTGGTTAATCTCAACAAAAGTTTCAAAAAAAGCGAATAAGGGTCTTTTGGGACTTATTTTTCGTCTTTGGTGAACTTTTTTTTTAGCTTTTGGATATAATTTTATAATTTAAGGTTTCTTTTGTCAAGTCGAACCAATAATAATAATAATAAATTGATTCGAAAATAACCAATGCAAAAAAAGTGAAAAGAAAGACAAAAAATTGTATCTATGTATGTCTATATGGACGGACTGCAGCTTGTGAGAAGATCTTTACCAGTAGAAGCAATAGTAAACAAAAATGAGATGTGTATTATTAATGAAAATGATGTAGCAGGTGAAAGAAAATAACTCGGCAGAAAAATAAACTACATCGATAAATAAAAAATCAACCAATCGATGCATTCATAGAAAATAAAAATTGAGTGAAAGGGTTTACAATTTACACACCTTAAGGTGAGTGGAGGAGAGGATTTTGTGACTTTTTCTAAACACTACATATGGTTCGAGTGAAGATTGGGATGAGCTGTAAACACAGACATTGTGAGTTCGAACCTTGGCAACTACATATACATGGGGCCACTGGGGGTTATTCTTGGTCGTTAGACTTGTTACCTCCAAGGCCCCAAGGACTAGTCGGTAATTTAGGTGGGGACTCTCCCAAACTTTATCCCAGCTTGGTCCCAAGCCGATCAGATATCTCGGTTATCAAAAAATATAAAAAAACAATGGTTCAATAACGATATGCAAATTGCCAAGGTTAAAAGAAAAAAATTTGATTCAAAGATTAAGAGAAAAAAAAAATTTAGAATTCGATTTTAAAATTTTGATTCACAGAATAGGAGATGAAGTTTTAAAACTGGAATTTGAAATTTTATTTGAAAATGAAATTTTAGAAAAACAATTCAAAGATGAAATTATTTAAGTATCACTGCACTGGCTCGGTAAGAATTATTTACCTCCAGATGTAACGATTTTTGTTCCTTCTTCCACTCTTCCGTTGTAAGTTTGGAATCATTGCTCATCACATTTGAAGAATAATTTGAGTGACTGAAGAACAAAATCTGACCACATGTGCCTCTTCTACTTCGGAGTCATTACTCAGTGGTCATAAAACACTGCTAAGTTATGCTTCAATATTTTTTTTCATTACAAATTTATGTGAGATTCATATGTTTATTCCTGATCATATACGAATATGTAGGAAGTTTTAATCCAATTTCATGGCTATAGATACTTATCGAAGAGGGTCCAAGTGTATTTCGTAATTAGGCTCCCTGCTAATGAACTATGAAGTATCTATGCGTAAATTGATCAGGTCATTCTGAATTATAAAAGAGTATGCGTGAAGAAAGGTCTTGAACACCGTCAAGTCTTTTAGCCCATTGAATAATTTTTCCTTTTTGAACATTGGTCATTTGTGGGACATAATTTGAAATTCTACTTTAAATTTTTGTTTGTTGTTTTTCCCAGTGGAGTCACTTCCATTAGACTAATGGAAAATTATTATGCAATCAATCAAAGTCTTCAAGACAAATGGGGGAGACCTGAAAAGAGGAAATCATGTCCCACAAATGACCAATGTTCAAAAGGGGAAAATTATTTAATGGGCATGCGAAATTTATAAAGAAAAAAATGTTGAAACACATGTAACGATGTCCCAATGCCACTAATAATTACTCGAAAGCTGTGATCGAATTTTGTTCTTCAATCACTGAATTTATACTTCAAATGTCATGAACAGTGATTCCAAACTCACAAAAGAGTGAAAGAGGGAACAAAAAATCACTACATCTTGAGTTAAAAGAATTCTTTCTAAGCCAATACAAGCAAAATGAACTAGTACTAATCTTGTACAAATATATGGTAACTAGTACATCTATAGGATCTTTAGGAATAAGCATTTTCAACTCAATTAAAATGTGAAAGGTATACATCTATAGGATCTTTAGTAATAAGCATTGTGGTACTCTAATCGTGCAGCACTTTACACTAAGCATCTCAGGTACATCAATTAATAGGTATGAGAGGATTAATGTCGGATCCCAAGGACAAATGACTGATAGATTCTTATAATTTCTATGTATACTAAACGACTACACTATCAGAATTTTACATATTAATTTACTTTTTTATTTTTATGATCAATATTCACCTAAAAAGTTTGGCCTAAGGACATCCTATGCCTTCTTGTTTTACATGATATATCAAAATCGCAAAAGCAGTGATCTATCAGGAATGGGAAAACAAACTTTTGTCAAATCTCTACCGACCTTAATTAGGGGTAACATTACCTAATTTTCACTTTCTCCTTTTCGCGTTCCCAATCAACAATTTCTATTGTGTTCCCATCTATCTAGATCTAAAAAAAATTGGTCTATAAATTGCAGTATTGGCAAACCCTCAAGGAAGCAAACATTCTTCTCCATCATTCAAATCTCCATCTAGTTTACAATGCTAAAACTGATGAGATTGATCTTGTCATCTCTCTTATTTCGCAAGATCAAGCTACTCAGCTTGGTGTTATTTTTTAGCACTGCCACAAAAGTAGCCTCCAGATTAAGCAACGAAACAGATCGATTAGCATTGCTTTCCTTCAAGGAACTCATAGCCGAGGATCCACATGGCTCGTTAAGCTCATGGAACAATTCTCTCAATGTTTGCGAATGGGATGGAGTAACGCGTGGTCGCAAGCATCAGCGAGTAGTGGTTCTTGACTTGAGGGACAAAAATTTGAGAGGATTGATATCACCATTCCTAGGAAACCTCTCTTTCCTAAGATTCATTTACCTACAAAACAATAGATTTCAAGGCATAATCCCCCTGGAGTTCAGCCATTTGTTTCGGCTGCAGCATCTGAATTTGAGTCGTAATTCTCTCCAAGGTAACATTCCAACTAATTTTTCAAACTACCTCAGTCGCATTAATTTAGGTTACAATGATCTAGATGGAAAAATACCGGCATCATTTTGTTCCCTCCCCAAGCTCATTCGTCTTTACCTTACATCCAACAATCTCATCGGAGGGATTCCATCATCTCTAGGTAACAACTCTCTCCTCCAAGCAGTAGAATTTGGTCTAAATAGTCTCACAGGAAATATTCCCGATTCTATTAGCCGCCTTACTAACCTTTCGGCATTCGGCATTGGAGCGAATAAATTGTCGGGAACGGTCCCTCCACCACTTTATAATATCTCAACTCTCACACACCTGATCATTGCGTCTAACCAACTTATCGGAAGTTTACCCCAAGATATTGGCCTCACCCTCCCCAACCTTCAAAAGATAGTCATTGAGGGTAACCAATTCCGGGGACCCTTTCCAGTTTCCTTTTCTAATGCATCTAGAATAAGAATGTTGTATCTAGGATTAAGTAACCTTTTTGGGCCTGTTCCCTTTGACCTAGGGAAAAAAATGATGGAACTTTCGTTCATAAATCTTGGTGGAAATAATTTAGGCACTAGGAATGCCAGCGACTTAAGGTTCATAGATTCATTAACTAACTGCAGCAAGCTAGAAAAAATAGGGTTCGATAATAATACTTTCGGTGGCGTTTTACCCAATTCCGTAGCCAATCTCTCGAGCCGGCTCAATGTGCTAGCAGCAAGTGGAAATCAGCTGGTTGGAACCATCCCCGCGGGAATTTCCAATCTTGTCAACTTAGCTGCACTTTTTTTAGACCATAATCTTCTTTCAGGTGTCATTCCTTTTGAAATTGGGAAGCTTAGAAATCTCCAACAACTAGATTTCAGTAGAAATAAATTGTCCGATTCCATCCCATCAAGCATTGGTAGCCTCACTCAATTGTATGAACTAAACCTAGCAAAGAATAACTTGAACAACAACGTACCTTTAGGTATTGAAAACCTTCTAGGCTTGCAGATCCTCAATATCTCTTATAATATGTTAATTGGTCCCATACCCGAAACAGTAAGCCTTTTCTCCACTCTAACTTTCATCTGCTTAGCTCATAACTCTTTTAATGGTTCCCTGCCACTCGAAATTGGTAAATTGAACAATCTCCAAGAACTAGATGTTTCAGACAACAAGTTATCTGGACATATTCCTAGCACTCTGGGAAATTGCTTGAGATTGGAAAGCCTTCTTCTAAAGGGTAACATGTTTCGGGGTAGTATTCCCCTTTCTTTTAGCTCCTTGAGAGGAATTGAAATTCTAGATCTATCGTGCAATAACTTGTCCGGACAAATTGCAGAAGGTCTATCAGCCCTCATATTTTTGATGAATCTGAACTTGTCCTTTAACAACTTGGTTGGTGAGTACCCGCACATGGTGTCTTCATGAACATGAGCACAATTTCACTTGTTGGAAACAAAGGACTATGCGGAGGCATTGCTGAAATCCAGTTACCTGCTTGCCCAAAAGTCCATGAAGAAGGGGAATGCCCTTGGCTTGAAAGTTATTGTTCCAATTGCTTGCTTGATCGTGTGTCCTCTACTGGTGCTACTTTTGGTTGTTTTTCTTAGGAAAAGAAAACAGAAAAATAGATCTCTCGCCCAATCATTCTTTGGAGATGATTTCTTGAGGGTTTCATATGATCAGCTCGTTAAAGCTACTGACGGATTCTCTTCGTCTACCGTAATTGGAGCTGGAAGCTTTGGCACCATGTACAACGGAATTCTCCGTGAAGGTGATAAACCAATTGCAGTCAAGGTGCTCAATCTTGAACAAAGAGGAGCTTCCAAGAGCTTCATCGCTGAATGTGAAGCTTTAAGGAAAACAAGGCACAAAAATCTTCTAAAGATTATAATGGTGTGTTCAAGTGTAAACCACGAAGGTGATGATTTTAAAGCACTAGTTTTTGAATACATGCCCAACGGAAGTTTAGAGGATTGGTTGCATCCAAGAGAAGATACATCACACCAACAAGGGAACTTAAGCCTTTCCCAAAGGTTGAACATAGCCATTGATGTTATATGTGCATTAGAATACCTCCACTACCACTGTGGAACTCCAATTGTTCACTGTGATCTAAAGCCAAGCAACATTCTCATTGACGAAGACATGACTGCCCATGTGGGAGATTTTGGGCTGGCCAAGTTCCTCATCAAAAATAGCAGTAATAGTGATGGTGGACAAACAAATTCACTTGGAGTCAGAGGCTCTATAGGATATGTTGCGCCAGGTATGGAGGTCGCTAATTGTATATCTTTTTCTTCTAAGGTTTCTCCATTTAAGAAATTTTTCTAGCGAACTACTTTCTCAAAAATGAAATGTTTTTTGTCTCCTGCCCTGTTAAATTGCAGAATATGGGATTGGGGGGAGGAAATCCACAAAAGGAGATGTTTACAGTTATGGAATTTTATTATTGGAAATGCTGATAGGGAAAAGACCAATAGATGAACTGTTTACAATTAGACAAAGCATTCATGAATTCTGTAAGCAGGCATTGCCAAAGAGAATGATGGAGATTGTTGATTCGCGCATGCTATCAGAAGAACCTACTGAAGCTGAAAACAATACTCAGAATGAAAGAGTTAGACAAGCAAAAATAAGAGAATGCTTAACTTCCCTTGTGAGGATCGGGATTGCATGTTCTACAGAAGCACCTGGCAAAAGAATGAACATCAAGGATGTCATCAAAGGATTAACGAAAATAAAGGAAATATTTCTTGGAGTAGGTATCCATGGCAGGAGGCAATTGGAGATTCAACTTGCCGGTGAAGGAATGTCTCGGGCTACCTACTAAAGAAGTGCCACTGCAGGAATTGAGGATGGTTGGAGTCTCTGAAGTGAAGTCATTTAGTTAGAAAGGCCAAACCCAAAATTGGAAGCTAGTTTGTTGATCATGTAGATTAAGAAGTTCTGAGTTTTCAAGTACTAGTTTTGCATACTTTAAGTTATGTATAGATGCAACGCGTGACAAAATAATTGAATGCTCCATCTATTTAGTCGCAACTTTGTTGGTTTTCTAAGAAATAACATTTAGAAACGCTATCTGATATATGGATATGAATTTTTCTTGAGAGAGGGATCAACGCAATATCCAAATCTGGATTTATAATACCCTATTTATAGAGATTCAAGGCTCACCAAAAGCACCCTTTTCCTATCAAAATTGATGACTTTTCCCATAAAAGAACACGAAAACATGCATTTCAATTCAAAATTACCTATCGAATTTGGATAACTCATTTAATTATGCAATTATATAATCAAACTCCGATTGCAAATTTCAATTGAGTAATTTCCCAGTATTTTCGGATAAGAATGGAATGAAGTCAATCCTATGCCGTATATAAGGGCGTACATATGTACATGTATCTACAGAGAGAGAAAATTCAAGCAACCAGAACCTAGAAGATTAGGAACGTTCATGTATGCTTCACTTTTTCAGTCGTTCACATATATAAATTAGCATTCGTGGCACACACATCGAACACGATACGCGTAAGCAATTATTGAATTTAAGCAGTTTTTTGCGGCGTAATTTTTTTGAGAAGTTAGGGTGATTTCTCTGCTGCATTCTGCATGAAAGAAATTGAAAAAAAGTTCATGGATTGGAAAATGTAGAAGCTACACACGTAATTTGGGGGTAAAGGGAACTTAAGTTTTTCATAATTTGGAAAAAGAGTTCAAGGATTGGAACTAGAAGTTTCTCGACAACTGTTTTCAGGATATTTTCTGTGTTTTTGGCAGCAAAAAATAACTAACGCAACTGTTATGAAGTAGTGAAAACATAAGTACGTAATCATTACTCGATAGCCAACGTTTGGCACGTTTGGTATTCCAAAAAATGGAAAAAAATTTGTTCGATGAAGTGTTTCCTAAAATGTTTTCGGACAAACTTTCTGTGTGTTCTTTTTTAACTAAAACCAAAGATCGCAACTTTTCAAAAAACACCAAAAAAGATGGCCTCTCGAGTTCTGAAAAAAAATAAATAAAATACTCCAAATAAAGGAAACAAGGGGTTTTTCAACTTTTTGTTACTAGAATGCAGGAAAACTTGAAAACAAAAAATAAAAGGGTTTCAAATCATGATGTGTCCACGCAATAATTTCCTCAACCTAAGTAGGGTAGACTCTGGTGGGTCAGAGAGAGAGGCAGCCACCTTGACCTATCATAATTTTAACATGATTACTGGTTTGTACAAGAGTACTAGACTGCAGATAACTGAATGATGCCACCAAACTCATCTTATCTTGTAGAACTTTTTATTATTTTGTAAACTCCACGTGCATGGTTGCGGATACATTTGCGTCCGGATCTATGAGTTTGCAGACTTTCTCTAAAGTTAAATATAAAAAGCTACACAAACCACGTCTCTACATCAACTCTCAATAATATGGTTTTATTATTTACCGTCGCATGCACGTAGAACCTCTCATTATTTTGTAAATACCTCATCTATACATTAACTCTCGATGATGGAGCTTTACTATTTTACTAGCAATAACTTTCCATATAGTTTTGGATACATTACATTGCGAATCTTTTCTCGTCATTCTGCATAATCAAGGGTTATATGAACTACTAAATTTAATAACATGATATCATTTTGTACCACTTAGCACATCAATATAGGTTTTCTCACCAACATTTTCATTAACACTACTCGTATCGTTGTAAGCAACCCTAAGTATATTAGATCTACTTTCTCACTTATCTACAATCGGTCATACCCCTACTAATATCAAACATGATCGATGCACAGCGACTACAAATTCACGTGAGCTCTACGTGGTCCCAAGTATCAAACATAATCACCTATTAATTAACACCAATTCAACGATCACCACAAAACTAGAGTTTGGAAAAAAAAAAAAATACAATCTGGAAAAGAAAAAAAAAAGTAGAATGCAAAAATAGAGTTTGGAAAAAATAGAAATAAAACAGTAGGTAAATAATTTATGCAAACCAAGGCCTGTGATACAAGTTGTCCTTAAGACAAATTCGCACCCTCATGAGAGTGCTGAAGGAATCTTTTGGCGTTCTTCTCCCAAAATACAATGGCTGGACCAGTATCGGTAGCACCTCCAGAAACCGTCTAGAAACTGGGTGTGTAGTACTCTTTGTCTGACCGGAGAACAGTTGAGTATCAGAAGAGAAGAATGCTCTGAAATTTTCAGTGTGATTCTTTTCAAAAGAGAAGTACCCAATTTATAGGATCATGAGGAGACCAAAAATTTATTTTCTGTAATGAATTCGAAGTTGATTTACTTAGATTTAGTTTCAATAAAAAAATTATTTCTGTGATAAATCCGAAATTGATTTCTGGATTAGTTTCCAAAATAAATTCTGCGATTACCAAAAAAAAAAATTGGTTTAATTTCCAAAAATATTTCAAGGGTTACACAAATTTATTTCTGGGTTTTCATACCAGAAAAATGTCTCCAATAGTGGGCTTAAGTTCAATATGCCGCGCAATTAAAATTAGACCCAAGTCCAAGCTAAGTCGGTCCAAATTTTTTGACAACAAAAAGATATGCCATGATAAGGGCACAAGGACCAAATAAAGACATGACCCGCGGAATATGGCCCCAACGGCGCGAGATAACTTTGACCAAAGCTCACATTACCTAGGTCCTTCCTCGTTCGAAAAACTTTAAGCAAACTTTAGACTCATATACTCAAGACATACAATGAGTTTTTCCTATGGGGATTAGGTGACCTTTCATCTTCCCACATACTACAAAATAAATAGAAACAAACAATAATAAAACTTATCTTCTTTCACTTTATTTTGTTTTCCCATCTTTTCCATTTGCTTTCCCTCCCCTTTCCCTACCAAAAGTCCACAATCCAAGCATGGAATAAGTGAAAAGCATACACAACTTTTGAAAATTGACTTCACCCCACACCACCTAACCCCCCACTAATAACGTCGCAAAACATTCTGAGCTCATTTTTAATTTTGAAATAATTTTTTAAGTCAACGGTAAATTTTTAATATTTTTTTACAATAAAATTCAAAAAGCAAGACCAAAATCAAAATATACTGAGCTCAGGGTTAATTCCGAAATAACTTTTAAAGTCAATGGTAAATTTTTAATATTTGTTCGAGAATAAAATTTGAAAAGTACGACTGAAAGAGCTTCGAATGAGCAGCGTCAGTCACTTTTTTTCCTCCAAAATTGGGCGATTAGAACATATGATGAATATGAATATTTTTGAATGATTTAAGAGATTTTTAATTTTATTTTATAAATCGACAAAAAAAGAAGAATAAAATATAAATCAACAAATACCTTACCATAATTCAACAACCCTTTATTAAAATAATTCAAGCTCGCAATTAATTCCAAAATAATTTTGAAGTCAATGGTAAATTTTTAATACTTTTTTGAGAATAAAATTTGAAAAGTACGACCGAATGGGTTCTAATGAGTAGTATCGGTCACTTTTTTTTACTCTAAAGTTGGGCTCATTAGGACATGGGATAAATGTTAATATTTTTGGATAATTTAATAGACGAATCAATAATTTTGAGCATTTGATGCAAAGCTAATAAAATTTTAAAAAATAAATAAAGATAAAAAACATTCCCAAAAAATTAATGCTTTCTTCTTGAATTGCTAACTTTTTGAGAGAGAGAGCGTGAAGAACGGGTGGGGGTTGTAATAATCTGTAATTTTAAAATAATTTAAAATTAATATTTGATATTTACTTAGAGTGTTTCACTATTTAAGTTAGGAGTTTTAAAAAAATAATTAAAAATTAATTATTTTTTTCAAAAAAAAAAATAATTAAAAAAAATATTATTTTAATAGGCCGCTCGAGCGAGCTATAGACCGCTCGAGCGAGCTATCATTTCCAGCAACCTCGAAAATGGCATCTTTTGGGATTTCTTCGTATTCATGGTTATTGAATGAGATTTTTCCGTATCATTAACGAATAAACATCGGATTCCTTCGTGTTAATGGTAAATAAACGGATTTGAATCAAGATTGATGACGAATTAGTAGGGGTTTTTATGGAATTCAATTTGGGGGTTTCGTAGTATTGAATTAGGGTTTAATTTGAACATTAAGAGGGGTTTTTCTCTCGAATCTATAAATAGGACGTCTAATCTTTGGGTTTTAGACGCACAATCGAAATTCAGAAGGTTAGAGAGAGTATTGTGAGGTGTTGGGAGAGAAATCCAGAAGAAATTCGAAGGTGTTCTTGAAGAGAGAGAAAGTTGGGTCGAAGTTTCTTCACCAAAATTCGTCCTAATCGTCAACGTTTTCATCAAATTGAGGTAGGATTGCTTACCTGCCAACCTTAGGATGTTCAATTTTGTGGTTATTGCATGATTTTATGATCTGTTAGTGGTTCTATTTAATTTTTAGGGTTTTGTTCATATGAAGTTGTTCAGTTCTGGAAATTCCAGAATCTGGGGAAGACGATGGCTCGCTCGAGCGAGCTTTGGACCGCTCGAGCGAGGTTGTTGTGAAAATTTTGAATTTTCGTAAAAAAAAAAAAAAAAAAATATTTTTTTTTAATAGGCCGCTCGAGCGAGCTTGAGGTCGCTCGAGCGAGCTGCAGAAATTTTTAAGTTTCAAATTCGGACAGTAGGCTTGTTTTAGCCGCTCGAGCGAGGTAGGGTCGCTCGAGCGACCTGTTGATATACAGAGCAGAATTCCAGCATGTTTAGCTTAACATTGGAACACATCGGCAATGATTACATTCTGTATTTTGTTCACCAGACAGCATGAACACTCTCACATGTATCCACTATGCTTCGATTATGTATTCGAATTCTTATGGGATCTCGTGAGTTGAGAATTTGTTACAATGCATTGATGCCTAACATGTGTAGATGTTAAATTCCAGTGCGTTGATTAGTTGTAGAGAACATTTTAAATGAAACTTGAAGATTGAAACTTGTGGTTATGCCGGGTATGGCCGTCGTGCTGCCCGATGCCGGACGTCGTTCCGAAGATACTAAGGGGTAACCAGTCCCACGTGTATGGTGATTACCGGATGTCATTCCGAGGTATGCTAAGGGGTAACCAGTCCCACATGCAGCTTGCTTACCGGGTTCAAGCCCCGAGGTGTGCTAAGGGGTATACAGTCCCACGTGCATGCTCCGGCCGTCGTGCCATGAGACAGGGCGTCGTCCCACTTAAACAAGATAATGAAAGCGAAAAGAGCATAATTAATCCGACGGGTTTACTACTTATGTTTATTCAATATCAGCATGTATTGTTATTTACTGTCTATTATTATGAACTGTTGAATGTTGTATGTCCTTGGGTTTGGTTTTTTGGGTAATCTGTCCTACTGAGTTTCATTACTCATCGGTGCAACTTCTTTGCCCCTGACGTTTCATGCCAGATGTAGAAATACATATAGAGGAACCGTTCGGGTCGGAAGAGCTGGAGACTACTGGAGGGGAGACTTTCACCTGGTTACCTTACCCATAGATTAGTTTAAGGTTCTAGTTTAACTTTAATAAATTTGTAAACCTGAAAGGGTATTTTGGTCAATTCAGTTTGCAACTTATTTTACTTAAATGTTGTTGGAATTTATCATTAAATAAAAGTTAGTTTTCTTTCGATAACTTATTTTGATTATAAATGGTTTAAATAAAATTAAAAAAAAAATTTCGTGGAAATTTAACGTGCCAAAAGTTGGGGCGTTACAATTTGGTATCAGAGCTTAGGTTTGACCTCCCTGCGACCGTGGGTAGATGGGTAGCACACATTTCCGAGTTTTGTGTTTTCCTACGCTAGTTAGAGGAGTTAGATTTACTATTGTGAGTTATTACGATATTACTGTAAGTCTTATATATAACTATTTTTGTCCATTGTCAGATGTCGAACTCCGGATCCAGCAATGTGCAAGAAGTGCATCTTTTGTTTGGGGGTAACCCCGAGGATTATGCCGAGTGGATTGAAGATCCAGTTGAGGAGTTTCCAGAGGAGGATCTAGTAGAGGCAGTACCGGTATTTGGTCCACCTCAGCAGCCCTTTGCACCACACCATGCAGCTATTCTTGCTGGTTGGGCTGATTTGGCTAATCCGGAGCCTGCTGTAGAGGAGCAGGATGAGGAATAAGAGATGGAGGAGACTTGGGAGAAGGAGTGGCAGATGCGGGACCATTATCCGCAACTATTCACTTAGAGAGGGAAAGTAGGTTAGAATAAGTTTACGACGGTGAGATGATTAAGGATAGGTAGGGAACAATTATGTGTACTACTTGTTGTCTTATTATCTTATGTGATCATGTATTCAACCGTTGTAAACATAAATGAATAAAATTTTCACTCATTTTATCCTTAAAAGTTTAACTTGCTTAAACTCTTAGCATTTATGTTAGTCATTCTATGTCACTTATAAAAAAAAAAAATAATAATAACGTTGTAGAGTAAGATCTATCCCTTTAAAAGTTCAAACTTGAAATTCACAGAATGGCTTCCCAAAATGAACTCAATGGCACTAACGGTAGTAATGGCAATGGGGGTCGGGTTGTCAATAAGGTACCTGACCAGGGGAACATCAACAACCAACCATCACCTACCAACACAACCATTTTCTCCAACATCATGCCAGGAGCAGAGCAGTTAGCACAATTGTTCCATGCATTTGTGGCTGCCCAAATGGCAACCCCACCGCCACCTCACGTACCACCGCCACCACCACAATAGGTGCCTCCACCACCACCTCAGGCGCCCGAGCAGCAACCGGCACCAAACCCACCAATAGCTCAACACCAACCACCCATGGCATACTATCAGCAAATGCCATACCATCCACACCCTTAGGAGGACAAGTAGCGGTTGGTAAAATATGTCGTACTTGTGATATAGAGATATCAGGTCTTCGGTTGACTTGTGACTTACGGGTTATTGAATTGGTTGACTTTGACGTCATCCTAGGCATGGATTGGTTATCGGCTCATAGAGCTATAATTGATTGTCATCGGAAGACTGTAACTGTCTATTCAACTAGTGGAACATGCTTCAAATTTAAGGGGAATAGACAGGATCCAATTTCGATGGCGCAATCCAGGTGTTATG
Organism: Arctostaphylos glauca; assembly: GCA_019985065.2. Taxonomy (NCBI): domain Eukaryota; kingdom Viridiplantae; phylum Streptophyta; class Magnoliopsida; order Ericales; family Ericaceae; genus Arctostaphylos; species Arctostaphylos glauca. The sequence continues at coordinate 24,828,488 of JAHSPW020000013.1, read as the reverse complement.
ATCCGCTGACTAGTTGGTTGGCAAGTCTGAAGTTGAACGAAGTGGACCGCAAAAGTTTAAGTTTACCAAAGGTTGTTTGCGAGTTTGCCGACGTATTTCCGGAAGAAATACCGGGATTACCACCGAAACGAGAGTTGGATTTCTCAATTGAGCTGCAACCAGGAACAGCCCCGATATCGATGGCACCGTATCGCATGGCACCAGCTGAGTTGCAGGAGTTGAAGACGCAACTACAAGAGCTGCTGGAGAAAGGCTATATTCGTCCTAGTGTATCGCCGTGGGGAGCACCGGCGTTATTTGTGAAGAAAAAGGAGGGAACACTACGCATGTGTATAGATTATCGTCGACTTAATCAAGTCACGATAAAGAACAAATACCCTTTACCTAGAATAGATGATTTGTTTGATCAACTGAGAGGAGCCACTTGTTTCTCAAAGATTGACTTAAGATCTGGGTATCATCAACTACGAATCAAGGAAGAGGATGTACCAAAGACGGCGTTTCGGACTCGTTACGGTCACTATGAGTTTGTAGTGATGCCGTTCGGACTTACCAACGCACCAGCTGTATTTATGTGCTTGATGAATCAAGTTTTTGCGCCGTACTTGGATAGATTTGTTGTCGTTTTCATTGATGACATACTAATTTATTCCTCATCGGAGCAAGAACATGAGGACCATTTAAGAATTACACTACAAGTGCTAAGGAAGAATCAGCTTTACGGAAAGGCCAGTAAGTGCGAGTTCTGGCTTAAAGAGGTAAAGTTTTTGGGACATGTCATCTCCGGGGAGGGTATATCGGTGGATGACAGTAAGGTGCAGACGGTGATGGATTGGAAGCAACCCATATCGGTCTTTGAGGTTAGAAGTTTCTTGGGATTGGCTGGATATTACAGAAGGTTTATTCAGGACTTCTCCGCAATTGCAAAACCAATGACTCGCCTTACACAGAAAGGAGCTAAATTTGAATGGAATGAGGCATGCGAGAAGGCATTTCAAGAGCTCAAGAAGAGGTTGACCAACGCACCGATATTGATCATATCTGAAAGGGGCGTGGGCTATACCGTATACTGTGATGCATCCAAGGAGGGATTAGGATATGTACTTATGCAGAATGGAAGAGTGATAGCTTACGGATCAAGGCAGCTGAAAATTCACGAAAAGAATTACCCAACGCATGACTTAGAACTAGCGGCGGTAGTATTCGCACTAAAGTCATGGCGTCACTACCTATATGGAGAAGAGTTCGAGGTATTCACTGATCACAAGAGTCTCAAGTACTTGTTCACACAAAAGGACTTGAATATGAGACAAAGAAGGTGGTTAGAGTATCTTGAAGACTTCAAATTCACCTTGTCATATCATCCGGGCAAGGCCAATGTGGTGGCTGACGCATTGAGCAGGAAGTCAAGAGCAATGGTGGCAAATTTGGCAATCCAAGAATGGAAAATGATGGAGTCAGTAAGTGGATTCGTTCTTCAGCCGACAGAGAGTTCGGACGGGGCTAGCTTAAATGCCTTGGTTGCAACACCAGAGTTGCATAGAGAGATACTACTTGTACAAGGTTTTGACCAAGAGGTGGCATTTATCAGGCACCGAATAGCTACAGGAGAAGTTACAACAGGTTGGGAGATTGGTGCTGACGGGGGTTTGAGATACCGGTCACGGCTGTTTGTACCAAATGTTGGTACATTAAGAGAGTCAGTGTTGAAGGTGTTCCATCAATCTAGTTTCGCTATTCATCCAGGAGGTAACAAGATGTATAAGGATCTTCGGAGACAGTATTGGTGGAGTGGGATGAAGAAAGATGTCGCCAAATTTGTCTCGACATGTTTAACGTGTCAACAAGTTAAGGCAGAACATCAAAAACCTGGCGGAACGCTTCAACCGTTACCGATTCCGGGTTGGAAGTGGGAACACATCACAATGGATTTTGTGACAGGACTACCCAGATCAGTACAAGGACACAACGCTATTTGGGTCATTGTGGACAGATTAACTAAGTCGGCACATTTCTTGCCGGTCAGGATGACAGACACCATGGAGTCTTATAGTCGACTCTACATTCGGGAGATAATCCGATTACACGGTGTGCCAATCACGATAGTGTCAGATCGAGATCCTCGTTTTACCTCGATATTTTGGCAAAGCTTGCAGAAGGCTTTGGGGACGAATGTGCACTTGAGCACGGCCTTCCATCCCCAAACTGACGGTCAGTCAGAACGCACAATTCAGACATTGGAAGATATGCTGAGAGCCTGTATGCTAGATTTTCAAGGCCACTGGGAACGACATTTGCCGCTGGTAGAATTTGCATACAACAATAGTTATCAGGCAAGCATACAGATGGCGCCATATGAGGCTCTATATGGTCGACCTTGTCGCTCCCCAATATGCTGGACTGAGGTCGGAGAGACAAGTTTCTTGGGACCAGAGTTGGTTCAAGAAACTACTGAGAAGGTTAAGGTCATTAAGCAAAGATTATTGACGGCGCAAAGTAGACAGAAGAGCTACGCCGATAAGAGAACACGGCCATTGACGTTCGAAGTGGGCGATCATGTCTTTCTAAAGATCAAACCAAGGAGAGGCATTACTCGGTTTGGTAAAAAGGGAAAGCTAATGCCACGATACATTGGGCCGTTTGAGGTTTTGGAAAGAATAGGAGAAGTTGCTTATCGTTTGGCATTACCGCCACAGATTGATCGGGTGCACAACGTCTTTCACGTGTCAATGCTGAAGAAGTACATGGCGATTCCAACGCACATCATTAAATGGGAAGACGTCACTTTAGATGAAGACACAACGTATGAGGAGAAACCAATTCAGATTTTAGATCACGGTGAAAAGCGTCTAAGGGGTAAGACCATCAATTTGGTCAAAGTGCTTTGGCGTCACCGGAATATAGAAGAATCTACTTGGGAACAAGAGAATGTTATGAGAGCCAATCACCCTGAACTTTTTGCTTAACTATCCTGTGTAATTTCGAGGACGAAATTTTTTAAGAGGGATAGATTGTAATAATCTGTAATTTTAAAATAATTTAAAATTAATATTTGATATTTACTTAGAGTGTTTCACTATTTAAGTTAGGAGTTTTAAAAAAAAATTAAAAATTAATTATTTTTTAAAAAAAAAATAATTAAAAAAAATATTATTTTAATAGGCCGCTCGAGCGAGCTATCATTTCCAGCAACCTCGAAAATGGCATCTTTTGGGATTTCTTCGTATTCATGGTTATTGAATGAGATTTTTCCGTATCATTAACGAATAAACATCGGATTCCTTCGTGTTAATGGTAAATAAACGGATTTGAATCAAGATTGATGACGAATTAGTAGGGGTTTTTATGGAATTCAATTTGGGGGTTTCGTAGTATTGAATTAGGGTTTAATTTGAACATTAAGAGGGGTTTTTCTCTCGAATCTATAAATAGGACGTCTAATCTTTGGGTTTTAGACGCACAATCGAAATTCAGAAGGTTAGAGATAGTATTGTGAGGTGTTGGGAGAGAAATCCAGAAGAAATTCGAAGGTGTTCTTGAAGAGAGAGAAAGTTGGGTCGAAGTTTCTTCACCAAAATTCGTCCTAATCGTCAACGTTTTCATCAAATTGAGGTAGGATTGCTTACCTACCAACCTTAGGATGTTCAATTTTGTGGTTATTGCATGATTTTATGATCTGTTAGTGGTTCTATTTAATTTTTAGGGTTTTGTTCATATGAAGTTGTTTAGTTCTGGAAATTCCAGAATCTGGGGAAGACGATGGCTCGCTCGAGCGAGCTTTGGACCGCTCGAGCGAGGTTGTTGTGAAAATTTTGAATTTTCGTAAAAAAAAAAAAAAATATATATTTTTTTAATAGGCCGCTCGAGCGAGCTTGAGGTCGCTCGAGCGAGCTGCAGAAATTTTTAAGTTTCAAATTCGGACAGTAGGCTTGTTTTAGCCGCTCGAGCGAGGTAGGGTCGCTCGAGCGACCTGTTGATATACAGAGCAGAATTCCAGCATGTTTAGCTTAACATTGGAACACATCGGCAATGATTACATTCTGTATTTTGTTCACCAGACAGCATGAACACTCTCACATGTATCCACTATGCTTCGATTATGTATTCGAATTCTTATGGGATCTCGTGAGTTGAGAATTTGTTACAATGCATTGATGCCTAACATGTGTAGATGTTAAATTCCAGTGCGTTGATTAGTTGTAGAGAACATTTTAAATGAAACTTGAAGATTGAAACTTGTGGTTATGCCGGGTATGGCCGTCGTGCTGCCCGATGCCGGATGTCGTTCCGAAGATACTAAGGGGTAACCAGTCCCACGTGTATGGTGATTACCGGATGTCATTCCGAGGTATGCTAAGGGGTAACCAGTCCCACATGCAGCTTGCTTACCGGGTTCAAGCCCCGAGGTGTGCTAAGGGGTATACAGTCCCACGTGCATGCTCCGGCCGTCGTGCCATGAGACAGGGCGTCGTCCCACTTAAACAAGATAATGAAAGCGAAAAGAGCATAATTAATCCGACGGGTTTACTACTTATGTTTATTCAATATCAGCATGTATTGTTATTTACTGTCTATTATTATGAACTGTTGAATGTTGTATGTCCTTGGGTTTGGTTTTTCGGGTAATCTGTCCTACTGAGTTTCATTACTCATCGGTGCAACTTCTTTGCCCCTGGCGTTTCATGCCAGATGTAGAAGTACATATAGAGGAACCGTTCGGGTCGGAAGAGCTGGAGACTACTGGAGGGGAGACTTTCACCTGGTTACCTTACCCATAGATTAGTTTAAGGTTCTAGTTTAACTTTAATAAATTTGTAAACCTGAAAGGGTATTTTGGTCAATTCAGTTTGCAACTTATTTTACTTAAATGTTGTTGGAATTTATCATTAAATAAAAGTTAGTTTTCTTTCGATAACTTATTTTGATTATAAATGGTTTAAATAAAATTAAAAAAAAAATTTCGTGGAAATTTAACGTGCCAAAAGTTGGGGCGTTACAGAGGTAAAATTTTCAAAGGCAAAAATAGAGGCCCCCACCATTTCACGTGATCGGTGGGGGCTTCGTTGCTAATAGCATTTTTGTTCTCAAATACATAAAAATATTAAGACAAAGTGTTTCTGATGACTGTTTTCAGGATATTTTTCGTGTTTTTTGCATCAGAAAACAACCTAACGCAATTGTTATGAAGTTCTGAAAAATACAAAAAGTCACTTTCGCATTTTATAATTAGAGACTCAAACAACCGACCGTATATAATTAGTGGTAACATGCATGACCCAATTTTCACTTTCTCATTCTGTAGTCAAAAAGTCACTTTTGGCATCCCATAGATTATTTGTGTAATCGGACTTGAGACTCAAAATAGTATTGAGGTTAGTCTCCGGTCGTCCAAGACTCTTTTTGTTAAAGAAACATAAAAAGAGGAAGGAAGATCGATTGAAAATTAAGAGCACATTGAATAAACAAAGACTTCATGGACTGATATTAATAATGGATCTATGAAACATTCTTGCAAGGGATTGAATGATGGGATTACTAACACTGTGTACTGAATTGAATTATAATAGGCCCGTGGTGGATTTTATTTCTCCTTGCATAAGAAGTCGGTAATCCTAGTTCGAGGGATGTTCAGGGTTGGCCTTAGCAAGATGAAACGCTATGTATGATTTCATGGACTAAAAACTCAACAATATGAAGTAACTCAGAAATAGTTGTGTGTGGGATTCCAAAAAGAGAACCAATTTTAGCCGTAAAAACCAATAGTACTGGTAAACACATATTTGGACACAGATGTATCTGGACCCGTACAATGCACGTGGGGTCTTTTAAAATAATATGGACTTCACGTACATATTTTGAACGTAGCTGTATACGAATTTGTGTTTAGAAAGTCTATTCGTAGAAAAGTTAACATTATTTTTTATGAAAATTAAAAGGAAAAATTATCATTTTTTCTTTAATTTGAAGTTAACATTCCTTTTTATGAATGTTAACATTCATTTTTTAAAACCTAACATTGCTTTTTAATTTAAAATAAAAAATAAATGTTAACCTTTATTTATAATTTCATACATACATGAAAATAAATATTTTTTTTTCCACTTTCAATACTTTATGAATGTTAATTTTTCTTTTCAATTTCTCTAGACAAGAAAATGAATGTTAATTTTTCTTTTTTCGCTTTTCATACCTTAATGTTAAAATGAATATTAATTTTTCTTTCTAATCAAGCGTATGCTAACTAATTTTATAAATTTTTTGTATTAAATGATATTGAAATATCATAGGTTTATTATTATCCTTTGAACATATTATGTTTTGTGAGTTATTTTGAAGTTGTGGGATTTACTTTATATGTCAAATGTAATTTTTTTGTAAATAATATTAGTTAAAAAAATTATATTATTTTTTAGCGATAAATCCGAAATGGTACCGCGGTACCTACCGGTACCGGTACGTACTGGTACTGGTACGTACTGCACCAGTAACAAAATCGGTACCCTTGCCGGTACGAGATTGATAACTTTGCTTCCATTAGACTAATGGAAAATTATTATGCAATCAATCAAAGTCTTCAAGACAAATGGGGGAGACCTGAAAAGAGGAAATCATGTCCCACAAATGACCAATGTTCAAAAGGGGAAAATTATTTAATGGGCTCAAATACTTGGCAATTAGTCAATGGCTAAATTTTATATAAGATCAAAAATGAATCTCATGCGAAATTCATAAAGAAAAAAATGTTGAAACACATGTAATGATGTCCCAATACCACTAATAATTACTCGAAAGCTGTGATCGAATTTTGTTCCTCAATCACTGAATTTAAAATCGCAAAAGAGTGATCTATCAGGAATGGGAAAACAAACTTTTGTCAAATCTCTACCGACCTTAATTAGAGGTAACATTACCTAATTTTCTCTTTCTCCTTTTCGCGTTCCCAATCAACATTTTCTATTGTGTTCCCATCTATCTAGATCTATAAAAAAAAAAAAAAAGGTCTATAAATTGCAGTATTGGCATACCCTTGAGGGAGCAAACATTCTTCTCCATCATTCAAATCTCCATCTAGTTTACAATGCTAAAACTGATGAGATTGATCTTGTCATCTCTCTTACTTCGCAAGATCAAGCTACTTAGCTTGGTGTTATTTTTTAGCACTGCCACAAAAGTAGCCTCCAGATTAAGCAATGAAACGGATCGATTAGCATTGCTTTCCTTCAAGGAACTCATAGCCGAGGATCCGCATGGCTCGTTAAGCTCATGGAACAATTCTCTCAATGTTTGCGAATGGGACGGAGTAACGTGTGGTCGCAAGCATCAGCGAGTAGTGGTTCTTGACTTGAGGGACAAAAACCTGAGAGGATTCATATCACCATTCCTAGGAAACCTCTCTTTCCTAAGATTCATTTACCTGCAAAACAATAGATTTCAAGGCATAATCCCCCTGGAGTTCAGCCATTTGTTTCGGCTGCACCATCTGAATTTGAGTAGTAATTCTCTCCAAGGTAACATTCCAACTAATTTTTCAAACTAGCTCAGTCGCATTAATTTAGGTAATAATGATCTAGATGGAAAAATACCGGAATCGTTTTGTTCCCTCCCCAAGCTCATTCGTCTTTTTCTTACATCCAACAATCTCATTGGAGGGATTCCATCATCTCTAGGTAACAACTCTCTCCTCCAAGCAGTAGAATTTGGTAGAAATAGTCTCACAGGAAATATTCCCCATTCCATCGGTCGCCTTACCAACCTTTCGATATTCGGCATTGGAGCGAATTAATTGTCGGGAACGGTCCCTCCACCACTTTATAATATCTCAACTCTCACACACCTGGTCATTGCGTCTAACCAACTTAGCGGAAGTTTACCCCAAAATATCGGCCTCACCCTCCCCAACCTCCAAAGCATAGCCATTGGGGGTAACCAATTTCGGGGACCCTTTCCAGTTTCCTTTTCTAATGCATCTAGAATAAGACACTTGGATGTATCACCAAGTAACCTTTTCGGGCTGATTCCTCTTGACCTACGGAGAAACATGATGGAACTTTCGTTCATAAATCTTGGTGGAAATAATTTAGGCACTGGGAATGCCAGCGACTTAAGGTTCATAGATTCATTAACTAACTGCAGCAAGCTAGAAATAATAGCGTTCGATAATAATGCTTTCGGTGGCGTTTTACCCAATTCCGTAGCCAATCTCTCGAGCCGGCTCAATGGGCTTCCAGCAAGTGGAAATCAGCTGGTTGGAACCATCCCTGCGGGAATTTCCAATCTTGTCAACTTAACTCTACTTGTTTTAGCTGGTAATCTTCTTTCAGGTGTCATTCCTTTTGAAATTGGGAAGCTTAGAAATCTCCAAAAACTAGATTTCAGTAGAAATAAATTGTCCGATTCCATCCCATCAAGCATTGGTAACCTCACTCAATTGTATGAACTGAACCTAGCAGAGAATAACTTCAATAGCAGCCTACCTTCACGTATTGAAAACCTTCTAGGATTGCAGATCCTCAATATCTCTTATAATATGTTAATTGGTCCAATACCCGAAACAATAAGCCTTTTCTCCACTCTAACTTTCATCAGCTTAGCTCATAACTCTTTTAATGGTTCCCTGCCACTCGAAATCGGTAAGTTGAACAATCTTCAGGAATTTGATGTTTCAGACATCAAGTTATCTGGACATATTCCTAGCACGCTGGGAAATTGCTTGAGATTGAAAAGCCTTCTTCTAAATGGTAACATGTTTCGGGGTAGTATTCCCCCTTCTTTTGGCTCCTTGAGAGGAATTGAAATTCTAGATCTATCGTGCAATAACTTGTCCGGATAAATTGCAGAAGGTCTATCAGGCCTCATATTTTTGAAGAATCTGAACTTTTCCTTTAACAACTTCGTTGGTGAGGTACCCGCACATGGTGTCTTCATGAACATGAGCACAATTTCACTTGTTGGAAACAAAGGACTATGCGGAGGCATTGCAGAAATGCAGTTACCTGCTTGTCCAAGGTCCATGAAGAAGGGGAATGCCCTTGGCTTCAAAGTTATTGTTCCAATTGCTTGCTTGATCGTGTGTCTTCTACTGGTGCTACTTTTGGTTGTTTTTCTTAGGAAAAGAAAACAGAAAAATAGATCTCTCGCCCAATCATTCTTTGGAGATGATTTCTTGAGGGTTTCATATGATCAGCTCGTTAAAGCTACTGATGGATTCTCTTCGTCTACCTTAATTGGAGCTGGAAGCTTTGGCACCGTGTACAAAGGAATTCTCCGTGAAGGTGATAAACCAATTGCAGTCAAGGTGCTCAATCTTGAACAAAGAGGAGCTTCCAAGAGCTTCATCGCTGAATGTGAAGCTTTAAGGAAAACAAGGCACAAAAATCTTCTAAAGATTATAACGGCGTGTTCAAGTGTAAACCATGAAGGTGATGATTTTAAAGCACTAGTTTTTGAATACATGCCCAACGGAAGTTTAGAGGATTGGTTGCATCCAAGAGAAGATACATCACACCAACAAGGGAACTTAAGCCTTTCCCAAAGGTTGAACATAGCCATTGATGTTATATGTGCATTAGAATACCTCCACTACCACTGTGGAACTCCAATTGTTCACTGTGATCTAAAGCCAAGCAACATTCTCATTGACGAAGACATGACTGCCCATGTGGGAGATTTTGGGCAGGCCAAGTTCCTCATCAAAAATAGCAGTAATAGTGATGGTGGACAAAGAAATTCTCTTGGAGTCAGAGGCTCTATAGGATATGTTGCGCCAGGTATGGAGGTCGCTAATTGTATATATTTTTCTTTTAAGGTTTCTCCCTTTAAGAAATTTTTCTAGCGAACTACTTTCTCAAAAATGAAATGTTTTTTGTCTCCTGCCCTGTTAAATTGCAGAATATGGGATTGGGGGGAGGAAATCCACAAAAGGAGATGTTTACAGTTATGGAATTTTGTTATTGGAAATGCTGACAGGGAAAAGACCAACAAATGAACTGTTTACAGTTAGACAAAGCATTCATGAATTCTGTAAGCAGGCATTGGCAGAGAGAGTGATGGAGATTGTTGATTCGCGCATGCTATCAGAAGAACCCTACTGAAGCTGAAAACAATGCTCGGAATGAAAGAGTTAGACAAGCAAAAATAAGAGAATGCTTAACTTCCCTTGTGAGGATCGGGATTGCATGTTCTACAGAAGCACCTGGCAAAAGAATGAACATCAAGGATGTCATCAAAGGATTAACGAAAATAAAGGAAATATTTCTTGGAGTAGGTATCCATGGCAGGAGCAATTGGAGATTCAACTTGCCGGTGAAGGAATGTCTCAGTCTACCTACTAAAGAAGTGCCACTGCAGGAATTGAGGATGGTTGGAGTCTCTGAAGTGAAGTCAGTTAGTCAGAAAGGCCAAACCCAAAATTGGAAGCCGGTTTGTTGATCATGTAGATTAAGAAGTTCTGAGTTTTGAAGTACTTGTTTTGGATACTTTAAGTTATGTATAGATGCAATTTTCCCAATATTTTCAGATAAGAATGGAATGAAGTCAATCCTATGTCGTATATAAGGGCGTACATATGTACATGTATCTACAGAGATAGAAAATTCAAGCAACCAGAACCTAGAAGATTAGGAACGTTCATATATGCTTCACTTTTTCAGTCGTTCACATATGTAAATAAGCAGTTTTTTGTGGTGTAATTGTTTTGAGAAGTTAGGGTGATTTCTCTTCTGCATTCTGCATGAAAGAAATTGAAAAGAAGTTCATGGATTGGAAAATGTAGAAACAACACACGTAATTTGGGGGTAAAGGGAACTTAAGTTTTTCACAATTTGGAAAAAGAGTTCAAGAGGATTGGAACTGAAGTTTCTCGACAACTGTTTTCAGGATATTTTCTGTGCTTTTGGCAGCAAAAAACAACTAGCGCAACTGTTACGAAGTAGTGAAAACATAAGTACGTAACCATTACTCGATAGCCAACGTTTGGCACGTTTGGTATTCCAAAAAATGGAGAAAATTTTGTTCGATGAAGTGTTTCCTAAAATGTTTTCGGACAAACTTTCTGTGTTCTTTTTTAACTAAAACCAAAGATCGCAACTTTTCAAAAAACACTAAAAAATATGGTCTCTCGAGTTCTGAAAAAAATAAATAAAATACTCCAAATAAAGGAAACAAGGGGTTTTTCATGGAGGCAAATATAGCTTTCATGAAAGCGATATTGTAATGCGTCTCGAAGTGTTTTTCTGGTGTCTTGTTTTGCAAGGCAAAGACACACCAATTTCCATTTCATGAAGCACCGATTTTACAATAATGTTAAGAAAAAAGAAAAAACCTTCTGCCATCTTCTTTTAAGAAAAAAGAAAAAAAACTAAAGCCTAGTTGAGAAATGCAAGGGCTAACAACACCTGGACCAAAACCTTCTGCCATCTCCGTCACTCCCGTTTGGACGGAAATGGCAGAAGTGGTCTTCTTCATCCTAATAGATTTGTCTTCCTCTTACGAAGGCTGTCTGATTTTCACCTATCATGAGGATGGGATCACCTTTTTCAATCTGCTGGATTCTTAGATAACAGCTTCTAGTACTTCTGAACTCGAATGTGTTGGCCATGTCAACCTTGGGTATTCGGGTAACAAAGGTTCCATTGATGGGTAACTGATGCTAAGCAGGTTGCGACCACATTCCTAGAATGTTTGGATTGGTCACGGACCAAACGGACCGGTGGCAAATTGGCCCGTGGGTCATATGGTTGAAGCGAAACGTCATTCTAATCAAGACCCGTCAATCTATAGATTCATGGACCCCAGTGGCTTTTGGCTTAATTTCTTCATTTAGGCTTTAGAGTCAACAAATTTGCCTTTTTAGGGAAGATTTCTTTTCATTATAACTCTTAGTAGGAATTTTCGTTTTAATCGTTGTCTATTTTTGCTACCTTATATTTTTTTCTAGTATTTGATTTCCTAATCAAATCATAATTTTTTGTTTTCGGTAATTTTTCTAATTTCTTTTATTTAGGCTAGATTAGCAAGCCTAAATCTTTTGTTATTTCGTTTCCTAATTGATATAGGACTCTACATCCTTATAAATTGTTTTGTAAGCTTAAAGGCTAAGTGATTGTTAATTGATTAATAATGGTTGTTAATTGATTAATAAAAACTGAGTGTTTTACTGAATTAATTTGTTCAAGGAGAGAGTATCTCTAGTTTAAATAAGGTTTGAGATTGTCCTCGTGTTACAATCATCTAAACATATGATTCGCTGCATCAGTTGGTATCAGAGCCAGGTTCCAATCTTGACCATGGCCGAAGGACATGGACCTAAAATTGCCACTGTTGAGGAAATTTATGAACGTGATGACGGTGATCGAGAAGCTCGAACAAGGAAGGCTACATTCGACTAGAGCAGATGCTTGGAGTTGTCTTACAACACATTGAGGCTTTGGAAGTTGTTGGCCAACCTCGTCGGTGTCTGAACAACCTTACCGCTCAGGAGGAGTTTGAGGGTTCAGATGTTGATGGCTCTAATTCTTTTGTTGTTGTGGGATTGAACTTTGTTCCTCTGAGATTTTTTCCCAACAAATACAATGGCTGGATCAGTATCGATAGCACCTCCTGAAATTGTTTAGCAAATTGGCTGAGTCGTACTCTTTGTCTGATCCAAGAATAGTTGAGTATCAGAAGAGAAGAATGTTTTGAAATTTTCGGTGTGATTTTTTCCAAAAGAAAAGTACCCAATTTATAGGATCATGAGGAGACCAAAAATTTGTTTTCTGTAATAAATCCGAAATTGATTTATTTGGATTTAGCTTCAATCGAAGATCCAAAATTGATTTCTGGATTATTTCCAAAATAAATTCTGTGATTACAAAAAAAAAAAGGTTTAATTTTCAGAATTATTTCTAGGGTTACACAAATTTATTTTTGATCGGTTTTCATACGAGAACTATATCATCCATGTGTAGCAATATGCGGCACAATTAAAATTGGACCCAAATCCAAGCTAAGTCAACCCAAACTTTTGAACAATAAATACGGGCCCAAGGACCAAATCAAAACACAACCTGTGGACGACGGCCCCAACGGCACGCGATAACTTTGATCAAAGCTCACATTACCTAGGTCCTTCCTCCTTCGAAAAACTTTAGTAACCGCCCCAAACTCTTAAGCAAACTTTAGACTTGTATACTCAATACATACGATGTGTTTTTCCTATGTGGGATTAGGTGACATTTCACCTTCCCACATATTATAAAATAAATAAAAACAAACAATAATAAAACTTATCTTCTTTCACTTTATTTTGTTTTCCATCTTTAACTTGCATTTGCTTTCCTTCCCCTTTCCCTACAAAAAATCTACAATCCAAGGATGGAACACGTGAAAGGCATATCCAACTTTTGAAAATTGATTTCACCCCATGCCACCAAACCCCCCACCAATTACGTGGCAAAATATTCCAAGCTCACGTTAATCTCAAAATAATTTTTTAAGTCAACGGTAAATTTTTAGTCGATAATAAAATTCGGAAAGCACAACCAAAATCAAAATATTCCAAGTTCACGATTAATTCCGAAATAACTTTTGAAGTCAACGGTAAATTTTTAATATTTTTTCGAAAATAAAATTTGAAAAGTATGACTAAAAAGGGCCGGGCCGGGTTTGATGAGCAGTGTCCGTCACTTTTGTTTCCTCCAAAATTGGGCATATTAAGATATGTGACAAATGTGAATATTTTTGGATGATTTAAAAGATTTTTAACTTTGTTTTTTAAATCAACAAAAACAAAATAACAATAAAATATAAATCAACAAATACCTTACCATAATTCAACAATCCTTTATCAAAATATTTCGAACTCACGGTTAATTTTGAAATAATTTTTGAAGTCAACTGTAAATTCTAATATTGTTCGAAAATAAAATTTAGAAAGTACGATCGAAAGGGTTCGAATGAGTAGTATCGGTTAGTTTTTTTCTACAAAGTTGGGGCGCATTAGGACATGTGACGAATGTGAATATTTTTGGATGATTTAAGAGACGAGTCAATAATTTTAAATATTTGATGCAAAGCTAATAAAATTTTAAAAAATAAAGATAAAAAAGTATTTAAAAAAACATCATGTTTTCTTCTTGAATTGCTAACCTTTGAGCGATAGAGAGAGTGAAGAAGGGTGGGGGTAAAATTTTCAAAGGCAAAAAGTGGAGGCCTCCACCTTGCCACGTGATCGGTGGGGGCTTCCGTGCTAATAGCATTTTTGTTCTCCAATGCATAAAAATATTAAGACAAATTGTTTCTGACAACTGTTTTTTAAGATCTTTTTCGTATTTTTCGCATCAAAAAACAACCCAACGAAATTGTTACAAAAAGTTCTGAAAACACAAAAAGTCACTTTCTCATTTGGCATTAATTGTATAATCGGACTTGAGACTCAAAATAGTATCGAGGTTAGTCTCTGGTCGTCCTAGATTCTTTTTGTTAAAGAAACATAAAAAGAGGAAGGAAGTTTGAAAACTAAGAGTAAAATTCAATAAACAAAGACTTCATGGACTGATATTAATATTAATGGATGTATGATACATTCTTGTCGGCAATATGATGAGCAGGATTAAAATTGAGGTTGTTAGTCTATTTTTCATGTTTGTTTTTGCAAGGGATTAAATAATGGGATTACTAGCTAATACCATGTTTGTTCAACTGGATTGAATTATAATAGTGATTTCATCTTTTATCCTCAGCCTAAGGTTGGAAGGAAGATTGAAAATTAAGAGTAAAATCGAATTCAAAACGCTCCAAGACCTCACTTAATGTAGCACCTAAAATCATTGAATGATATTAATAATGGACCTATGACACAAATTGAATAGACAATGCGTCATGGTTCTTTCACTCTTTTCATGAGGAAAGCAAATTAAGGACATCAAAATGAGTCACGATTCTCTCAGGTGATCCTTATCGGAGAAAAAGTTGCACTCACCACGTACGATCCCAATTTTATGATCCGAGTGATTTATTTAAAAGTCTCGTGCATGGTGTGAATGATTCATGCAAAAAATCAGGCTAATTAGACAAACAGTCATCTCAACCACTCACATATTTGTCTTTCGAATATATGGATGGTCAAAGTTCTTACTCTTACTTTAATTTAATTTCTAATTATATGTTTCTTTGAAGACAAATGTAATTTGAGCATCCACTAACCAAAAGTCGATTAACTTGATTTACTGCTTGTTAAAAATGAAAGATTCAGGTCATTATGATATGCCTGTGATGTATTTTATTTCTCCTTACATAAGAATTCGGGAATCCAAGTTCAATGGATGTTCAGGGTTGGCCTTAGCAAGGTGAAACTCTATGTATGATTTCATGGACTAAGAATTCAACAATATGAAGTATCTCGGAAATAGTTATGTGTGGGAATCGAAAAAGAGAATCGATTTTAGCGGTAAAAACCAATAGAATTGGTAAACACATATTTGGGCACAAATGTATCCAGACCCGTACAATGCATGTGGGGTTTTTTAAAACAATATGGACTTCACACACATATTATAAACATATCTGTATACGAATATGTGTCTTGAAAGTCTGTTGGTACATGTTCTGTTAATTAGTCTATAATTAGACTTGGGAAAAGACAAATTGAGGAGACTTGAAAAGTCTTATGTACATCAAAAATACACAGAAGGAAATCATGTCCCGGGAAGACCGGAAAGACTTATGAACACATAATAGACCGAAGGAAATCATGTCTCACGAATGACCAATGTTCAAAAAGGACCTGGGAAGACTTCTGTACATGGAGTATTAGACTGATCAAGGAAATTTTGTCCCACAAATGACCAAAGAAAGCAAAAAATAATTCATTGGGCCGAGATAATGGACGGTGTCCAAGACCGTTCTCCACACGTATTCATATAGGATCAGCTCTAAAAGTATGAATCTCATATGAAATTTATAATGAAAAAAATACCGAAGCACAATGTAACGGTATTTCAAGACCACTGAATAATTATTTCCAAAAACCAAGCGTAGATGTGGGCAGATTTTGTTCTTCAATCACTCAATCTATACTTCAAATGTCATGAGCACTGATTCCAAACTTACAAAAGAAGAGTGGAAGAGGGAAGAAAAAATCAAGACATCTGGAGTTAAAGAATTTTTTTTGGGCCAATGCAAGCGAAATGAACTAGCTAGTACTAATCTGGTAAAGCAAAATGGTAACTAGTACATATCTATAGGATCTTTAGGAATGTGCATTTCCAACTCAATTAAAACGCGAAAGTTATACATGAGAACATTATAATGCCTAATGAACAAGAAAATAAAGGTCTCGTGTTCTTAATCAACATTTTTCTGGTCTAAATTTCTGGCTGTTACTGTGAAAAAGGAGTCTTCTCCAAAAGATAAAGGTCAAGCCTTTGGCCTTTTTCAATCGGCAGTCCAATGCGAGCTAGAACTGCAACACTTAACAATGAGGAGCTGGCTCCTCGCATAGCCAAACGATCTGATCTTAACCAGGTGAAAGTACGTTGGGATACTCACGTTACTCATGAAACCAATATTTTGCTGAAAATATAAGAAAGAGCTATTTGTTAAAGATTTTCAAAATAAAATAGATGGCATTTTGAGTTCTTTTTGTAAAACTTCTTTGTTTCATTAGTATATGAACAAATGCTACAAACACGCTTTTAAAATACAAATCCGAACACAAATGTATCCTGACCGTACGATGCATGTGGGGCCTTCTAAAACAATGTGGACTTCACGTGTATTGAACGATTTGAAACATATCTTTACACAAATTCGTGTTTGTAGGCGTTCTGTTTAGTCTATAATTAATTTTGACTGGGGAAAAGACAAATTGAGGAGACCTGGAAAGTCTTCTGTACATAAAAAATATACTGAAGGAAATCATGTCCCGGGAAGACTTCTGTACGTAAAATATACCGAAGGAAATCATGTCCCACATATTACCAATGTTCCAAAAGGACCTGGGAAGACTTCTGTACACGGAATAGACTGAAGGAATTTCTGTCCCACAAGTAACCAACGAGGAGCGCTACAATCCCACAAAAGCTTCCCCAAAAACATCGCCGAATTCAAAATCAAAGGTTTGGATTCATTGAGATTTAAAAGTCAACACACTCAAGTAAATCTGCTTGATCCATTCATTTTGAATTATGGAAAGTTTTGAACGATGTCCAAGACTATTCTCCACACATATTCATGTAGGATCAGAACTAAAAATATGAATTACATACAAAGTTTATAATGGAAAAAATGTCAACTCACAACGTAAAGGTATCCCAAGAGCGCAGAACAATTATTTCAAAGAACAGGCACATGCATGTGGTCAAATTTGTTCTTCAATCACTCAATTTATACTTCAAATGAGATGAGCAATGATTCCAAACTTACAAAAGAAGAGTGGAAGAGGGAACAAAAAATCATTACATTTGGAGTTAAAGAATTCTTCTGGGGCCAATGCAAGCGAAATGAACTAGTACTAATCTGGTAAAACAAAATGGTAACTAGTACATCTACAGGATCTTCAACTCAATTAAAACGCGAAAGTAACACATATGAACATTAAAGTGCCAAAGAAACAGAAAAATGAAGATCTTCTGTTCCCGATCTAAATTTCTGGCTGTTACTGTGACGGAGTCATCTCAAGAAAATAAAGGTCAAACCTTTGGCCCTTTTCAATATGCATTCCAGTGCGAGCTAGAACTACAACTCTTAAAAGTGAGGAGTGGGCTCCTAGCATAGCTGAACAGTCCGATCTCAATGAAGTAAAAGTATGTCGGGCTGTTCATATTTCTCAGGCAACTGAGATTTTGCTAATAATTTAACACCAGCTATTTGTTAAGGATTTTTAAAATAAAATGGGTATTAATGTTGGATTTTTTTTTGGTAAATTAAGCTTCCTAAATTCTTTAGATTGTTCATTTCTTGTGTACATTTTGTCCCACATTACTCAAATGTGGAAAGTTTAGCGAAAATGCTCTTAGAGAGTTCAAGTAGTTTGGCTCTTAAGTAGTTATGCACAAAGCACCATAACTCGCGAAGACGGTGCTTATCACACCTACACATGCCACGTGTTTGCGTGAGCGTGACAGTTGTTGTTGTATTGATGACGCACTTTGCACTTAGCATATCAGCGCCTAATAAGTCCCTTTTTTTGTTATGACTTGCCAGCAAGTGGTAGTGATATGACACACACATGTTAGTCGGTTAAGTGACAGTTAGAGATTAATTAACAATGAGTTGCGATGGTTAGTAGGGTTGTGATCATAGCCATTGATCTATCCTAAACAACATGATCAAAACGACAAGATCAAACCTGAATGAGCGTGGCTCGTTAACACACTGGTTCCGCGTAGTAGTTTAATCTACGCCGTACTGATTGATCTAACGATAGCTTATAAATAGACCAACACACATCACACCCAACCACTTAGAAAATTCGGATTTCTACTTTCAGTCCAAATTCATATGATTGAGTATTTAATAAGCTTTTTATTCTGCAAAAATAGAAATCTTAGTGGTTCATAGTTCTCCTTTAGCTACACCATGGATATTTTGGCAAAAGTTAGTCAAATCCATCCTGCACCAATCACGTGTAGGAATAGTCTTCCAAACGAGGCTCCAGTCCTGTAACAATCAAAGACAGCGCAGGAGTCGGAATAGTCTTCCAAATATATTTTAGAAAAAATTCCAATACAAAAATTTTAGAAAATTTAGGAAATACAGTTTCTTCGTAATTAAATTATTATAAAAAAATTCCTCGTACTAATTCCAATAAAAAAAAAAAAAAAAACTGTGGCAGAACTTGACGTAAAGAAAAGCCAAGCGCAAATCCTTTCAGGTGCACCAAACAAATATTTAGTCTCCTAGATAAATAAGGATATTGAAACTCGGCTTTTAAAAAAATTACAGCTCTAAAAAGAGAGGGGTTGGCATTTGATTTTTGTATTGTGTTCCCATCTATCTAGTTCTAAACAATTTGATCTATAAATATTGCAGTATCAGCATACCCTTAGGGAAGCAAACATTCTTCTTCATCATTCAATTAATCTTCCCTAGTTTACAATGCTAAAGCTGATGAGAATGATCTTGTCATCTCTCTTACTTCACAAGATCAAGCTCCTCATCTTGGTGTTATTTTTCACCACTGCCACGAAAGTAGACTCCAGATTAAGCAACGAAACGGATCGACTAGCACTGCTTTCCTTCAAGAAACTCATAGCCGAGGATTCACTTGGCTCTTTAAGTTCATGGAACAATTCTCTCAATGTCTGTGAATGGGATGGAGTAACCTGTAGTCGCAAGCATCAGAGAGTAGTGGTTCTTGACTTGAGCGGCAAAAACCTGAGAGGATCGATATCACCTTTCCTAGGAAACCTCTCTTTCCTGAGATCCATTTACCTACCAAACAATAGATTTCAGGGCGAAATCCCACTGGAGCTCAGCCATTTGTTTCGGCTTCAACATCTCAATCTCAATCAAAATTCTCTCCAAGGTAAAATTCCAACTAATTTGTCAAACTACCTCAGTTTCGTTGATTTACGTTTTAATGATCTAGTTGGAAAAATACCGGCGTCGTTTGGTTCTCTCTCCAAGCTCATTTATCTTGACCTTTTCTCCAACAATCTCATCGGAGGGATTCCACCATCTCTGGGTAACAACTCTTTCCTCAAATTAGTAAATTTAGGAGAGAATAATCTCACAGGAACTATTCCCCATTCAATCTGTCGCCTTACCAACCTTTTGAAATTTGCCATTGGAGTGAATAAATTGTCGGGAACTGTCCCTCCTCCACTTTATAACATGTCGACTCTTATACAGCTAGTCATTTCATATAACCAACTTATCGGAAGTTTACCCCAAGATATTGGCCTCACCCTTCCCAACCTGAAACACATATCCATTGCGGATAACCAATTTCAGGGACCCTTTCCAGTTTCTTTTTCCAATGCATCTAGAATAAAAACTATTGGAATGTCATTAAATTACTTTTTCGGGTCGGTTCCCTTTGACCTAGGGAGAAACATGAAGGAACTTTGGAAGCTAAATCTTGCTGGAAATAATTTAGGCACGGGGAATGCTAGCGACTTAAGGTTCATCGATTCGTTAACTAACTGCAGCAAGCTCCGAATATTGGGATTCGATTATAATGATTTCGGTGGCGTTTTACCCAATTCCTTAGCCAATCTCTCGAGCCAGCTTAGTGTGCTAGCAGCTAGTGGAAATCAGCTGGTTGGAACCATTCCTGCAGGAATTTCCAATCTTGTCAACTTAACAAAAATTTTGCTAGCCAATAATCTTCTTACAGGTGCCATTCCATTTGAAATTGGGAAGCTTGGGAACCTCCAAATACTAGATTTGAGTAGAAATAAACTATCTGGTTCCATCCCATCAAGCATTGGTAACCTCACTAAATTGTATCAAGTGAACCTAACAAAGAATAACTTCAGCAGCACCCTACCTTCAGGTATTGAAAACATTCTAGGCTTACTGAGCCTCGATCTCTCTTATAATATGTTAACTGGTCCCATACCCAAAACAATAGGTCTTTTCTCCACTCTAACTTTCATCTACGTGGCTCATAACTCTTTTAATGGTTCTCTGCCACTCGAAATCGGTAAATTGAACAATCTCCAAGAACTAGATGTTTCAGACAACAAGTTATCTGGACATATTCCTAGCACTCTGGGAAATTGCTTGAGATTGGAAAGCCTTCTTCTAAAGGGCAACATGTTCCAGGGTAGTATTCCTCCCTCTTTTAGCTCCTTGAAAGGAATTGAAATTCTGGATCTATCGCGCAATAACTTGTCTGGCCCAATTCCGGAAGGTCTATCAGCCCTCATATTTTTGATGAATCTGAACTTGTCCTTTAACAACTTGGTTGGTGAGGTACCCGCACATGGTGTCTTCATGAACATGAGCACAATTTCACTTGTTGGAAACAAAGGACTATGCGGAGGCATTGCAGAAATGCAGTTACCTGCTTGCCCAAAGTCCATGAAGAAGGGGAATGCCCTTGGCTTCAAAGTTATTGTTCCAATTGCTTGCTTGATCGTGTGTCTTCTACTGGTGCTACTTTTGGTTGTTTTTCTGAAGAAAAGAAAACCCAAAAACAGATCTCTCGCCCAATCATTCTTTGGAGATGATTTCTTGAGGGTTTCATATGATCAGCTCGTTAAAGCTACTGATGGATTCTCTTCGTCTACCTTAATTGGAGCTGGAAGTTTTGGCACCGTTTACAAAGGAATTCTCCGTGACGGCGAGAAACCAATTGCTATCAAGGTGCTCAATCTTGAACAAAGAGGAGCTTCCAAGAGCTTCATGACTGAATGTGAAGCTTTAAGGAAAACAAGGCACAAAAATCTTCTAAAGATTATAACGGTGTGTTCAAGTGTAAACCACGAAGGTGATGATTTTAAAGCACTAGTTTTTGAATACATGCCCAACGGAAGTTTAGAGGACTGGTTGCATCCAAGAGAAGATACATCACACCAACAAAGGAACTTATGCCTTTCCCAAAGGTTGAACATAGCAATTGACGTTATATGTGCATTAGAATACCTCCACTGCCACTGTGGAACTCCAATTGTTCACTGTGATCTAAAGCCAAGCAACATTCTCATTGATGAAGACATGACTGCCCATGTGGGAGATTTTGGGCTGGCCAAGTTCCTCATCAAAAATAGCAGTAATAATGATGGTGGACAAACAAATTCACTCGGAGTCAGAGGCTCTATAGGATATGTTGCGCCAGGTATGGAGGTCACTAATTGTATATCTTTTTCTTCTAAGGTTTCTCCCTCTAAGAAATTTTTCTAGCAAACTACTTTCTAAAAAATGATATGTTTTTTGTCTCCTTCCCTGTTAAATTGCAGAATATGGGATTGGGGGGAAGAAATCCACAAAAGGAGATGTTTACAGTTATGGGATTTTGTTATTGGAAATGCTGACAGGGAAAAGACCAACAGATGAACTGTTTACAATTAGACAAAGCATTCATGAATTCTGTAAGCAGGCATTGCCAGAGAGAGTGATGGAGATTGTTGATTCGCGCATGCTATCAGAAGAACCTAATGAAGCTGAAAACAATGCTCGGAATGAAAGAGTTAGACAAGCAAAAATAAAAGAATGCTTAACTTCCCTTGTGAGGATCGGGATTGCATGTTCTACAGAATCACCTGGCAAAAGAATGAACATCAAGGATGTCATCAAAGGATTAACGAAAATAAAGGAAATATTTCTTGGAGTAGGTATCCATGGCAGGAGGCAATTGGAGATTCAACTTGCCAGTGAAGGAATGTCTCGGGCTACCTACTAAAGAAGTGCCACTGCAGGAATTGAGGATGGTTGGAGTCTCTGAAGTGAAGTCATTTAGTTAGAAAGGCCAAACCCAAAATTGGAAGCCGGTTTGTTGATCATGTAGATTAAGAAGTTCTGAGTTTTCAAGTACTAGTTTTGCATACTTTAAGTTATGTATAGACGCAACGTGACAAAATAATTGATTGCTCCATCTATTTAGTTGCAACTTTGTTGGTTTTCTAAGAAATAACATTTAGAAACGCTATCTGATATATGGATATGAATTTTTCTTGAGAGATGGATCAACTCAATATCCAAATCTGGATTTATTATACCCTATTTATAGAGATTCAAGGCTCACCAAAAGCACCCTTTTCCTATCAAAATTGATGACTTTTCCCATAAAAGAACACGAAAACATGCATTTCAATTCAAAATTACCTATCAAATTTGGATAACTCGTTTAATTATGCAATTATATAATCAAACTCCGATTGCAAATTTCAATTGAGTAATTTCCCAGTATTTTCGGATAAGAATGGAATGAAGTCAATCCTATGCCGTATATAAGGGCGTACATATGTACATGTATCTACAGAGAGAGAAAATTCAATCAACCAGAACCTAGAAGATTAGGAACGTTCATGTATGCTTCACTTTTTCAGTCGTTCACATATATAAATTAGCATTCGTGGCACACACATCGAACACGATACGCGTAAGCAGTTATTGAATTTAAGCAGTTTTTTGTGGTGTAATTTTTTTGAGAAGTTAGGCTGCTGCATTCTGCATGAAAGAAATTGAAAAAAAGTTCATGGATTGGAAAATGTAGAAACAACACACGTAATTTGGGGGTAAAGGGAACTTAAGTTTTTCACAATTTGGAGAAAGAGTTCAAGGATTGGAACTGAAGTTTCTCGACAACTGTTTTCAGGATATTTTTCGTATTTTTTGCAGCAAAAAACAACTAACGCAACTATTACGAAGTACTGAGGAGAATTTGGTGTCTTTCTGGTCAGTAATGGAAGCAATCGTCCCTACCGTCGTAAAATAAGAGCCCCTGGCTTTGCCCATTCACAAGGACTCGATTCTATGTCCAAACATCACATGCCAGCAGATGTGGTCACCATCATAGGTACTCAAGATATTGTGTTTGGAGAGGTGGATAGATAGGACTACGTCTTGCTCGATCAGGACCCTAGCTTTATTGCGAGCCAAAAAACGAGATGGATTCCCCTTTCCCCTTCAAACATAAGTATGCAACCATTACTCGATAGCCAACGTTTGGCACGTTTGGTATTCCAAAAAATGGAGAAAATTTTGTTCGATGAAGTGTTTCCTAAAATGTTTTCGGACAAACTTACTGTGTTATTTTTTAACTAAAACCAAAGATCGCAACTTTTCAAAAAACACCAAAAAAGATGGTCTCTCGAGTTCTGAAAAAAATAAATAAAATACTCCAAATAAAGGAAACAAGGGTTTTTCAACTTTTTGTTACTAGAATACAGGAAAACTTGAAAACAAAAAATAAAAGGGTTCCAAATCATGATGTGTCCACGCAATAATTTCCTCAACCTAAGGGTCCATTTGGCGTAACTAGATTATGGGGTTATTGGATTGTTGGATTATGTTGGGTGCCGGAGCTCAAAGTGTTTGGACTAAATTATTTGTGGATATGTTGGTTATGTTGTGTTTGGAGCTAGATTAATTCAGATTTTGTCCGTATATAATTTAGCCCAAATGGGGCTAGATTATTTGCTCAATAATCTATACAATCTGAAAAATATAGTTACGCCAAATAGGGCCTAAGTAGGGTAGACTCTGGTGGGTCAGAGAGAGAGGCAGCCACCTTGACCTATCATAATTTTAACGTGATTACTGGTTTGTACAAGAGTAGACTGCACATAACTGAATGATGCCACCAAACTCATCTTATCTTGTAGAACTTTTTATTATTTTGTAAACTCCGCGTGCATGGTTGTGGACACATTTACTATTTCACTAGCAATAATTTTCCATATAGTTTTGGATACATTGCATTGCGAACCAACCCTTTTGTGGATTCAAAATTGTATGACAATGAACTGCCTCTAGCTTTTCCTTTTATCCATTAGCTGATTATTCTTTCCACGAGGAGGATGAACTACTAAATTTAATCAAGGGTTATGTGAACTACTAAATTATCTTTTTTTTTTTGGTTTCGCAAAAAAAGAACGAGTTTTTTTTTTTGATTGGCAAAGAAAATTGTATTAAAAACGAACCAAACCCGCTACGGAATCAAGACCCATATATGTTGGCAAGATGCCAAAACTAGGCCGCGGACCGAAGCCCAAACACAATGACTCTAAAAAAGTAGATATGCTACAACAAGGAAAAGAAAAGAAAAGAAAAGCCCAAGGCCAACATGGCCCAAAACCGGACCAAGCCCAGTATCTCTACACCCCATACTAAACCAATATCTATCCATTTTTAATATCTATCAACGAACTCTCCTATACTTCTCCACCTACACCCACCAGAAACCAAACAGCACAGAACTCCCTCATCAGAACTTCAACCTTCTTGCTCCTTCAAAATTTCTTAAAAAAATCTGAAATTGAGACACCCTTCGGCCCGAATTTGGTTTTGATCCACATTGCGACCCACAGTTTGATGCTTTCGCCAACCCGCGAAGAATGGACATCTTTCCACCTGAAAACTAGTTCGTTTCTGATCTTTCAGCTGAGACTCCATAATGCGGCAAAGATGGAGGTCTTCCACAAAACTCGCTCAGACTGGATAATCCCCCTGAACTTCCATCTTCCACCCATGATCTCACCTTATTTGGGGCCCAGGTAGAAAATGCCCACCAAAGTAAAATATACCCCCAAAATAAAGAGGATAATACACTTGTCCATTTTTGTGGTTGAAGTTTCGCTTCTTTCTAATTAGAAACCAAACAAGAAAGGAAAGATAATTTTTAACTTTCCTTTTCTTTTCTCTTTCTTTCCTAAGTTCCAAACACACCATATATGTCAGGAGTAAAGTTGGTTAATGTGGGATAAAAGTGAGGACCTGGTGAAGAGAAAAAGCATTGGAATGGTTGAGGAGTTGGTCGCCAAATTCCCAATAGACTGCAGAAGCCAACCAAATTGTTAAGGTGAATACATAGAAATGTGGCAAACAAATATGTACTTGCATGCATGATTTCCCTGTACACATTAAAGTCACCCTGAGTCATCCCCTCATCACAAACTTTAACTTCAAAACTTACCCCTCACATTGAGCAATGTTCACCTAAAAAGTTTGGTCTAAGGCCCTATGCCTTCTTGTTTTACATGACATCAAAAATAAAAGCAGTATTTCCACCTAGTAATCTATCAGGAATGGGAAAACAAACTTTGTAAAGTCTCAACTGTTCATGATTATTGGTAACTATTAACAGGGCCTAATTTCAACTTCTCCTTTTGTTGCATCCGCTCTATAGCCAAAAAGTCACTAAGACTTTTGGCATTTCAACTTCTCCTTTTGTCAAATCCTACTTTAAATTTTGTTTGTCGGTTTTCCCAGTCGAGTCAAATCTACTAGATAGAGGATTATTCTGCAATCAATCAAAGTCTTCTAGTAATGAGCAAGACTTGCGAAAAGACAAATGGGGGGACCTGGATAGACTTTTATATACAGAAGAGACCAAAGGAAATCACGTCCCACAAATGACCAATGTTCCAAAAGGAAAAATTATCCAATGGGTTGAAACACTTAGCGGTGTCCAAGATCCTTCTCCATACATATTTATACATGATCAGGACTAAATGTATGAATTTCACATGAGTTTATAACCAAAAAAAAAAAAAGTGTTGAAGCATGATGTAGTGGTGTTCCAAGACCACTGAATAATTACACCAAAGAACAAGCTCATGTGGTCAGATTTTGTTCTTCAATTACTCAATTTATACACCTATTTGTTAGGGGTCATAGAAGGGTACATTGCTATCACTACGGATATGGCTATACAGATTGGTTATATTTGAAGTTTGTTTATTTCTTTGTATCCCGAATATGATATCCGGTGGACTATTTTATCTCCCCAGAGGAAGATAAAATTAACTCACCCATCTCCCAATCCATATCTTATCCCCTTCTATTTACGCAAATGTCATTATTAATTACGAGAATGTTATTCACCTACTCATATCCACTAGTCCTCCTTCTTAAAAAAACCATTTATAACTATTCACTCCTCTATAATAAATCTTTCCTTCCACTATATCTCTTTCTTACTATATCTACTATATTTCTTCTATAATTTTGACCGCTAACAAGCAGCCTGCAAGTGTCATGAGCAGTGATTCCAAGCTCACAAAAGAAGAGTGGAAGAGGGAACAAAAAATCACTAAATATGGAGTTGAGAATTCTTGCTGGGCCAATGCAAGCGAAATGAAATAGTACTAATCTTGTTAAGCAAAATGGCAACTTGTACATCTATAGGATATTTCGGAATTTGCATTTTCCAACTCAATTAAAATGCGAAAGTTATACATGTGAACATTATAATGCCTAAGAAACAGAAAAATGAAGGTCGCGCATTCCCAATCAACATTTACCCCATCTAAATCTCTGGTTGTTACTGTGAAAAGGAGTCATCTCCAGAAAATACAGGTCAAGCCTTTGGCCCTTTTTAATCTACATTCCAATGTGAGCTAGAGCTGCAACACTTGAAAGTGAGCAATTGGCTCCTCTCGTAGCTGGACAACCTAATCTTGACCACGTAAAAGTACATCGGGTTGTTCACATTTCTCATGAAACTAATTTTGCTAATGATATAAGAAGGAGCTATTTGTTAAGGATTCTCAAAATAAAATGGGCGTCAATTTTGGGTTTTTTGAAAAGCTTCTTTGTTTTCTTAGAACGCTCATTTCTTATGTGGGTTTTGTTCCACATTGCTTAGATGTGTAAAGTTTATCTTGCTTATTATGTGGGAGCATACCTAGAGTGTTCAAGTAGCTTGGCTCTTAAGTGGCCATGCACGAAGCACCATAACCATGCCAAGACGGTCCTTCACACCCAAGACTCACACACTCGCACACGTACCTATGCCACGCACTTGCATGCGTGAGTGTGACAATGGGCAATGTGGTGCTTCAATGTCGCACTTTGCACTTAGTAGGATTGCAATCGCAGCCGTTGATCCTAAACATCGTGATAGGATGGACAACATCAAACCCGAATGAGCCTGTCTCATTAACACATTGGTTCGATGTCTAATAGGCACCTTCCTTTGTTGCGACTTGGTGACAAGTGGCATTGAAGTGGCACACACGTGTCAATCGGTTAGTGACCGTTGGAGGTTAATCAACAACGGGTTGCAATGGTTAGTAGGATTGCGATCGTAGCCTTTGATCACACTATTTCGCAGCCATTGATCCCAAACAGCATAAGATCAAACCCGAATGAGCGTGTTTCATAAACAAACTGGTTCGGTGTAGTAGTTTAGTCTACACCATACTGATCAATCTAATGGTAAGATTGATTGGGTGCGTGCCTCTTTGAAGGGGTTCACAGCCTATAAATAGACCACCACACATCAGTCCAAACCACTAAGAAAATTCAAACTCCTACTTACGAGTCTAAATTCATATAATTGAGCATCATTCAACACTGGGGTTATGTTATTCTGAAGAAATAGAATCATAGAATCTTAGTAGTCTTGATTCTCCTTTTGTTACACTACGGATATTCTGACTGTCTTCATTTGTGCAAACGCAGCTAGTGAGAATGAGTTCCGATTTCATTGTACTTTGAAAACAGATTTGTTGTATCTCGATGCACACCATTTGGGAGCAAATACTACTTTTAGAAAAAGACAGTGTGAACTTCTTTTCTAGTTTCTTGTTTTGGTAAAAGACACCGCCAATTTCCATTTCAAGAAGCAAATTAGATTCTACAACAGTATTCCGTGCACAAGGGTTCCGCTACTACGGGGTCTAAGAAAGAGTTGAATGAATGCATCTGTACCCCCCAACCAAAAGATCTATTTTTGCACTTGAACCCTCAATCACTGGCTCACATTGAGGCCACCCTCCAATATTTGTTGCTAAAATGGGTTAACATATGCTTATTAGTATTGGTTGTTCCTTCTCGTTTTGTTGAACTTTGGCGCCTTCCCACACTGTAAAAAGGCCATTCTCTTGTCATCCATCGACTTGACTTTAGTATTAATTTGGCCTTACATTTTTATTTTTTTTTAGTTTGTTAGTTTTGCGACAAATTTGTATGGACTATTGATTCTTCTTGACGAGACGAATTCAGAAAGTAAATAATTATGAGCAAAAGTTTTAAAAAAAATCACTAATTACCAAAATAATCCAAAAGAAAAATTGAATAAAGATAAAAATTATTTTTGGATTATGAAATTTTCAAAATTTTGTTCATATTTATTTATTTTTCTGAAATCTCTCTTCGAGACGAATTACTAATCCACAAACATTTGACACAAAATTAACAAATTGGAAACAAAATTGAATAAAGATAAAAATAATCCAAAAGAAAAATTAGGCCAAATCCAGTCCTGCGCCAACGGACTGGAAGAAATAGCCTTCCGAATACACTACCAGGTAGGAATAGTCTTCGAAATTAGGCTCCAGTACTGTAACAATCAAAGACAATGCAGGGTAGGAATAGTCTTCCAAATAGACAATTCAATTGGCAAAAGGACAAAAGAGTTGACTTTGATTTGGAAGTATCAAGAACAGTGACTCTCCAACTGCAAGTATAATGGTTTTCCAATGGCATCAATTTAGGAAATACAGCTCCTCAATAATTAAATTATTTTCATACTAATTCCAATATAAAAAGCTGTGGCATAACTCAACCTAAAGAAAAGCCAAGAACAAACCCTTTCAGGTCCACCAAACACCCGTTAAGTCTCTTAGAAAAGTCATCAGAAAACCCAAAAAGTCTAAAAGAGAATAGCCAATGTAGGAGAAAGAAGAAAAAATTACAACTCTAAAAGAGAGGAGGTGTATCTGACTTTTCTGTTGTGTTCCCATCTATCTAGTTCTAAAATATTTGCTCTATAAATTGCAGTATTTGCATATACTTAAGGGACCAACATTCTTCTTCACCATTCAAACCTCCCTTGGTTTACAATGCTAAAGCTGATGAAATTGATCTTGTCATCTCTCTTACTTCGTAAGATCAGGCTACTCAGCTTGGTATTATTTTTCAGCACTGCCACGAAAGTAGCCTCCAGATTAAGCAACGAAACGGATCGACTAGCATTGTTTTCCTTCAAGGAACTCATAGCCGAGGATCCTCTTGGCTCATTAAGTTCGTGGAACAATTCTCTCAATGTCTGCGAATGGGATGGAATAACATGTAGTCGCGAGCATCAGAGAGTTGTGGTTCTTGACTTGAGGGACAAAAACCTGAGAGGATTGATATCACCTTTCCTGGGAAACCTCTCTTTCCTGAGGTACATTTACCTACAGAACAATAGATTCCAAGGCAAAATCCCCTTGGAGCTCAGCCATTTGTTCCGACTGCAACATCTCAATTTCAATCGCAATTCTCTCCAAGGGGAAATTCCAACTAATTTGTCAAACTACCTCAGTGTCATTAATTTATCTTATAATGATCTAGTTGGAAAAATACCGGCGTCATTTGGTTCTTTCTCCAAACTCACTTATCTTTTCCTTTTATCCAACAATCTCAATGGAGGGATTCCACCATCTCTGGGTAACAACTCTCTCCTCCAAGTAGTAGACTTGGGAATAAATAGTTTCACAGGAACTATTCCTCATTCCATTGGCCGCCTTACGAACCTTTGGGGATTTGGCATTGCAGTGAATAAATTGTCGGGAACTATACCTCCTCCGCTATATAATATCTCGACTCTCACGCAGCTTGTCATTGCATATAACCAACTTAGCGGAAGTTTACCCCAAAATATCGGCCTCACCCTCCCCAACCTCCAAAGCATAGCCATTGGGGGTAACCAATTTCGGGGACCCTTTCCAGTTTCCTTTTCTAATGCATCTAGAATAAGAATGATGTATTTAGGATTAAGTAAGCTTTCTGGGCCAGTTCCATCTGACCTAGGGAGAAACAAGAAGGAACTTTCGAAGCTAACTCTTGGTGGAAATAATTTAGGCACTGGGAATGCTAGAGACTTAACGTTCATAGATTCGTTAACTAACTGCAGCAAGCTCCGAACACTGTCATTCGGTGGAAATGGTTTTGGTGGCGTATTACCCAATTCCGCAGCCAATCTCTCGAGCCAGCTCAATGTCCTAGAAGCCAGTGGAAATCAGCTGGTTGGAACCATCCCTGCAGGAATTTCCAATCTTGTCAACTTAGCTGCACTTTTTTTAGACCATAATCTTCTCACAGGTGCCATTCCTTCTGAAATTGGGAAGCTTAGAAACCTCCAACAACTAGATTTCAGTAGAAATAAATTGTCCGATTCCATCCCATCAAGCATTGGTAACCTCACTCAATTGTATGAACTGAACCTAGCAGAGAATAACTTCAATAGCAGCCTACCTTCACGTATTGAAAACCTTCTAGGCTTGCAGATCCTCAATATCTCTTATAATATGTTAATTGGTCCCATACCCGAAACAATAAGCCTTTTCTCCACTCTAACTTTTATCATCTTAGCTCATAACTCTTTTAATGGTTCCCTGCCACTCGAAATCGGTAAGTTGAACAATCTTCAGGAACTAGATGTTTCAGACAACAAGTTATCTGGACATATTCCTAGCACGCTGGGAAATTGTTTGAGATTGGAGAGCCTTCTTCTAGAGGGTAACATGTTTCAAGGTATTATTCCACCCTCTTTTAGCTCCTTGAAAGGAATTGAAATTCTAGATCTATCGCGCAATAACCTGTCCGGCCCAATTGCGGAAGGTCTAGCAGCCCTCATATTCTTGAAGAATCTGAACTTGTCCTTTAACAACTTGGCTGGTGAGTTACCTGCACATGGTGTCTTCATGAACATGAGTACAATTTCAGTTGTTGGAAACAAAGGACTTTGTGGAGGTGTTACAGAAATTCAGTTACCTGCTTGTCCAAAGTCCATGAAGAATGGGAATGGCCTTGGCTTCAAAGTTATTGTCCCAATTATTTGCTTGATCATGTGTCTTTTGCTAATTTTGGTTGTTTTTCTTAGGAAAAGAAAACAGAAAAACAGATCTCTCGCCCAATCATTATTTGGAGATGATTTCTTGAGGGTTTCCTATGATCAACTCGTTAAAGCTACTGATGGATTCTCTCCATCTACCTTAATTGGAGCTGGAAGTTTTGGCACCGTGTACAAAGGAATTCTCCGTGAAGACGATAAACCAATTGCAATCAAGGTGCTCAATCTTGAACAAAGTGGAGCTTCCAAGAGCTTCATGGCAGAATGTGAAGCTTTAAGGAAAACAAGGCACAAAAATCTTCTAAAGATTATAACAGTGTGTTCAAGTGTAAATCACGCAGGTGATGATTTTAAAGCACTAGTTTTTGAGTACATGCCCAACGGAAGTTTAGAGAGTTGGTTGCATCCTAGAGAAGATACACCGCACCAACAAGGGAACTTGAGCCTTTCCCAAAGGTTGAACATAGCAATCGATGTTGTGTGTGCATTAGAATACCTTCACCACCACTGTGGAACTCCAATTGTTCACTGTGATCTAAAGCCAAGCAACATTCTCATTGACGAAGACATGATTGCCCATGTGGGAGATTTTGGGCTGGCCAAGTTCCTCATCCCAAATAGCAATAACAGTGATGGTGGACAGACAAATTCACTTGGAGTCAGAGGCTCTATAGGATATGTTGCGCCAGGTATGGAGGTCACTAATTGTATATCTTTTTTCTTCTAAGGTTTCTCCCTTTAAGAAATTTGTCTAGCAGACTACTTTCTCAAAAATGATATGTTTTTTGTCTCCCTCCTTATTAAATAGCAGAATATGGGATTGGAGGGAGGGAATCCACAAAAGGAGATGTTTACAGTTATGGGATTTTGTTATTAGAAATGCTGACAGGGAAAAGACCAACAGATGAACTATTTACAATTAGACAAAATCTTCATGAATTCTGTAAGCAGGCATTGCCAGAGAGAGTGATAGAGATTGTTGATTCACGCATGCTATCAGAAGAAGAACCTACTGAAGTTGAAAACAGTGCTCAGAATGAAAGAGTTAGACAAGCCAAAATAAGAGAATGCCTCACTTCTCTTGTAAGGATTGGGGTTGCATGTTCTACAGAAGCACCTGCCAAAAGAATGAACATCAAGGATGTCATCCGAGGATTAATGACAACAAAGGAAATATTTCTTGGAGTAGGTATCCATGGCAGTAGGCAAATGGGGATTCGACCTACCGGTGAAAGAACGTCTCGGGCTACCTATTAACGAAGTGCCACTACAGGAATTGAGAATGCTTGGAACCTCTAAAGTGAAGTCATTTAGTTAGAAAGGCCAAACCCAAAAATTGGAAGCCGGTTTGTTAATCATGTACATTAAGAAGTTGTAAGTTTTCATATACTCAATAGTTTGCATACTTAAGTTATGTATACATGGAATGCATTGCAAAATAATTGAATGGTGCACCTATTTAGTGGTTCGGACCGATCAAATATTTGTTATATGGCAGTCACAACTTTGTTGCTTTGGTAAGAAATAACACTTAGAAAAATAAATTTTTCCAAATCTGGATTATACAGATCCCCTGTTTATAGAATCACTGGTAACTAAAAGCACCCTTTTTATCAAAAGTGATGACTTCTCTATAAACGGAACATGAAAACATGCCTTTCTATTCAAAATTACCTATCGAATTTGGATAACTCATTTAATCATGCAATTATGTAATCAAAGTGAAATTGAGTCATTTTCCAGTGCTTTTGGATTAGAATGGAATGAAGCCGACCATATCCCGTGTATATGGAGGTACATATATACTTGTATCTGCAGAGAGAGAAAGGCACCTAGACATGTGGACTATACAGAGCAGCATTGCGATGTAGGGAAGAATTGAACAGAGTTGGGACTTGTGCCGGAAAAAGTGGTGGCCGGCAACGAAGGAAGGCACTAGCTTGAGGGAGCCAAATAGTGAGAAATGGCTAGAGCTTGCAGAGTTAGAGCATCTCTAATGCACTAGTCAAAAGTACAAGAAAAAAATGTACTCTTTGATTTGTCTATCAACTTTTCCACCTATGCATTCCAACACCGTTCTCTATTTTTACTATCTAATGAAACTAACTTAACTTACTAGCAAAAAAATGATAATTGTTACACATGTGGCATCTATATACAATGACGTGTTATTTTTTAAATGATCATATACAAATGGTCAAATTTTTTTAATAGTCATATACTCCAACGGTTATATTGCAGCGGTCCAACTTTTTTAATAGCTATATTGCAATGCTCATATTTTTCTAACAGCTACATTGCAACGGCCATATTTCTATATTTCTCTAACCGCCATATTTTTTTGCAAGCCTTTCCCTTCAAGTATGATGTATAATTTTTTCTCAATGGAAGCAAAAGAATTGCTATTTTTTAATCATAAAGTGCATCAGAACATTTAGATTTTTACCCGGAACATGATCATCTCTTCAAATAGTTTTACTGCAGCATGTGGCTCTTGCATCCTTTCTCAGGCATTTTGTCAAACAGCTTGCAAGCAGCATCCACTTCCTCAAGACAACTAGCATCAGTAGCCTTATGAACCGCCCTCCCAAAAACCAAGATTTATTCCTTGACCAAAAGTCTTGAGAACAGATGGTTATTGATTTCCCCTGGAAATTCAATTACAACATGAGAACCAATAACGTACTTCAAGAATTCTCTTTTGGGTTTGAGAATCATGGTCGAGAGAAGTTTGGCCCTCCGGAAAGAAAGAAATCCAATCCACCTCATCACCTGAAACATCATCCTTTATTTGATCAAGTACTCGAAGTTGCCTGATATAAACTCATTTCTGGAGGAATCAAGAATTCGTAAGATTATCCCGCTGCAGAGTTCAGATTACACAATCTAGCCAATCTCAACTCGCTTAAACCACGCAGAACTTGTCTAGAAATGCGTATCTATGTAGCCATCACAGAATTTCTGATTGCAAATTCCCGGTTGGGCATCCAATTAGTGACTCACGATCCATTTGACTCTTGTCAGTAGGGCATAAGATTAAACAGGAAAACCGGACCAAACCGGTAAATCGGATCCAACCGTCGGTTCGGTCCGGTTCTGGGAGCAGACCGGTCCGGTGTCCGGTTTGATTTTTTTTGAATTATTTCGGTTTGGCTTTCGGTTTTTGAGTTTTTGGGCTGGACCGGACCGGTTTTAACCCTAAGTCATTTTATACTTTATAGTTTTAAGTGTTTAGGTTCTTTATATTTCACTCCATCTGATTTTGTATTTTTTTTACTGAGTTCCTATACTTATTTTAGTGATTTCTGAGTTCTGGTCTTCATATACTAAATTATGTTTTTGAGTTATTTGTTTATTGATTTCGCATTTGATTTGTGGGTTCATATACTAAGTTATTTTTCTGATTTCCGAGTTATTTTTTTTATTTTTTTATGATTTTGGCCCATTACCACCCATAATCTTCTCACAAGTGCCATTCCTTCTGAAATTGGGAAGCTTAGAAACCTCCAAGAACTAGATTTCAGTAGAAATAAATTGTCCGATTCCATCCCATCAAGCATTGGTAACCTCACTCGATTGTATGAACTGAACCTAGCAGAGAATATCTTCAATAGCAGCCTACCGTCACGTATTGAAAACCTTCTAGGCTTGCAGATCCTCAATATCTCTTATAATATGTTAATTGGTCCCATACCCGAAACAATAAGCCTTTTCTCCACTCTAACTTTCATCAGCTTAGCTCATAACTCTTTTAATGGTTCCCTGCCACTCGAAATCGGTAAGTTGAACAATCTTCAGGAACTAGATGTTTCAGACAACAAGTTATCTGGACATATTCCTAGCACGCTGGGAAATTGTTTGAGATTGGAAAGCCTTCTTCTAGAGGGTAACATGTTTCAGGGTATTATTCCACCCTCTTTTAGATCCTTGAAAGGAATTGAAATTCTGGATCTATCGCGCAATAACCTGTCCGGCCCAATTGCGGAAGGTCTAGCAGCCCTCATATTCTTGAAGAATCTGAACTTGTCCTTTAACAACTTGGCTGGTCAGGTACCTGCACATGGTGTCTTCATGAACATGAGTACAATTTCAGTTGTTGGAAACAAAGGACTTTGCGAGGTGTTACAGAAATTCAGTTACCTGCTTGTCCAAAGTCCATGAAGAATGGGAATGGTCTTGGCTTCAAAGTTATTGTCCCAATTATTTGCTTGATCATGTGTCTTTTACTGGTGGTAGTTTTGGTTGTTTTTCTTAGGAAAAGAAAACAGAAAAACAAATCTCTCGCCCAATCATTATTTGGAGATGATTTCTTGAGGGTTTCCTATGATCAACTCGTTAAAGCTACTGATGGATTCTCTCCATCTACCTTAATTGGAGCAGGAAGTTTTGGCACCGTGTACAAAGGAATTCCCCGTGAAGACGATAAACCAATTGCAGTCAAGGTGCTCAATCTTGAACAAAGTGGAGCTTTCAAGAGCTTCATGGCAGAATGTGAAGCTTTAAGGAAAACAAGGCACAAAAATCTTCTAAAGATTATAACAGTGTGTTCAAGTGTAAATCACGCAGGTGATGATTTTAAAGCACTAGTTTTTGAGTACATGCCCAACGGAAGTTTAGAGAGTTGGTTGCATCCTAGAGAAGATACACCGCACCAACAGGGGAACTTGAGCCTTTCCCAAAGGTTGAACATAGCAATCGATGTTGTGTGTGCATTAGAATACCTTCACCACCACTGTGGAACTCCAATTGTTCACTGTGATCTAAAGCCAAGCAAC
Source organism: Arctostaphylos glauca (assembly GCA_019985065.2). Classification (NCBI taxonomy): domain Eukaryota; kingdom Viridiplantae; phylum Streptophyta; class Magnoliopsida; order Ericales; family Ericaceae; genus Arctostaphylos; species Arctostaphylos glauca. The sequence goes on along the minus strand of JAHSPW020000013.1, from coordinate 24,792,281 downwards.
ATTCTCATTGACGAAGACATGATTGCCCATGTGGGAGATTTTGGGCTGGCCAAGTTCCTCATCCTAAATAGCAATAACAGTGATGGTGGACAGACAAATTCACTTGGAGTCAGAGGCTCTATAGGATATGTTGCGCCAAGTATGGAGGTCACTAATTGTATATCTTTTTCTTCTAAGGTTTCTCCCTTTAAGAAATTTGTCTAGCAGACTACTTTCTCAAAAATGATATGTTTTTTGTCTCCTTCCTTGTTAAATTGCAGAATATGGGATTGGAGGGAGGGAATCCACAAAAGGAGATATTTACAGTTATGGGATTTTGTTATTGGAAATGCTGACAGGGAAAAGACCAACAGATGAACTGTTTACAATTAGACAAAATCTTCATGAATTCTGTAAGCAGGCATTGCCAGAGAGAGTGATAGAGATTGTTGATTCACGCATGCTATCAGAAGAACCTACTGAAGTTGAAAACAGTGCTCAGAATGAAAGAGTTAGACAAGCCAAAATAAGAGAATGCCTCACTTCTCTTGTGAGGATTGGGGTTGAATGTTCTACAGAAGCACCTGGCAAAAGAATGAACATCAAGGATGTCATCCGAGGATTAATGACAACAAAGGAAATATTTCTTGGAGTAGGTATCCATGGCAGTAGGCAAATGGGGATTCGACCTGCCGGTGAAGAAACGTCTCGGGCTATCTACTAAAGAAGTGCCACTACAGGAATTGAGAATGCTTGGAACCTCTAAAGTGAAGTCATTTAGTTAGAAAGGCCAAACCCAAAAATTGGAAGCCGGTTTGTTAATCATGTACATTAAGAAGTTGTAAGTTTTCATATACTCAATCGTTTTGCATACTTACGTTATGTATACATGGAATGCATTGCAAAATAATTGAATGGTACACCTATTTAGTGGTTCGGACCGATCAAATATTTGTTATATGGCAGTCACAACTTTGTTGCTTTGGTAAGAAATAACATTTAGAAAAATGAATTTTTCCAAATCTGGATTATACAGATCCCCCGTTTATAGAGAATCAATGGTAACTAAAAGCACCCTTTTTATCAAAAATGATGACTTCTCTATAAACGGAACATGAAAACATGCCTTTCTATTCAAAATTACCTATCAAATTTGGATAACTCATTTAATCATGCAATTATGTAATCAAAGTGAAATTGAGTCATTTTCCAGTGCTTTGGATTAGAATGGAATGAAGCCAACCATATCCCGTGTATATGGAGGTACATATATACTTGTATCTGCAGAGAGAGAGAGAGAGGCACCTAGACATGTGGATTATACAGAGCAGCATTGCGATGTAGGGAAGAATTGAACAGAGTTGGGACTTGTGCCGGAAAAAGTGGTGGCCGGCAACGAAGGAAGGCACTAGCTTGAGGGAGCCAAATAGTGAGAAATGGCTAGAGCTTGCAGAGTTAGAGCATCTCTAATGCACTAGTCAAAAGTACAAGAAAAAAATGTACTCTTTGATTTGTCTATCAACTTTTCCACCTATGCATTCCAACACCATTCTCTATTTTTACTATCTAATGAAACTAACTTAACTGACTAGCAAAAAAATGATAATTGTTACACATGTAGCATCTATATACAATGACGTGTTATTTTTTAAATGATCATATACAAATGGTCAAATTTTTTTAACAGTCATATACTCCAACTGTTATATTTCAGCGGTCCTACTTTTTTAATAGCTATATTGCAATGCTCATATTTTTCTAACAGCTACACTACAACGACCATATTTCTATATTTCTCTAACCGCCATATTTTTTTGCAAGCCTTTCCCTTCAAGTATGATGTATAATTTTTTTTTAATGGAAGCAAAAGAATTGCTATTTTTTAATCATAAAGTGCATCAGACCATTTAGATTTTTACCTGGAACATGATCATCTCTTCAAATAGTTTTACTGCAGCATGTGGCTCTTGCATCCTTTCTCAGGCATTTTGTCAAACAGCTTGCAAGCACCATTCACTTCCTCAAGACAACTAGCATCAGTAGCCTTATGAACCGCCCTCCCAAAAATCAAGATTTAGTCCTTGACCAAAAGTCTTGAGAACAGATGGTTATTGATTTCCCCTGGAAATTCAATTACAACATGAGAACCAATAACGTACTTCAAGAATTCTCTTTTGGGTTTGAGAATCATGGTCGAGAGAAGTTTGGCCCTCCGGAAAGAAAGAAATCCAATCCACCTCATCACCTGAAACATCATCCTTTATTTGATCAAGTACTCGAAGTTGCCTGATATAAAATCATATCTGGAGGAATCAAGAATTCGTAAGATTATCCCGCTGCAGAGTTTAGATTACACAATCTAGCCAATCTCAACTCGCGTAAACCACGCAGAACTTGTCTAGAAATGCGTATCTGTGTAGCCATCACAGAATTTCTGATTGCAAATTCTCGGTTGAGCATCCAATTAGTAACTCACGATCCATTTGACTCTTGTCAGAGAGATGGAGAAGTCTGAAGGGACAAGAGGAAGGGGAAGACAGTTTTACACTTTGTCTCCTTCAACTATCATCCTTTTCCACCTTATCCTTGTGATTGTATTTTTGTTACAAGTTACCCCCTTAAATTATTAAAAATGCAAGATCCCCTACGCGTTAACATAAGTTAGGTAAAATCAATACTGCCCTTTGATTTTTCTGGTGAAGCAAAACACCCAAGCATGGCGTGGGTGGATTAAGTTAATTAATATTAATTCTTATTTTATTTAATTCGTATATTGATTTAAATTTCAATCACTTTTAAAATTTAAAATATGTTTTAACGAAAGAATTCTTGTAAGTTGTAACTATAAAAGTTTAAGAATTCACCAAAAATGTAAAACAATTTATGCTAACTTTAATACTTCTAGCGTTATTTTATCTTACACTTTTTTAGATTTAATTAGAATTTTATATTTTGATATCTTGCGTTTAGCCAAATGACTAAGTTCAAAGAAAATAATTTTTTTGCAAACTGTATATTTTCTGAGAGCCTAATATTAGAAGCGTAGCCTTTAATTAAGCTGGAAGCATGTTTTTAATTCATTCTTGGTCTCTTTACACCCGTTTTTTAGCTCATAAATTGTAAAATATTGAGAGGTCGTTGAGTTTTTTTTTCAAAGAAAAATAATAAGTTTATTTTTTTATATTATTGAGGTCATGGGTCATGGATGACACCTAATTGGGCACCTAGTGTTGTCCATGGGAAAATTACTCGCTATGAAAAAATAAAACTCAAAAAAAAGTTATTTTATCAAGGTATTTTAAAATGTTTTTAAGAATTAAAAAACTCATTGATATTTAATAAGTTGTGAAAAAAATTGATTTTATTGAGTAGTCTGGACGGAAAACTAAAGAAAGAATTATTATGCAATATTTTTATAGTTGAAGGGGGTAACTTATAGTCTAAAAATAATAAATAGGGTGATATTTGAACGGGACAAAGTGTAAATAACCCTTTCATCTGATGTATCATGTCTCCCAAATCATGTTTCAGTGCAGAGAGATATTGAATTTGAGAAGGATAGCACTAATTGTACTGTCTCTTTCTTCTTAGGTTTCTCCTTTTAAGAAATATTTTTAGTAGACTTCTTTCTCAAATATGATATGATTTTTGTTTCCTTCCATCTTAAATTGCAGAATATGGATGTTTACTGCTATGGGATTTTGTTATTGGAAATATTGACAGGGAAAAGACCAACTGAAGAACTGTTTACAATTAGACAAAGTCTTAATGAATTTTGTAAGCAGACATTGCCAGAGAGAGTGACGGAGATTCTTGATTTACACATATTATTAGAAGAAGGAAACAATGCTCACAATGAAAAAATTAGACAAGCCAAAATAAGAGAATGCTTAATTGCCCTCATGAGGATTGGGATTGCATGTTCTGCAGAAGAACCTGGCGAAAGAATCAACATCAAGGATGTGATCATAGGATTAACGAAAATAAAGGAAATATTTCTTGGAGTAGGTATCTATGGCAGGAGGCAAATGGGATGCGACATGCCGATGAAGGAATGTCTCGGGTTACCTACTAAGAAGTGCCACAACAGGAACTGAGGATGGTTGGAAACCGATTTGTTAATCATGTAAATTAAGAAATTTTGAGTTTTCAACTACTCATAGTTTTCCATACTTATGAATTTATAATTTATGATGATCTCAGCACATGTGAATTTCTAAATACCTAAGACGTCCCTTGTTATGTCTATGAAAAAAGCCACAAAATTCTCTCAAAAGCACACAAACCCTATCATGTGGAAGACATTAATTTGCTCTTAAGTACGCCTCGGGTAGATTAAGAGAATTTAGCATAAACATGGGCCAACTCTAGCAATAACTTGAGATTTGACCTCTAAATATTTACATTTCTATCAAAAGATATCTGAACGATGTAACTCAACAAAGACGATTCCAAAAATTTAGCATGTAAACATCTATTTGCTTGATTTTTGACTTTATAGATTATTTAACATGAATTCATTGTCAATGGATACTTTACTTCAATCAGGCACACGACTGTCGTTATTATTGAATTATTTGTTAATTATTTAATTTTTCTTATTTGAATATTTTTGTAATTTTTTTATTTGTATCAATTTTGTTGACTGTTGGTTAATCTCAACAAGAGTTTTAGAAAAATATAAAATTATATTAAAAGTTCATAATAGATACAAAAAAAGCGAATAAGGGTCTTTTGGGACTTATTTTTCGTCTTTGGTGAACTTTTTTTTAGCTTTTGGACATAATTTCATAATTTAAGGTTTCTTTTGTCAAGTCGAACCAATAATAATAATAATAATAATTGATTCGAAAATAACCAATGCAAAAAAAGTGAAAAGAAAGATAAAAATTGTATCTATGTATGTATATATGGACGGACTGCAGCTTGAGAGAAGATCTTTACCAGTAGAAGCAATAGTAAACAAAAATGATATGTGTATTATTAATGAAAATGATGTGGCAGGTGAAAGAAAATAACTCGGCAGAAAAATAAACTACATCGATAAATAAAAAATCAACCAATCGATGCATTCATAGAAAATAAAAATTGAGTGAAAGGGTTTACAATTTACACACCTTAAGGTGAGTGGAGGAGAGGATTTTGTGACTTTTTCTAAACACTACATATGGTTCAAGTGAAGATTGGGATGAGCTGTAAACACAGACATTGTGAGTTCGAACCTTGGCAACTACATATACTTGGGGCCACTGGGGGTTATTCCTGGTCGTTAGACTTGTTACCTCCAGGGCCCCAAAGACTAGTCGGTAATTTAGGTGGGGACTCTCCCAAACTTTATCCCAGCTTGGTCCCAAGCCGATCAAATATCTCGGTTATCAAAAAATATAAAAAAACAATGGTTCAATAACGATATGCAAATTGCCAAGGTTAAAAGAAAAATATTTGATTTAAAGATTAAGAGAAAAAAAAAATTTAGAATTCGATTTTAAAATTTTGATTCACAGAATAGGAGATGAAGTTTTAAAACTTGAATTTGAAATTTTATTTGAAAATGAAATTTTAGAAAAACAATTCAAAGATGAAATTATTTAAGTATCACTGCACTGGCTCGGTAAGAATTATTTAACTCCAGATGTAACGATTTTTGTTCCTTCTTCCACTCTTCTGTTGTAAGTTTGGAATCATTGCTCATCACATTTGAAGTATAATTTGAGTGACTGAAGAACAAAATCTGACCACATGTGCCTCTTCTACTTCGGAGTCATTACTCAGTGGTCATAAAACACTGCTAAGTTATGCTTCAATATTTTTTTTCATTACAAATTTATGTGAGATTCATATGTTTATTCCTGATCATATACGAATATGTATGAAGTTTTAATCCAATTTCATGGCTATAGATACTTATCGAAGAGGGTCCAAGTGTATTTCGTAATTAGGCTCCCTACTAATGAACTATGAAGTATCTATGCGTAAATTGATCAGGTCATTCTGAATTATAAAAGAGTATGCGTGAAGAAAGGTCTTGAACACCATCAAGTCTTTTAGCCCATTGAATAATTTTTACTTTTTGAACATTGGTCATTTGTGGGACATAATTTGAAATTCTACTTTAAATTTTTGTTTGTTGTTTTTCCCAGTGGAGTCACTTCCATTAGACTAATGGAAAATTATTATGCAATCAATCAAAGTCTTCAAGACAAATGGGGGAGACCTGAAAAGAGGAAATCATGTCCCACAAATGACCAATGTTCAAAAGGGGAAAATTATTTAATGGGCATGCGAAATTTATAAAGAAAAAAATGTTGAAACACATGTAACGATGTCCCAATGCCACTAATAATTACTCGAAAGCTGTGATCGAATTTTATTCTTCAATCACTGAATTTATACTTCAAATGTCATGAACAGTGATTCCAAACTCACAAAAGAGTGAAAGAGGGAACAAAAAATCACTACATCTTGAGTTAAAAGAATTCTTTCTAAGCCAATACAAGCAAAATGAACTAGTACTAATCTTGTACAAATATATGGTAACTAGTACATCTATAGGATCTTTAGGAATAAGCATTTTCAACTCAATTAAAATGTGAAAGTTATACATCTATAGGATCTTAGTAATAAGCATTGTGGTACTCTAATCGTGCAGCACTTTACACTAAGCATCTCAAGGACAAATGACTGATAGATTCTTATAATTTCTATGTATACTAAACGACTACACTATCAGAATTTTACATATTAATTTACTTTTTTATTTTTATGATCAATATTCACCTAAAAAGTTTGGCCTAAGGACATCCTATGCCTTCTTGTTTTACATGATATATCAAAATCGCAAAAGCAGTGATCTATCAGGAATGGGAAAACAAACTTTTGTCAAATCTCTACCGACCTTAATTAGGGGTAACATTACCTAATTTTCACTTTCTCCTTTTCGCGTTCCCAATCAACAATTTCTATTGTGTTCCCATCTATCTAGATCTAAAAAAAATTGGTCTATAAATTGCAGTATTGGCAAACCCTCAAGGAAGCAAACATTCTTCTCCATCATCCAAATCTCCATCTAGTTTACAATGCTAAAACTGATGAGATTGATCTTGTCATCTCTCTTACTTCGCAAGATCAAGCTACTCAACTTGGTGTTATTTTTTAGCACTGCCACAAAAGTAGCCTCCAGATTAAGCAACGAGACGGATCGATTAGCATTGCTTTCCTTCAAGGAACTCATAGCCGAGGATCGGCATGGCTCGTTAAGCTCATGGAACAATTCTCTCAATGTTTGCGAATGGGATGGAGTAACGTGTGGTCGCAAGCATCAGCGAGTAGTGGTTCTTGACTTGAGGGACAAAAACCTGAGAGGATTCATATCACCTTTCCTAGGAAACCTCTCTTTCCTAAGATTCATTTACCTGCAAAACAATAGATTTCAAGGCATAATCCCCCTGGAGTTCAGCCATTTGTTTCGGCTGCAACATCTGAATTTGAGTCGTAATTCTCTCCAAGGTAACATTCCAACTAATTTTTCAAACTACCTCAGTCGCATTAATTTAGGTTATAATGATCTAGATGGAAAAATACCGGCATCGTTTTGTTCCCTCCCCAAGCTCATTCGTCTTTTTCTTACATCCAACAATCTCATTGGAGGGATTCCATCAACTCTAGGTAACAATTCTCTCCTCCAAGCAGTAGAATTTGGTGTAAATAGTCTCACAGGAAATATTCCCCATTCCATCGGTCGCCTTACCAACCTTTCGGTATTCGGCATTGGAGCGAATAAATTGTCGGGAACGGTCCCTCCACCACTTTATAATATGTCAACTCTCACACACCTCCTCATTGCGTCTAACCAACTTATCGGAAGTCTACCCCAAGATATTGGCCTCACCCTCCCCAACCTGCAAAAGATATCCACTGGGAATAACCAATTATGGGGACCCTTTCCAGTTTCCTTTTCTAATGCATCTAGAATAAGAGACTTGGATGTATCAGTAAGTAACCTTTTCGGGCTGATTCCTCTTGACCTAGGGAGAAACATGATGGAACTTTCATTCATAAATCTTGCTAAAAATAATTTAGGCACTGGGAATGCCAGCGACTTAAGGTTCATAGATTCATTAACTAACTGCAGCAAGCTAGAAATAATAGGGTTCGATTATAATGCTTTCGGTGGCGTTTTACCCAGTTCCGTAGCCAATCTCTCGAGCCGGCTCAATGGGCTTGCAGCAAGTGGAAATCAGCTGGTTGGAACCATCCCCGCAGGAATTTCCAATCTTGTCAACTTAACTCTACTTGTTTTAGATGGTAATCTTCTTTCAGGTGTCATTCCTTTTGAAATTGGGAAGCTTAGAAATCTCCAACAACTGGATTTCAGTAGAAATAAACTGTCTGGTTCCATCCCATCAAGCACTGGTAACCTCACTCAATTGTATCGACTGAACCTAGCAGAGAATAACTTCAACAACAACGTACCTTTAGGTATTGAAAACATTCTAGGTTTGCAAATCTTCAATCTCTCTTATAATATGTTAACTGGTCCCATACCCAAAACAATAGGCCTTCTCTTCAGTCTAACTTTCATCGACTTGGCTAATAACTCTTTCAATGATTCATTGCCACTCGAAATCGGTAAATTGAACAATCTCCAAGAACTAGATGTTTCAGACAACAAGTTATCTGGACATATTCCTAGCACTCTGGGAAATTGCTTGAGATTGGAAAGCCTTCTTCTAAAGGGTAACATGTTTTGGGGTAGTATTCCCCCTTCTTTTAGCTCCTTGAGAGGAATTGAAATTCTAGATCTATCATGCAATAACTTGTCCGGCCCAATTGCAGAAGGTCTATCAGCCCTCATTTTTTTGAAGAAGCTGAACTTGTCCTTTAACAACTTGGTTGGTGAGGTACCCGCACATGGTGTCTTCATGAACATGAGCACAATTTCACTTGTTGGAAACAAAGGACTATGCGGAGGCATTGCAGAAATGCAGTTACCTGCTTGCCCAAAGTCCATGAAGAAGGGGAATGCCCTTGGCTTGAAAGTTATTGTTCCAACTGCTTGCTTGATTGTGTGTCTTTTACTGGTGCTACTTTTGGTTGTTTTTCTGAAGAAAAGAAAACCCAAAAACAAATCTCTCGCCCAATCATTCTTTGGAGATGATTTCTTGAGGGTTTCATATGATTAGCTCGTTAAAGCTACTGATGGATTCTCTTCGTCTACCTTAATTGGAGCTGGAAGTTTTGGCACCGTGTACAAAGGAATTCTCCGTGAAGGTGATAAACCAATTGCAGTCAAGGTGCTCAATCTTGAACAAAGAGGAGCTTCCAAGAGCTTCATCGCTGAATGTGAAGCTTTAAGGAAAACAAGGCACAAAAATCTTCTAAAGATTATAACGGTGTGTTCAAGTGTAAACCACGAAGGTGATGATTTTAAAGCACTAGTTTTTGAATACATGCCCAACGGAAGTTTAGAGGATTGGTTGCATCCAAGAGAAGATACATCACACCAACAAAGGAACTTATGCCTTTCCCAAAGGTTGAACATAGCAATTGACGTTATATGTGCATTAGAATACCTCCACTGCCACTGTGGAACTCCAATTGTTCACTGTGATCTAAAGCCAAGCAACATTCTCATTGATGAAGACATGACTGCCCATGTGGGAGATTTTGGGCTGGCCAAGTTCCTCATCAAAAATAGCAGTAATAATGATGGTGGACAAACAAATTCACTCGGAGTCAAAGGCTCTATAGGATATGTTGCGCCAGGTATGGAGGTCACTAATTGTATATCTTTTTCTTCTAAGGTTTCTCCCTCTAAGAAATTTTTCTAGCAAACTACTTTCTAAAAAATGATATGTTTTTTATCTCCTTCCCTGTTAAATTGCAGAATACGGGATTGGGGGGAGGAAATCCACAAAAGGAGATGTTTATAGTTATGGGATTTTGTTATTGGAAATGCTGACAGGGAAAAGACCAACAGATGAACTGTTTACAATTAGACAAAGCATTCATGAATTCTGTAAGCAGGCATTGCCAGAGAGAGTGATGGAGATTGTTGATTCGCGCATGCTATCAGAAGAACCTACTGAAGCTGAAAACAATGCTCGGAATGAAAGAGTTAGGCAAGCAAAAATAAGAGAATGCTTAACTTCCCTTGTGAGGATCGGGATTGCATGTTCTACAGAAGCACCTGGCAAAAGAATGAACATCAAGGATGTCATCAAAGGATTAACGAAAATAAAGGAAATATTTCTTGGAGTAGGTATCCATGGTAGGAGGCAATTGGAGATTCAACTTGCCGGTGAAGGAATGTCTCGGGCTACCTACTAAAGAAGTGCCACTGCAGGAATTGAGGATGGTTGGAGTCTCTGAAGTGAAGTCATTTAGTTAGAAAGGCCAAACCCAAAATTGGAAGCCGGTTTGTTGATCATGTAGATTAAGAAGTTCTGAGTTTTCAAGTACTAGTTTTGCATACTTTAAGTTATGTATAGATGCAACGCGTGACAAAATAATTGAATGCTCCATCTATTTAGTCGCAACTTTGTTGGTTTTCTAAGAAATAACATTTAGAAACACTATCTGATATATGGATATGAATTTTTCTTGAGAGAGGGATCAACACCATATCCAAATCTGGATTTATAATACCCTATTTATAGAGATTCAAGGCTCACCCAAAGCACCCTTTTCCTATCACAGTTGATGACTTTTCCATAAAAGAACATGAAAACATGCATTTCAATTCAAAATTACCTATCAAATTTGGATAACTCGTTCAATTATGCAATTATATAATCTAACTCCGATTGCAAATTTCAATTGAGTAATTTCCCAGTATTTTCGGATAAGAATGGAATGAAGTCAATCCTATGTCGTATATAAGGGCATACATATACACATGTATCTACAGAGAGAGAAAATTCAAGCAACCAGAACCTAGAAGATTAGGAACGTTTATGTATGCTTCACTTTTTCAGTCGTTCACATATATAAATTAGCATTCGTGGCACACGCATCGAACACGATACGCTTACAAATACGATTTGATAATTTTTTTAATTGCTACGTATAATTTTTCTCTCTATCTCAAGTAGTTATTGAATTTAAGCAGTTTTTTGTGGTGTAATTTTTTTGAGAAGTTAGGGTGATTTCTCTGCTGCATTTTGCATGAAAGAAATTGAAAAGAAGTTCATGGATTGGAAAATGTAGAAACAACACACGTAATTTGGGGGTAAAGGGAACTTAAGTTTTTCACAATTTGGAAAAAGAGTTCAAGAATTGGAACTGAAGTTTCTCGACAACTGTTTTCAGGATATTTTCCGTGTTTTTGGCAGCAAAAAACAACAACTAACGCAACTGTTACAAAGTACTGAAAACATAAGTATGTAATCATTACTCGATAGCCAACGTTTGGCACGTTTGGTATTCCAAAAAATGGAGAAAATTTTGTTCGATGAAGTGTTTCCTAAAATGTTTTCGGACAAACTTTCTGTGTTCTTTTTTAACTAAAACCAAAGATCGCAACTTTTCAAAAAACACCAAAAAAGATGGTCTCTCGAGTTCTGAAAAAATAAATAAAATACTCCAAATAAAGGAAACAAGGGGTTTTTCAACTTTGTGTTACTAGAATACAGGAAAACTTGAAAACAAAAAATAAAAGGGTTTCAAATCATGATGTGTCCATGCAATAATTTCCTAAACCTAAGTAGGGTAGACTCTGGTGGGTCAGAGAGAGAGGCAGCCACCTTCAGCTATCATAATTTTTACGTGATTACTGGTTTGTACAAGAGTAGACTGCACATAACTGAATGATGCCACCAAACTCATCTTATCTTGTAGAACTTTTTATTATTTTGTAAACTCCGCGTGCATGGTTGTGGACACATTTACTATTTCACTAGCAATAATTTTCCATATAGTTTTGGATACATTGCATTGCGAACCAACCCTTTTGTGGATTCAAAATTATATGACAACGAACTGCCTCTAGCTTTTCCTTTTATCCATTAGCTGATTATTCTTTCCACGAGGAGGATGAATCTTTTCTTGTCATTCTGCATAATCAAGGGTTATATGAACTACTAAATTTAATAACATGATATCATTTTGTACCACTTAGCACATCAATATAGGTTTTCTCACCGACATTTTCATTAACACTACTCGTATCGTTGTAAGCAACCCTAAGTATATTAGATATACTTTCTCACTTATCTACAATCGGTCATACCCCTACTAATATCAAACATGATTGATGCACAGCAAACTGGCTGAAGGAATCGTCTGGCGTTCTTCTCCCAAAATACAATGGCTGGACCAGTATCGGTAGCACCTCCAGAAACCGTCTAGCAAACTGGCTGTGTAGTACTCTTTGTCTGACCGGAGAACAGTTGAGTATCAAAAGAGAAGAATGGTCTGAAATTTTCCGTGTGATTTTTTTCAAAAGAGAAGTACCCAATTTATAGGATCACGAGGAGACCAAAAATTTATTTTCTGTAATGAATCCGAAGTTGATTTGTTTAGATTTAGTTTCAATCAAAAATTATTTCTGTGATAAATCCGAAATTGATTTCTGGATTTAGTTTCCAAAATAAATTCTGTGATTACAAAAAAAAAATTGGTTTAATTTCCAAAAATATTTCAAGGGTTACAAAAATTTATTTCTGGGTTTTCATACCAGAAAAATGTCTCCAGTAGTGGGCTTAAGTTCAATATGCCGCGCAATTAAAATTAGACCCAAGTCCAAGCTAAGTCGGCCCAATTTTTTTGACAACAAAAAAAGATATGCCATAATAAGGGCCCAAGGACCAAATAAAGACACGACGCGTGGAATATGGCCCCAACGGCGCGTGATAACTTTGACCAAAGCTCACATTACCTAGGTCCTTCCTCGTTCGAAAAACTTTAAGCAAACTTTAGACTCATATACTCAAGACATACAATGAGTTTTTCCTATGGGGATTAGGTGACCTTTCATCTTCCCACATACTACAAAATAAATAGAAACAAACAATAATAAAACTTATCTTCTTTCACTTTATTTTGTTTTCCCATCTTTTCCATTTGCTTTCCCTCCCCTTTCCCTACCAAAAGTCCACAATCCAAGCATGGAATAAGTGAAAAGCATACACAACTTTTGAAAATTGACTTCACCCCACACCACCTAACCCCCCACTAATAACATCGCAAAACATTCTGAGCTCATTTTTAATTTTGAAATAATTTTTTAAGTCAACGGTAAATTTTTAATATTTTTTTACAATAAAATTCAGAAAGCTAGACCGAAATCAAAATATGCTGAGCTCAGGGTTAATTCCGAAATAACTTTTAAAGTCAATGGTAAATTTTTAATATTTTTTCGAGAATAAAATTTGGAAAATACGACCGAAAGGGTTTCGAATGAGCAGCGTCAGTCACTTTTTTTCCTCCAAAATTTAGCGATTAAGACATGTGATGAATGTGAATATTTTTGAATGATTTAAGAGATTTTTAACTTTATTTTATAAATCAACAAAAAAAGAAGAAGAAGAAAAATAAAATATAAATCAACAAATACCTTACCATAATTCAACAACTCTTTATTAAAATAGTTCAAGCTCGCAATTGATTCCAAAATAATTTTGAAGTCAATGGTAAATTTTTAATATTTTTTTGAGAATAAAATTTAAAAAGTACGACCGAATGATTCGAATGAGCAGTATCGGTCACTTTTTTTACTCTAAAGTTAGGCACATTAGGACATGTGATGAATGTTAATATTTTTGGATAATTTAAGAGACGAATCAATAATTTTAAACATTTGATGCAAAGCTAATAAAATTTTAAAAAAATAAATAAAGATAAAAAACATTCCCAAAAAATTAATGCTTTCTTCTTGAATTGCTAACTTTTTGAGAGATAGAGTGTGAAGAACGGGTGGGGGTAAAATTTTGAAAGGCAAAAAGAGAGGCCCCCACCTTTCCACGTGATCGGTGGGGGCTTCGTTGCTAATAGCATTTTTGTTCTCAAATACATAAAAATATTAAGACAGAGTGTTTCCGATGACTGTTTTCAGGATATTTTTTGTGTTTTTTGCATCAGAAAACAACCTAACGCAATTGTTATGAAGTTCTGAAAAACACAAAAAGTCACTTTCGCATTTTGTAATTAGAGACTCAAAACAACCGACCGTACATAATTAGTGGTAACATGCATGACCCAATTTTCACTTTCTCATTCTGTAGTCAAAAAGTCACTTTTGGCACCCCATAGATTATTTGTATAATCGGACTTGAGACCCAAAATAGTATTGAGGGTAGTCTCCGGTCGTCCAAGACTCTTTTTGTTAAAGAAATATTAAAGGAGGAAGGAAGATTGAAAATTAAGAGCACATTGAATAAACAAAGACTTCATGGACTGATATTAATAATGGATCTATGAAACATTCTTGCAAGGGATTGAATGATGGGATTACTAACACCGTGTACTGGATTGAATTATAATTAATGATTTCATTTTTTACCCTCAAACCTAAGGTTCTACCAACATAAAAAGAGGAAGGAATATTGAAAATTAAGAGTAAAATTGAATAGACAATGCTCCAAGACCTCACTTGATGTAGCATTGAATGGTACAAATTGAATAGACAATGCGCCATGGTTCTTCCACTCTTTTCACGAGGAAAGCAAATTAAGGACATCAAAATGAGTCGCGATTCTCTCAGGTGATCCTCATGGGAGAAAAAATTGCACTCACCACAATCCCAATTTTATGATCCGAGTGATTTATTTAAAAGTCTCTTGGTGTAATGATTCATGTAAAAAATCAGGTTAATCACACAAGCATTCATCTCAACCGCTCATATTTGTCTTTCGAAGATATGGATGGTCAAAGTTCTTACTATTAATTTGATTTCTAATTATATGTTTCTCTAGAGACAAATGTAATTTGAGCATCCACTCACCAAAAGTCGATTAACTTGATTCATTGCTTGTTAAAAATAAATGATTCGGGTCACTACAATAGGCCCGTGGTGGATTTTATTTCTCCTTGCATAAGAATTCAGTAATCCTAGTTCGAGGGATGTTCAGGGTTGGCCTTAGCAAGATGAAACGCTATGTATGATTTCATGGACTAAAAACTCAACAATATGAAGTATCTCGGAAATAGTTATGTGTGGGATTCCAAAAAGAGAACCAATTTTAGCCGTAAAAACCAATAGTACTGGTAAACACATATTTGGACACAGATATATCTGGACCCGTACAATGCACGTGGGGCCTTTTAAAATAATATGGACTTCACGTACATATTTTGAACATAACTGTATACGAATTTGTGTTTAGAAAGTCCATTCTTAGACGTTCTGTTTAGTCTGTAATTAGACTTGGGAAAGGACAAATTGAGGAGACCTGGAAAGTCTTCTATACATCGAAAATGTACAGAAGGAAATCATGTCCCAGGGAGATTGGAAAGACTTTTACATAGAATTGATAGGCACGCAATATCGTAGATATAAGGTAGTTTTAACATGTTGTCATCTAATTTATTCCCTATTTTCTACTTGATGCGTTGTTTTGGTATGTTTGTGTTAATTTTCAGAGAATAAGGCGGATTTTGCACAAAGATTGGATTACGAGGTCTTGAGGCCGGTTTGGATGGCGCCGTGAGAAGTCAAAGCGGAGTCGTGAACATCGGGTGGCCAAATCCCATGCAAGGCTCAGAGGATGCCGTTAGCGTGTGCGGAATTTTGGAGAATAGATTGGAATATATTCCAGGACGTGGTTAATGGCTGGGAATTGGGCCATTTATTTTGTTTGATCTGTAACAAAATGGTAGAGTTTGGAAAAGGTGGGCCCATTAATTATAATCTGTGGAAGGACTTGCGAGGCCGAAGCCAATTCTCGGTAGCTAATGGGCCCACGGCTCTGACACGCAGCAAAGGAGGTAGTTAGGATTCTGGAGTATAAATATTCGTAGTTAGATAATTGTTATCTCAATGAGCTTTTTAAGGAGGTAGTTAGGATTCTAGAGTATAAATATTCGTAGTTAGATAATTGTTATTTGAATGAGCTTTTTAAGGAGGTAGTTAGGATTCTGTAGTATAAATAGGCGTAATAAGGTGTATTAGGGTTATGTTTTCATTAATTAGGTTTAGCTTTCTCTTAAGCAGCTGCTCTTTCAGATCTTGAAGTTCCTTCATTGTTTCCAGCTTTCAAGTTTAATTTAATCGCACTCCGGTAACGTTTATGCTATTTTCGCCTTCATTAAAGTTGTTCGTAATCATTGGTTTGTTATAGATCCTTGCTTGGTTTTTATCTATTTTTCCTTAAGGTGATCATGTTCCGATCTAGGAAGCTATCTATTATGTTTTTCGTCATGTGTGAGTAGTTTTCCAGAGTATGGTCGCGGGACGAAGGCGTGCCGTGACTGACTCAACTGATTTCGTGCCTCGGTTTCGAATCTTCTATGTTTTCCAGCAATTTTGGGATTCCTAATTAAAATGAAAACCTTTTAATAAACAAAACCCATCGGGTGGGCTTTTATTAGAAAAACCTCTTTTTCTTATTCCAAAGTCAGTGAAACGGATTATTGTGGGCCGAGCAGAAATTAA
Source organism: Arctostaphylos glauca (assembly GCA_019985065.2). Lineage (NCBI taxonomy): Eukaryota > Viridiplantae > Streptophyta > Magnoliopsida > Ericales > Ericaceae > Arctostaphylos > Arctostaphylos glauca. The sequence continues at coordinate 24,775,711 of JAHSPW020000013.1, read as the reverse complement.
TTAAATTAGTTGCGGACGCTGGGTTTCCTCGACTGTACTCGTTTTTAGTCCATTAGTATTCGATTAAATTGTTAAGTTGTTAGTTAACCAGAAATCAATCAATCATTCGCACAAGGGGTGGCTACCTAAGAGCCAAGCAAAAAGTAAACCCGTATCCGCTAGGCTATTCTTTCCGTCTCTGTGGGATCGACTCCGGACTTCCGGATTTTATTATGCTGCATTAGTCTCACTCCCTACGCTTGGGGAAACCATTATTTTAGGAGTTGAAATCGGTCAAGCAAGAATAGAGCGAAGGAAATCATGTCTCACAAAAAGGACCTGGGAAGACTTCTGTACAGGGAATAGACTGAAGGAAATTCTGTCCCACAAGGGACCAAGGAAAGAAAAAATTATCAAGTGGGCCAAAATAATGGACAGTGTCCAAGACAATTCTCCACACATATTCATATAGGATCAGGACTAAGAGTATGAATCTCATACGAAAACTATAACGAAAAAATATTGAAGTACAATGTAACGGTATTTCAAGACCACTGAATAATTATTTCCAAAAAAACAGGCACGTGTGGGCAGATTTTGTTCTTCAATCACTCAATCTATACTTCAAATGTCATGAGCACTGATTCCAAACTTCCAAAAGAAGAATGGAAGAGGGAACAAAAAATCATTACATCTGGAGTTAAAAGAATTCTTTCGGGGCAATGCAAGCGAAATGAACTAGTACTAATCTAGTAAAGAAAAATGGTAACTAGTACATCTATAGGATCTTTAGGAATGTGCATTTTCAACTCAATTAAAACGCCAAAGTTACACATGTGAACACTGTAGTGCCTAAGAAATGGGAAAACGAAGGTCTTGTGTTCCCAATCAACATTTTCCCCATTTAAATTTTTGGTTGTTACTATGAAGAAGTCATCTAAAGAAAATAAAGGTCAAGCCTTTGGCCCTTATCAATATGCATTGCAGTGCGAGCTAAAATTACAACACTTAAAAGTGAGAAGTTGGCTCTTAGTGTAGCTGGACAGTCTGATCTTAACCAAGTAAAAGTACGTTAGGCTGTTCAACATTTCTCATGAAACCATTAATATTTTGCTAATAATTTAACACCTAGCTATTTGTTAGGGATTTTAAAAATAAAATGCGTATTACTTTTGGGATTTTTTTTTAAAGCTTCCTTATTTCTTTAGAATTTTCATTTCTTGTGTATGTTATGTCCCACATTACAAAGACGTGGAAGTTTAGCTTTCTTACATGTGAAAACGCTGCTAGAGTGTTCAAGTAGCTTGGTTCTTAATTGGCTATGCACAAAGCATCATAACGAGGCATCACCATAGAGAAAAAATTGAATCCTAACCTGGTAAGTGGCCTAGCCTCCGACAATCATTTGCCACTCGAACCCCTAGAAATACAAAACAAACCAAACTTTAGTTGGCAAGCTACCAACTAAACAACTCAAGATCCAAAACATAGAAACAAAGACACTAGGAGATACAGCCCAGATAAAACAATATCACTTACACTGCCATGAACACCCATATTGGAAATAAAATCACCCTGTCAAAACCTAGCTAGCCTGACAATTTTGATCATCAGAGTGAGATTTCAAAGTGGTCCTACATAGCCAAGAGTGAACAATGTTTGTTCATTTACAAGTAAACAAAATTGGACTCCCAAATAGATACAGCTTAAATAACACGCGGGAATACAATTAAATTAGTTGGGCAGAATAATGGAGACAGAAGTATACGAAATAAACTGAAATTGCAAAAGAATTTTTTTGTTTTTATCCCTGGTGCACTTGTCAGAATAAAGAACTTGGGAAGAGACAAATTAGATATAGGATTATTCCATAAGGAGTCAAAGTCTTGTGGAATATGAGGAAGACTTGGAAAGAGACAAATTGGGGAGACTCGGGAAGACTCCTGTAGATATAAGTGACCAAAGAAAATCATGTCCCAAAAATTACCAACGTTCAAAAAAAAAAAAACAACATTTAGAAGAAATTATCAACTCAAGTAAAAAAATGGACAGAAATACTTGACGGTGTCAAAGACCCTTTATTGGGCATCCTTAACAAATTTTTTCATTAGGTAAATCTGGAAATCAAAAAGTTTTTGTAGAAAATAAAAAAACTCTGCACATATTCACATAGAATCAAGACTGAAAGTTTGAATTTCATATGAATTTATAATGAAAAAAATACTGAAGCATAATGTAGTGGCATTCCAAGACAACTGCATAATTTACTCCAAAGAACATGCGCATGTTGTCACATTTTATTTTTTTTATCTGGCCTTCAATTACTCAGTTTATATTTCAATGGTCTATTTATTAGCAGACAAACTTTTAGAAGAAATTTATTATAGAGTCGTGAATAATTATAAAAAATTTATTTGAGTATTTTTGTTGAGAAAGAGAATAATAACATTTGGGCAATTAGAATAGATTACTCCACTATTTAGTGCACGAGGGTTCTGCTACTACGGGTCTGAGAAAGAGTTGAATGAGCTCGTCTTTACCCTACAAAGGGAAATGCTTTTTTCACGGCTTGAACCCACGATCTTGAGGTCACGTTGAGGCAGCCCTCCAATATTTGATGATAAAATTTGGTTGACAATATCTAAACATCAATGCAGTTGAGGATACCTAACCATTGTACATATGCTTACCAGTATAGTCTGTTACCTCTTGTTTTGTTGACCTTTGGCCCCTTTCCACAGTCTACAGGCTCCAATCCTGTACCAATCAAAGAAAATGCATGGGTAGGAATAGTTTTCCAAATAGACCATTTAATTTGATAATTAAATTACTTTTAAAAAAAAATTCATACTAATTCCAATAAAAAAAAAACTGTGGCAGAACTCAACCTAAAGATAAGCCAAGAGCAAACCCTTTCAGGTGCACCAAACAACTATTTAGTCTCTTTATTTGAGAAATGTTAGAGAAGTCATCAGAAAACCCAATGCTAAAAAGAGAGTAGGTGTATTTGATTTTTCTACTGCGTTCCCACCTATCTACTTCCAAAAACATTTGCACCATAAATTGCCGTATTGTCGTACCCTCAAGGGAGCAAACATTCTTCTTCATCATCCAAATCTCCCTCTAATTTACAATGCTAAAGCTGATGAGATTGATCTTATCATCTCTCTTACTTCACAAGATCAAGCTACTCAGTTTGGTGTTATTTTTCAGCACCACCACAAAAGTAGCCTCCACATTAAGCAATGAAACAGATCAACTATCATTGCTTTCCTTCAAGGAACTCATAGCTGAGGATCCGCTCGGCTCGTTAAGTTCATGGAACAATTCTCTCAATGTCTGTGAATGGGACGGAGTAACCTGTAGTCGCAAGCATCAGAGAGTAGTGGTTCTTGACTTGAGGGGCAAAAACCTGAGAGGATTGATATCACCTTTCCTAGGAAACCTCTCTTTCCTGAGATTCATTTACCTACAGGACAATAGATTTCAAGGCATAATCCCCCTGGAGTTCAGCAATTTGTTTCGGCTGCAACATCTGAATTTCTGTCACAATTCTGTCCAAGGTAAACTTCCAACTAATTTGTCAAACTATGTCAGTCGCATTGAACTAGATTTTAATGATCTTGATGGCAAAATACCGGCGTCGTTTGGTTCTCTCTCCAAGCTCACTCATCTTTACCTTGCATCCAACAATCTCATCGGAGGGATTCCACCATCTCTGGGTAACAACTCTCTCCTCCAAGCAGTCGACTTGGGAAGGAATAGTCTCACGGGAACTATTCCCCATTCCATCGGCCGCCTCACCAACCTTTGGGCATTCGGCATTGGATCGAATAAATTGTCGGGAACTGTCCCTCCTCCACTTTATAATATCTCGACTCTCGAGCAGCTTGTCATTTCTGCGAACCAACTTACAGGAAGTTTACCCCAAGATATTGGCCTCACCCTCCCCAACTTAGAAAGCATATTCGTTGGAAAAAACCAATTTCGGGGACCCTTTCCAGTTTCCTTTGCTAATGCATCTAGAATAAGACAGTTGGGAATACCATCAAGTAACCTTTTCGGGCTGGTTCCCTTTGACCTAGGGAGAAACATGAAGGAACTTTTGATGTTAGATCTAGGTTACAATAATTTAGGCACCGGAAATGCTAGCGACTTAAGGTTCATAGATTCATTAACTAACTGCAGCAAGCTCCGAATATTGGCATTTGAAGAAAATATTTTCGGTGGCGTTTTACCCAATTCTATAGCCAATCTCTCGAGTCAAATCAGTGTGCTAGCAGCAAGGCGAAATCAGCTTGTCGGAACCATCCTCGTCGGAATTTCCAATCTTGTCAACTTAGTTGCACTTATTTTAGACAGTAATCTTCTTACAGGTGCCATTCCTTTTGAAATCGGGAAGCTTAGAAACCTTGAAATACTAGATTTCAGTAGTAATAAATTGTCTGGTTCCATCCCATCAAGTATTGGTAACCTCACTCAAATGTACCTACTGAACCTAGCAGAAAATAACTACAACAACAGCCTACCTTCCAGTATTGAGAACATTCTAGGCTTGCAGAGCCTCAATCTCTCTTATAACACGTTAACTGGTCCCATACCCAAAACATTAGGCCTTTTCTCCACTCTAACTTTCATCAACTTGGCTCATAACTCTTTTAATGGTTCCCTGCCACTCGAAATCGAAAAATTGATCAATCTCGAAGAACTAGATGTTTCAAACAACAAATTATCTGGACATATTCCTAGCACTCTCGGAAGTTGCTTGAGATTGGAAATCCTTCGTCTAGAGGGTAACATGTTCCATGGTAGTATTCCCCCTTCTTTTAGCTATTTGAAAGGAATTGAAATTCTAGACCTATCATGCAATAACTTGTCCGGCCCAATTGCAGAAGGTTTAGCAGCCCTCATGTTTTTGAAGAATCTTAACTTGTCCTATAACAATTTGGGTGGTGAAGTACCCGCACATGGTGTCTTCACAAACATGAGTGCAATTTCACTTCTTGGAAACAAAGGAATTTGCGGAGGCATCGTACAAATGCAGTTACCTGCTTGCCCAAAGACGATGAAGAAGGGGAATGGGCTTGGCTTCAAAGTTATTGTCCCAATTGCTTGCTTGATCCTGTGTCTTTTGCTAGTGCTACTTTTGGTTGTTTTTCTTAGAAAAAGAAAACGGAAAAACACATCTCTCACCCAATCATTCATTGGAGATGATTTCTTGAGGGTTTCCTATGATCAGCTCGTTAAAGCTACTGATGGATTCTCTCCATCTACCTTAATTGGAGCTGGAAGTTTTGGCACCGTGTACAAAGGAATTCTCCGTGAAGGTGACAAACCAATTGCAGTCAAGGTGCTCAATCTTGAACAAGGAGGAGCGTCCAAGAGCTTCATTGCTGAATGTGAAGCTTTAAGGAAAACAAGGCATAAAAATCTTCTAAAAATTATAACGGTGTGTTCAAGTGTAAACCACGCAGGTGATGATTTTAAAGCACTAGTTTTTGAGTACATGCCCAATGGAAGTTTAGAAGGTTGGTTGCATCCAAGAGAAGACACACCGCACCAAGAAGGGAACTTAAGTCTTTCCCAAAGGTTGAACATAGCGATTGACGTTGTATGTGCGTTAGAATACCTTCACCATCAATGTGGAACTCCAATCGTTCATTGTGATCTAAAGCCAAGCAACATTCTCATTGATGAAGACATGACTGCCCATGTGGGCGATTTTGGGTTGGTCAAGTTCCTCATCATAAATAGCAGTAACAGTGATGGTGCACAGACAAATTCACTTGCAATCAGAGGCTCCATAGGATATGTTGCGCCCGGTAAGGAAGCCACTAATTGTACATCATTTTCTTCTAAGGTTTATCTAGCAGAATACTTTCTCAAAAATGATATGATCTCTGTCTCTTTCCCTGTTAAATTGCAGAATATGGAACTGGAGCGAAGAAATCCAGAGAAGGAGATGTTTATAGCTATGGGATTTTGTTATTGGAAATGCTGACAGGGAAAAGACCAATAGATGAACTGTTTACAAATAGACAAAGCCTTCATGAATTCTGTAAGCAGGCATTGCCAGAGAGAGTGATGGAGATCGTTGATTCGCGCATGCTATCAGAAGAACCTATTGAATCTGAAAAAAATGCTCAAAATGCAAGAGTTAGACAAGCCAAAATAAGAGAATGCTTAATTTCCCTTGTGAGGATTGGGGTTGCATGTTCTGTAGAAGCACCTGGCAAAAGAATGAAAATCAAGGATGTGATCATAGGATTAACAAAAATAAAGGAAATGTTTCTTGGAGCTAGTATCCATGGCAGGAGGCAATTGGGGATACAACTTGCCGGCGAGGTACCTACTAGAGACGTGCAACTGCAGGAATTGAGGATTGTTGGAACCTCCGAAGTGGAGTTATTCGGTTAGAAAGGCCAACCCAAAAATTGGAAGCCGGTTTGTTAATCATGTAAATTAAGAAGTTCCAAGTTTTCAAGTACTCATAGTTCTTCGTACTTAAGTTATGTATACATGCAACGCATTGCAAAATAATTGAATGCTAGACCTATTTAGTGGTTCAGACCAATCAAATCATGACTCATGAGGAAGTGAAACAAAGGAAGAAACTAGTTATATGAGAGTCGCAACTTTTTTGGTTTGGTAGGAAATAACATTTAGGAAACGCTCTCTGACATATGGATATAAGCTTTTCTTGAGAAAGGCATCAACATAGCATGCAAATCTGGATTATATAAATCCCCTGTTTATAGAGAATGAAGGATCACCAAAAGCACCCTTTTATCAAAATTGATTACTTTTCCATAAAAAACATGAAAACATGTCTTCAATTCAAAATTACCTATCAAATTTAGATAAACTCATTTAATCATGCAACGATACAATCAAACTCTGACAGCGACTGCAAAATTCAAATTGAGTCCTTTTCCAGTATTTTCAGATTAGAATGGAATGAAGTCGACCATGTGCAGTGTATATGGACGTAAATATATACATGTATCTATAGAGAGAGAAAGGGACCTAGAGAGGCAAATTATATAGAGCAAAATTGCGAAGTATGGAATCATTAAACAGAGATGGGACTTCTGCCGGAAAAAAGCAATCGCCGGCAACGATGACACTGGCTTGAGGGAGCCAACAGTGAGAAATGGCTAGGGCTTGGATTGTTAGAGCGTCTCTGGCTCTCTAGGCAAATGAGCATAAGAGCAACTCCAACACTTACAAGATATTCTACCTAGTCAAAAGTACACTTTTTAATTTGTCTATCTATTTTTTAACCTATGCATTCCTACGTTGCTATCTAATTTTGCTATCCGATGAAACTAAATTAACCGACTATCAAAAACAAATTTGTTGCACGTGTGACATCTGTATACAATGACGTGGCATTTTTTAAATGACTATATTTCAACGGTCCTGTATCCAACCGTCTTTTTTTTTCGCAATCCTTTCCCTTCAAGAGTGATGTATAACTTTTCCTTCACAGAAGCAAAAGTATTGCTACTTTTTTTAATCTTAAATTACAGCAGAACATTTAGATTTTTTCCTGGAACATGATCATCTCTTCAAATAGTTTTACCGTGGCATATGGCTCTTGCATTCCTTTTTTCAGGCATTTTGTCAAACAGCTTGCAAGCACCATCCACTTCCTCAAAACAGCTAGCATGAATAGCCTTATGAACCTCCCTCCCAAAAATCAAGATTTAGTCTTTGACCACAAGCCTTGAGAACAGATGGCTATTGATTTCCACACGAATTCAATTACAATATGAGAACCAATAAAGTATTTCACGAATTCTCTTTTGGATTCGAGAATCATGGTCGAGAGAAATTTTTCGTACTTGTGTGGCCATCACATAATTTCTGATTGCAAATTCTAGGTTGGGCATCCAATTAGTGCCAAGAAAGACACAATGTACAGCTCTCGATCCATGTGGGTAGATGCGTATTCAAAATGAAAGGATTTGGCTCTGGTAAGAGAGAAGGAGAAGAGAGAAGCGAGGAGGGAGACACAAAAATGTTAGAGACACACCACTTTTACACATCGCTATTACACATCACTAAAACTATGTCGTTTTGTGTTGAAAAAAAACCATATTTGTTTTTGACCCATATCGCTGAAAACATATTTGGATATTCCTTAACATAAAACGACGTAGTTTTAAGTGATGTGTAAAAGTGATGTGTTAAAGTGATGTGTATGTAGCACTCTTGAGGGAGAAAGGGGCCAAGAGTGTTTTATTTGGGTTATTTACACTTTTACCCCTTCAACAATCACTCTTTTCCACCTAATTTCTGTCACGCCCCGAATTTCCATATAATAAACCACAAAATAATACTCATAAGTCCTTATATTACCATTTCAAAGTCAAAGAGGCACTATCGGCCCAAACTACATAATTCATAAATTTCCAAAAAAAAAGTCAGAAGTCCCACTTGTGTTAACGAAATACATATGAAGTTATAGTGCATCTACCCCAAAAAGATTTTCCATGCAGATGCTAAGTAACTTCTCCACCAGTCTTAGTCAAAAATTGTCACGCCAAGCAACCCATACTACTCCTCCGCGACGGTACCTGAAAATGGAGGGATTGAGCTACTAGCCCAATAGGAAAGTCTATGCCAAGATTATGTATATGTGAGATGCATGGCACGCACTATAAACGTGGTGTAACAATGCAACACTTTCATAAACAATACACACCCACACAAATTACACTCTATCCATCAATCACGTCCAATGCCCATCCATCCCAATTTCACCAAGTTAAGATGAATTATATCCTAGCACTTCTCCCAACGGAGGCTAGACAATGCACCAAGCCGTGCCAAACCATTATCATAAGCAAGTCCTAGCACATCTCCCAAAGGAGGCTAGCCAATGCCGATTCATGGCGTCTCCTAGCACATTCCCGACCGGGAGCTAGTCTCATCGTTCTCCTAGCACCACTCCCGAAGGAGGCTAGACATTACATATATCGTTCTCGACAACTTTTGACAAGTCAAACAATCCATATCACGCTCAATATTTCATTCATACATAACCAATCCGAATACCTTACATTCACATCAAACTACCAAATTACGATGTTCCACGGCATATTACGTAGCCTAAATGAACTCAGCACATCAAACACCCGGCCGCCCGGTCACCGTCCGGTCCCGTCCGGACGCCGGGCCGGCTCCGTCCGGATGCCGGGCTTCCCCGTCCGGACGCCAATTCTACCGCCTCTCTATCCGAATTCCTGGGCCAGCCGTCCGGACGCCCATGACTCCCGTCCGGACGCCCGAACGCGATCTGCAGAAAAACTGCGCGATCGCAGATTTCGCAAAGGGGCCAAATCACACCAAAACAGCAAGCTAACCACGAAATAGCTACCAAAACACTTCACAAACACATAATACAAGGTAGAAATCCCTACCTCAAGCTTTGAAATGGAAGATTTGGCCAAAAGAATGAAGCCCTAGCTTTGATGGTGCTCCCGAGCTCAAATCCGCACCTCCCGAGCTTCCAACCTCGATCCGGCTTTGATTCCTTGCTTGACACGACCCAAGGCTCCTATATCTCCAAGAAATTCGCAAATGGTGAAGAGGCAAGGGTGGATTTGGCTAGAGAGAAGGGAGAGAGAGCAAAGGGTTTTTTTTTAGAGGGGTTTGGGAAGACAAATGGGGAAAGCTCCCCCTCCTTCAAAAAATCAGATTTTTAACTCTCCCAAAGGGTACCCACGTAATTTGCTAAGTGAGGATACGCGCACGAAATAACATAGAAGACTCCGGGCTCGGTTCCTAAAATCATAATCCGATAATTAACACACTAACTTAATTTTATTTATTCAAAATAAACCTTCAAATAATTATTTTAAAACTCGAATTTTCCGGGTCCTTACAATTTCCTTAATTATTTTTGGACTACATGTTGCTCCCTTGAACTACTAAGTACATATGAGACCTCACTACGCCGTTAGCGTAAGTTAGGTAAAATCGTTGCCCTTCAATTTTTCTAGTGAATCAAAACACCTAAGCAACCCCTCAACCTCCATATTTCTTAAAATCACATGGTGTGTGTGGATTAAGTTAGTTAATATTAATTTTTTATTTTATTTTATTTGTATTTTTTTAGATTTTAAAATTTTAAATACTCCTATGTTTTAACAACAAAATTCCTATAAATCATAACTATAAAAGTTTAAGAATTCACCAAAAGTTAAAAATTTTATTATTAACTTTAATACTTTTAGCATTATTTTATCTTACAGGTGTAATTAGTATTTTATATTATGATTTCCTGTGCCTAGCCAAACGACTAAGCTTAAAGAAAATAAATAATTTTTTACTAACTTCATACTCTTTCTGTCCCGGTTTGTTTGTTCACTTTTTGACTTTTAGATTTCTCAAATTGTTTGTCTAATTTTAAAGTTGATTGTCGAAATTTCCTTAATGTTCTTCCTTTTTTTTAAAATCACATTTTGAAAAACGTGAACTCTCATTTAATGTTAAAAAAGTTAAAGGTATTTTTGGAAAGTAAAAATTTTTAAGAGTAATAATTGTGTTTCATAAATAAATTAGAATTTCAAGAATGGACAAACAAATTGGTACGGAGAGAGTATTTTTTTAGCGCCTGATATTGGGACCCAGCTTTCAATTAACGTTGGAAGTATGTCCTTAATTCATTCTTGGTCGCATTACACCCAATTTTTTAGCTCGTGAATTACAAAATGTTGAGAGGTCATTGAGTTTTTTCTTTTCCAAAAGAAAAATAAGAAGTTAATTTTTCTATATTGCTGAGGTCATGTATCATGGATGACACCTAATTACTGGCACCTAGTTTTGGCCCTGAGAAGATTACTCACTATGAAAAAATAAAAAAGTAAAAAAAAAAGTTATTTTATCAAAAAAATTTAATTGTTTTTAAAAATTACAAAACTCTTAGATATCAAGTAAGTTGTGTAAAAAGATTAAATTTTATTTGATAGTGTTGTGTGTATAAATACACATATATGTATGCATATTATATGTGTGTGTCTGTGTGTGGTCATGTATTCACTAACCCTGTGTTTGGTAGGTTGTCTTGCCAACTGTTTTGAGTCTTCTTCTTAGATGTTGATCTCTGATATAACTCCTGCATGTGTATGTGTCTTTATGTGTTAATTTGTGACCATTTCCGAGACATCTATGCTTGTCCCCTTCAGCCTGTAACTATTACAGTGAGATGTTGCAAGTAAACAGTTTGAGGATGTCCCTTTTAGTTTGGGCTCGAGTACTCTTTGGAATCTCTCTATCTCCTCTGTTCTCCTCTCTTTCTGTAAGTGCTGAAGGACGAAAACCGCTCGAAGATACAGAGTTAGTCATCCTCTATCTTTGAAATACACCCCATGTCTCATTGTCAAATGTTATTTAGCAATTTGCGACCAATGTCCCACCTGTTGTAGTAAAAAAAGTCACTTTTTTTTTCATAACCGAGGTATCCGGTCAGTTTGGGGTATGCGCTATCTCTTGCCGACTAGTCCATGGGGCCCTAAAATTAACGACAGGGTAAGTTTGCAATGTCTCTAAAGTTTGTGGTTGCCAAGTTTCGACCTTAGGATGTCTCGATTTACAACTCATTCTAATCCCCCACTTGGACAACCCCTTAGAGTTTAAAAGTCACAGTTGGCAATCCATAGATTATAATAGTGATCCCACGATAAATTTGGCGCAATTACTCAACGTAGCACCTAAAATCATCCAATGATATTGATAATGGACCTATGACAGATTCTTGTTGACATTATGAGTAGGATTAATTTTTTTTTATACAAAGATTAAAGGGAGACAAGTATAAAAGCATCACAGCGACCGGAACCGAGTCTCAACTAGGTTGGCACCCAAAGAGAGTCCCAACTAGGATTAATATTATTGAAGTTGTTAGTGATCCATTTTTCATGTTTGTTTTTGCAAGGGATTGAATGATGGGATTATTAATACCATGTTTGTTCAGGACCAAATTGGATTGAATTATAATGGTGCATGGTTTTCTTTTTTACCCTCAACCCTTAAACCAAAAAGAAAATAAATTAACTGTTATGTCTTTTTTTTCATTCTCGGTCATCAACAAAATAGAAAAAACTAAAATAGTTCATTGAATATCACATTCAGGATGCAAGGAAGTAAACAAATAAGACAAACTCGAATAGTCATATCCTGAATGATAGCATTGAACCATTTCTACGACTTCTAACGTAGAGGCCCCAGATGTGATGAGCTTTGATTCCAAACTTACAAAAGAAACGTGGAAGTGGGAACAGAAGATCATTACATCTACGGTTAAGAATTCTTTCTGGACCAATGCAGTGAAATGGAATAGCACAAATCGTGTAAAGCAAAATGGCAACTTAATTAATACATGTGAACATTACGATGCCTAAGAAATGGGAAAATGAAGGTCTTGCATTCCCAATCAACATTTCCCCTATCTCAATCTCTGCCTGTAAACGTGAAAAAGGAGTCATCCCAAGAAAATGAAGGTCAAGCCTTTGGCCCTTTTCGATCTGCATTCAAGTGTAAGCTAGAGCTACAACACTTAAAAAGTGAGGAGCTGACTTCTCACGTAGCCGGATGGTCTGATCTTAAATTAAATTAGTGAAAGGATAAAGCGGAACAGATGCTTTTCGCAAACGTTTGGATTTACCCACCAGAACTCCTAACAAGCACTTTTTTACACCATACATGGCTAATGTAGTACAACATTAGATGGTTCTCTGCAGGGTCAGCCTTTAATTACAAGTATAGCTTAACTCATATTGAAGTTCTTGCGTGAAGGACAACAAGGGACGAACCAAGCGTTTGCGCAAAGGAAGAAGGGAATCAATCAGAATGGTGACAACACTGAGGAGAAGCTAAGGAGATATTTTCAATTCTGCAAGCAGTAAGCTTTTAACAGCTGAAAAGCCGTTGCATGCAAGCTAGATGTTTTGGACAATAAGTTATCTGGACATATTCCTAATACTATGGAAAATTGCTTGAGATTGAAAAGCCTTCTTCGATATGGTAACATGTTTGAGGGTCTTTTACAACTTGGGGAAATTTCCTTTTTCTTTTCTTTTTTGCCAATGAAAAAGCCCCAACCAAGTGTACGACACGTAAATTATCGTGGTGATTAGAGGACACTTGTGATCATTCTCTACTAATATGATACTTCTCTCCCACTTATATAATAACGGAATTAGTTAATTAGAGAAAAAAAAAATCTTTTTTACTGACCGAATCCACAATTTGGAGGTCTTCAAATAACACAAACCCCTATACATAATGCACTAGCTAATGATGAGAACTAAGCAACTATCAGGAAAGCATGCACTAGGCAATTTCCTAAAAAGTTGAGGTTTTTCTTTCTTTCGTTCCCAATGCTTTCTTGACAATCTCATGACATTTAATAAATTGTCGGGAACTGTCCCTCCTCCACTTTATAATATCTCGACTCACAGGCTGCTATTCATTCCGAGTAACCAAATTATCAGAAGTTTGCCCCAAGATATCAGCCCCACCCTCCCCAACCTGCAAAGCAGAGTCGTTGCGGAAAACCAATTCTGGGGACCCTTTCCATTTTCCTTTTCTAATGCATCTAGAATAATAATGCTGGATAACTAACCTTTTCGGGCCGGATCCCTCTGACCTAGGTAGAAACCTGAAGGAACTTTCAAAGCTAAATCCTGGTGTAAATAATTTAGGCACTGAGAGGGCAATAGACTTAAGGTTCATAGATTCGTTAACTAATTGCAGCAAGCTCTGAAAATTGGGATTCGATGAAAATGTTTTCGCTGGCATTTTACCCAACTCCATAGCCAATCTCTCAAGCCAGCTCAATTTGCTAGCAACGGGAGAAAATTAGCTGGTCGGAACCATCCCCGCGGGAATTTCCAATCTTGTCAACTTAAATGCATATTTTTTAGACCGTAATCTTCTTACAGGTGCCATTTCTTTTGAAATTGGGAAGCTTAGAAACCTCCAACAACTAGATTTCAGTAAAAATAAATTGTCCGATTCCATCCCATCAAGCATTGGTAACCTCACTCAAATGTATGAACTGAACCTAGAGAATAACTTCAACAATAGCCAACCTTCAGTATTAAAAACATTCAAGGCTTGCAGATCTTCAATCTCTCTTATAATATGGTAAGTGGTCCCATACACAAGACAATAGGCATTCTCGGACAACAAGTTATCTAGACATATTCCGAACACTCCTGGAAATTGCTTGAGATTGGGAAGCCTTCTTCTAGAGGGTAACATTTTGTAGGGTAGTATTCCCCCTCTTTTAGCTCCTTGAAAGGAATTGAAATTTTGGATCTATTGCGAAATAACTTGTCCGGCCCAATTGTGGAAGGTCTAGGAGCCCTCATAATTTTGAAGAATCTGAACTTGTCCTTTAACCACTTGGCTAGTGAGGTACCCGCACATGGTGTCTTCGCAATCATGAGCACAATTTCCCTTGTTGGAAACAAAGGACTTTGCGGAGGCATTGCAGAAATGCAGCTACTTGCTTGCCCAAAGTCCATGAAGAAGGGGAATGGCCTTGGCTTCAAAGTTATTGTCCCAATTGCTTGCTTGATTGCATGTCTTTTACTGGTGCTAAGAAAACAGAAAAATAGATCTCTCACCCAATCATTCTTAAGAGATGATTTCTTGAGGGTTTCCTATGATCGGCTCGTTAAAGCTACCGATGTCTTCTCTCCCTCTACCTTAATTGGAGCTGGAAATTTTGGCACCATGTACAAAGGAATTCTCCGTGAAGGCGACGAATCAATTGTTGTCAAGGTGCTCAATCTTGAACAAAGAGGAGCTTCCAAGAGATTCATGGTTGAATGTGAAGCTTTAAGGAAAACAAGGCACAAAAATCTTCTAAATATTATAACGGTGTGTTCAAGTGTAAACCACTTAGGTGATGATTTCAAAGCACTAGTTTTTGAGTACATGCCCGATGGAAGTTTAGAGGGTTGGTTGCATCGAAGAGAAGACACACCGCACCAAGAAGGGAACTTAAGCCTTTCCCAAAGGTTGAACATAGCGATTGACGTTGTATGTGCATTAGAATACCTTCACCATCAATGTGGAACTCCAATCGTTCATTGTGATCTAAAGCCAAGCAACATTCTCATTGATGAAGACATGACTGCCCATGTGGGCGATTTTGGGTTGGCCAAGTTCCTCATCATAAATAGCAGTAACAGTGATGGTGCACAGACAAATTCACTTGCAATTAGAGGCCATAGGATATGTTGCGCCCGGTAAGAAAGTCACTAATTGTACATCATTTTCTTCTAAGGTTTATCTAGCAGAATACTTTCTCAAAAATGATATGATCTTTGTCTCTTTCCCTGTTAAATTGCAGAATACGGAACTGGAGCGAAGAAATCTAGAGAAGGAGATGTTTATAGCTATGGGATTTTGTTATTGGAAATGCTGACAGGGAAAAGACCAACAGATGAACTGTTTACAAATAGACAAAGCCTTCATGAATTCTGTAAGCAGGCATTGCCAGAGAGAGTGATGGAGATCGTTGATTCGCGCATGCTATCAGAAGAACCTATTGAATCTGAAAAAAATGCTCCAAATGCAAGAGTTAGACAAGCCAAAATAAGAGAATGCTTAATTTCCCTTGTGAGGATTGGGGTTGCATGTTCTGTAGAAGCACCTGGCAAAAGAATGAAAATCAAGGATGTGATCATAGGATTAACAAAAATAAAGGAAATATTTCTTGGAGCAAGTATCCATGGCAGGCAATTGGGGATGTTACTTGCCGATGAAGGAACGTCTCAGGCTATCTACTAAAGAAGTGTCCCTACAGGAATTGAGGATGGTTGGAACCTCCGAAGTGAAGTTATTTAGTTAGCAAGGCCAAACCAAAAAATTGGAAGCCGGTTTGTTAATCATGTAAATTAAGAAGTTCTGAGTTTTCAAGTACTCATAATTCCACGTACTTAAGTTATCTATACTTGCAAACCATTGCAAAATAATTGAACGCTAGACCTATTTAGTGGTTCGGATCAATCAAATTATGACTCATGAGGAAGTGAAACAAAGAAAGAAACTAGTTATATGAGAGTCGCAACTTTATTGGTTTGGTAAGAAATAACATTTAGGAAACACTCTCTGATATATGGATATGAGTTTTTCTTGAGAGAGGGATCAACATAGTATGCAAATCTGGAATATACCAAAAGCACCCTTTTTATTAAAACTGATTACTTTTCCATAAAAAAAAAAAACATGAAAACATGTCTTTCAATTCAAAATTACCTATCAAATTTGGATAACTCATTTAATCATGCAAGATATAATCAAACTCTAACTGCAAAATTCTGGAAACAAATGCAAAATTCAAATTGAGTCCTTTTCCAGTATTTCGGATTAGAATGGAAAGAAGTCGACCATACGCAGCATATATGGATGTAGATATATACATGTATCTACAGAGAGAGAAAGGGACCTAGAAAGGCGGATTATATAGAGCAACATTGCAAAGTATGGAAGCATTGAATAGAGCTGGGACTTCTGCCGGAAAAAGCGGTCGCCGGCAACGATGACACTGGCTTGAAGGAGCCAAACGTGAGAAATGGCTGGGGCTTGGATTGTTAGAGGATCTCTACCTCACTAGGCAAATGAGCATAAGAGCAACTCCAACACTACAAGATATTATAGCTAGTCAAAAGTACATTTTCTAAATTAGGGATATCGCCGGCAACGATGACACTGGCTTGAAGGAGCCAAACGTGAGAAATGGCTGGGGCTTGGATTGTTAGAGGATCTCTGCCTCACTAGGCAAATGAGCATAAGAGCAACTCCAACACTACAAGAAATTCTAATTGGTCTATCTATTTTTTCACCTATGCGTTCCAATACCGCTTTGTAATTTTTCTATCCTATGAAACTAAATTAACCAACTAGCCAAAAAAAAAAATTTGTTGCACATGTGGCATCTACATATAACGACGTGGCATTTTTTAAATGACCATATTCCAAGGGTCATAAACTCCAACGGCTATATTGCAACAGCCATATTTTTGCAAGACTTTCCCTTCAAGTGTAATGTATAAATTTTTCTTCAAGAGAACAAAAGTACTGCTATTTTTTAATCTTAAAGTGCAACAAAACATTCAGATTTTTACCTGGAACAGGATCATCTCTTCAAATAGTTTTACTGCAGCATGTGGCTCTTGCATCCTTTTTCAGGCATTTTGTCAAACAGCTTGCAAGAACCATCCACTTCCTCAAGACAGCTAGCATCAATAGCCTTATGAACCTCACTCCCAAAAATCAAGATTTAGTGTTTGAAGCCTTGAGAATAGATGGCTAGTGATTTCCACTCGAATTCAATTACAATACGAGAACCAATAAAGTACTTCAAGAATTCTCTTTTGGATTCGAGAATCATGGTCGAGAGAAATTTTTCCCTCCGGAAAGAAAGAATTCCAATCCACTTCATCATCCTCTATTGGATCAAGAACTCGAAGTTAACTGAGATAAAATGATAGAAGGAGGAATCAGGAACTCGTAAAATTATCCCGCTGGGTTCGTACTTGTGTGGGCATCACACAATTTCTGATTGCAAATTCCCAGTTGGGCATCCAATTAGTGCCAGGAAAGACACATGCACAACTCACGATACATTCTACATTGGGTACACAATGTAAATTTTTTGACATCAAATTTTTTTTTTAAATTATATATATTGAATAGATCTTGCATTCTACATTGGGTACACCTATCTTTTTGAACGTCTTCCAATACGCTATATGTATACAATTCATAAAATGAGAAAATGATGAAATACATGTAGTCCATTTTGACTAGCTTGATTTTGAGTAGAATATATATATACTACTACTACAGGAAAAGCTTAATTCCTTATAAAACTGCATCTCCACAAGTTTTAGAGACATGCTAGGGGTCTAATGGTGACTTTGGGGATTGTGCTCATCCTTTTGACAGCCCATACCACTTGATGCTCTTATGGGACATACCAATTATAATGTGGAGTAGATTGTATTACATTTTTGACATCTCAGGAGTTGTAATGTCAATGGCAATCGAATGCATGAATTATATGTCAAGTAGTAGATTCATCTGAACTCGTCCAGTTCTCAGGAAAAGAAAAGAAATTGCGAAAAAAAAAAGAGGATTTCGATCGTGATGATTTCTGTGTATGAACCAACAAATTAGTGAGCCCAACAAATGAAAATGTCTTAATTATATCGTTACCGATGTTCATTTCTGTGTAAGAGCCAACATGGTTAATTGTTAATTTTGGGCTGAGATAGGCAGCAGCGCTGGTTGTGATCACAAAAGGCCCTCCGATTTTGTAACTGATTATCGAATTATTAGTCTTCAAAGTTGACATAGTGATCCCAATAACAGGCCATGTTGTAGACCAGGAAAATGCGAGACACAGGTAAATAAGCATGTTACAAAAGGTATTGAGATAAACGTATTTTTATACTATTTGGCTAAAAAAAAAAATTTGGCTAGTTTTTTGTCTTTATTTAAATTTTTTTTGTATTTGTTATTTTTATGTCGTTTTTTCGTGGATTATTGGTTCGTATCGACGAAAGGAATCTAAAAAGTATAAAATTATGTCCAAAAGTTAAAAAAAAGTCACTAAAGACGAAAATAAGCCAACACGGACGCTGTTTTTGACTTATTTTTTGTCTTTTCTAAACTTTTTTCAAATTTAGCCGATGATTGATAACTTTTCTGAAAGCTCTTGTCGAGACAAACCAATAATCATCAAAAAATTGATAAAAAACAAAAAATTAAAAAAAAAATTCAAATAAGGACAAAAAACTAAACAGTGAATAATCCAATAATAACCACAGGCCAAATGGACTGCTGCTACAAATAATAAACATCTTCCCTCTTGGCGTGTTCGTCAAGGACACAAGGATCTCGTTGTGCACCACACACAACAGAATGTGCTGCTCGTTAAAATGGTATCTTTTTGGCTGCTTAAATACTCTCAATCTGTTTGGGCAATATTTTGATGGCCAAAACGCAATAAACCCTACTGTGCACAACACACAGCATGATCTCCAAGTTTGGTCGATGGAAGGCTATGGTCCTTTCACTCTTTTCACGAGGAAAATAGTGTTGGGCGAAAATCAGTTTTGGGCCTATTGGGTCGCACGAGCGGGCCGCCGCGGTTAAGTTAGCCTTTTAGGGTTTTTTGTTGGCGTGTGGTGTTATGTTGCCCTAGTCTATAAAGGGAACATATGATAGCAGCCCTCATTGAATCTCCTTTTACAACTTTTATAGTGAAAACCCTCCAACACCCCGTGGACGTAGATCATTCCGATCGAACCACGTATATCGTTGTCTTGTGAGCTTGTTTGATTATCTTTATTTTACGCTTGCTTGCTTTGTGCCCTAACAACTGGTATCAGAGCTCTGGTTCTCGTCAAGATCAGTAATGGCCGAAGAAGAAGGTAGAGTTCACGGGATCGAAAAGTTCAATGGATCAGACTTCGGATATTGGAAGATGCAGATAGAGGATTATCTGTATGGTAGAGGTTTGGAGGCGCCATTGACTGGGAAGAAGCCGGAAAAGATGAACGACGCGGAATTCGAAACCCTAGACAGAAGAGTCTTGGGAATCATCCGGTTGACGTCATCGAAGACGGTTTCCCACAACATCATGAAGGAGAAGACTGTAACCGGCATGATGGCCGTGTTATCCAGTATGTACGAAAAGCCATCTGCAAACAATAAGGTACATCTCATGAAGAAGTTATTTAATCTTAAGATGCAGGAGGGAAGCTCGGTTGCGAGCCATCTTAATGATTTTAATACTATTACGAATCAATTATCTTCAGTTTCAATTGAGTTCGACGATGAGATTAGGGCCTTGATTGTATTGGCTTCGTTGCCCAATAGTTGGGAGGCCATGAGAATGGTAGTATCTAATTCTGCAGGGAAGGAAAAACTGAAATACTCAGATATTCGAGATTTAGTCTTGAGTGAGGAGATGCGCAGAAAAGATGCAGGGGAATCTTATCCGTCTGCCTCGGGTTCCGCTTTCAATACCGAGGGTAGAGGAAGGAGTCAGTCGAAAGGAAGTTCTCAAAGGGGGAGGTCTAAATCGAAAACGCCTCTTTCAGAAATTCAGTGTTGGAACTGTAATCAGACCGGGCACTACAGACGATACTGTAAGGAACCGAAAAGGCAAAACGATACTGCTAATGTTGCTGCTGAAAATTGTCAGGATGCTTTGCTATTGTCGGTTGATAGTCCGATAGATTCTTGGGTTTTGGACTCAGGAGCTTCGTTTCATACCACTGCACACAGGGAGATTGTTCAGAACTATGTTGCTGGAAATTTCGGCAAGGTGTATTTGGCTGACGGAGAGGCGTTAGACATCGTGGGTATGGGAGATGTTCGGATAAGGGTACCGAATGGTTCGGTGTGGCTGCTACAGAAAGTCCGACACGTTCCCAAGTTGATGAGGAACTTGATTTCTGTGGGGCAGCTTGATTCTGCAGGACATACTATCACGTTTGGTCAGGATAGCTGGAAGGTTTCAAAAGGGGCTATGATTGTGGCTCGTGGAGTCAAGACAGGGACATTGTACTTGACGGAGAGCACTCGAGACATGGCAGGAATTCTTGAATCAACAGTTGATGCTGAGCTATGGCATAAGCGGCTGGGTCACATGAGTGAGAAGGGGATGAAGATGTTACACACCAGTGGGAAGCTTCAGGGATTAAAGTCTACTGAGTTTGGTTTGTGCGAGGGATGCATATTTGGGAAGCAGAAAAGGGTTAGCTTCTTGAAGACGGGCAGACCACCAAAGCCAAGGAAGTTGGAGTTAGTGCACACAGACTTGTGGGGGCCTTCTCCAGTTCAGACCATTGGGGGTTCTAGATATTATATCTCCTTTATTGATGACTCGAGCAGGAAGGTATGGGTTTATTTTTTGAAGAATAAATCTGACGCTTTTAATGCTTTTTTGAGGTGGAAAGCAACTGTAGAAAATGAGACCGGCTTGAGACTTAAATGTCTAAGATCGGATAATGGTGGTGAGTATGAAGGTGAATTCAAGAAGTACTGTGAGGTCAATGGGATAAAGATGCAGAAGACTATCCCCGGGACTCCTCAGCAAAACGGTGTTGCTGAGCGAATGAACAGGACCTTGAATGAGCGAGCAAGGAGTATGAGACTGCATTGTGGTTTGCCAGAAATTTTTTGGGCTGATGCAGTAAGCACGGCGGCTTATTTGCTAAATCGGGGATCGTCAGTTCCATTACAATTCAAGTTGCCAGAAGAAGTGTGGAGCGGAAAGAAGGTAAACCTTTCGTTCCTTAAAGTTTTTGGCTGTGTTTCATATGTTCATATTGATGCAAATGCTCGTAGTAAGTTAGAGGCTAAATCTAATAAATGTTTCTTTATTGGATATGGTGATGAGGAGTACGGCTATCGGTTTTGGGATACACAGAACCAGAAGGTGGTTAGAAGCCGGAACGTCATCTTTAATGAACAAGTGCTATACAAGGATCATGATAGGACAGAGCAAGTCGCGTCTGTGCCAGAGACTGAGAAAGAAAAGGTTGTGGTTGATTTGGGTGAGCTGTCTGAGGGGTCTGTTCCAGAGAGCACTCAGGAAGAGGAGGAGGAAGTTATTCCGCAAGTTGAAGTTGAACAGAGCACGCCAACTGCTGCTGTCAGAAAATCTTCCAGAGTTAGCAAACCAACACAACGTTTCTCACCATCCTTGAATTATATCTTGTTGACTGATGCTGGGGAACCAGAGTATTATGAGGAGGCTTTGCAGAGTGAAAGTTCTATCAAGTGGGAGTTGGCAATGAAGGATGAGATGAACTCTCTGCTGACAAACAAAACGTGGGAGTTGTCTGAACTGCCCGACGGGAAGAAAGCTCTTCATAACAAGTGGGTTTACCGGATCAAGGAGGAGCATGATGGTAGCAAGCGCTACAAGGCTCGGTTGGTGGTCAAAGGCTTTCAGCAAAAGGAAGGTATTGACTACAACGACATTTTTTCTCCTGTTGTAAAGTTAACCACAATTAGGTTGGTGTTGGGAATTGTGGCTGCTGAGAATTTATACCTAGAGCAGTTAGATGTCAAGACTGCCTTCCTCCATGAAGATTTGGAGGAGGAGATCTACATGCATCAACCAGAGGGCTTTGCAGTGAAAGGAAAGGAGAACAAGGTTTGCAAACTGAAAAAGAGCTTGTATGGGTTGAAGCAAGCTCCAAGGCAGTGGTACAAGAAGTTCGATAGCTTCATGTGCAGCAAGGGGTTTCAGCGGCTGGAGGCTGATCATTGCTGTTATACCAAAGGTAGTGGCAAGTCTTATGTCATTTTGTTGTTATATGTGGACGATATGCTTGTGGCAGGATCAGACATTGGGGAGATCAACAAAGTGAAGAAGGCATTGTCAAGCCAGTTTGCAATGAAGGACTTGGGGGAGGCCAAGCAGATTCTCGGGATGAGAATTATCAGAGACAAAAAGAAAGGGACACTAGAGCTGACACAGGCAGACTACATCAAAAAGGTGCTCAAGAGGTTTAGCATGAGCGATGCAAAACCTGTTGGAACACCTTTGGCTAGTCATTTCAGACTATCCAAGGAGCAGTCACCGAGGGATGATAAGGAGCGGGACTACATGGAGAAGGTTCTGTATGCATCGGCAATTGGGAGTCTTATGTACGCTATGGTTTGCACACGTCCGGACATTGCGCATGCAGTGGGAGTAGTGAGTAGGTACATGAGTAATCCGGGAAGGCAACATTGGGAAGCAGTGAAGTGGCTTATGAGGTATTTGCGTGGTTCTGCAGACGTCTCTTTGAACTTCACAAAGGCTGGGCTGAAGTTGCAAGGATTTGTGGATGCTGACCTTGGAGGTGATGTTGACAGTAGGAAGAGTACCACAGGTTTCGTTTATACTCTGGGTGGTACAGCAGTGTGTTGGGGTTCCAAGCTACAGAAGGTTGTTGCGTTGTCAACAACAGAAGCTGAGTATGTGGCAGTGACAGAAGCAGCCAAGGAGATGGTCTGGCTTCAAGGGCTCATGGGTGAACTAGGGAAGGCGATAGAGAAAGGGGTGCTACACAGTGATAGTCAGAGCACTATTTTTCTAGCCAAGAATCCGGCGTTTCATTCGAGGACAAAGCACATACAGATGAAGTATTACTTCATTCGATGTTTGGTCGACGAGGGTCAACTATTGCTTGAAAAGATCTGTGGTACAGAAAATCCAGCGGATATGTTGACAAAGACCGTGATCATTGACAAGCTGAAGCTGTGTGCGGCTTCAGTTGGTCTCCGAACTTGAGATTGTGGAGATGGGTGTTGGAGCGGTAGCCTGAGCCGCTGTTGCGTTCGTTGGACCTTGGGGTGCATTGAGGAACTGTTTTTCGAGTGGGAGAATTGTTAGGCGAAAATCAGTTTTGGGCCTATTGGGTCGCACGAGCGGGCCGCCGCGGTTAAGTTAGCCTTTTAGGGTTTTTTGTTGGCGTGTGGTGTTATGTTGCCCTAGTCTATAAAGGAAATATATGATAGCAGCCCTCATTGAATCTCCTTTTACAACTTTTATAGTGAAAACCCTCCAACACCCCGTGGACGTAGATCATTCCGATCGAACCACGTATATCGTTGTCTTGTGAGCTTGTTTGATTATCGTTTATTTTACGCTTGCTTGCTTTGTGCCCTAACAAATAGAGGATATCAAAAGATGGCGCTCGTTGCGATCCTATTTTAATGGTCCGATTGCTTAAATTTAAAAGTTCTGTGGTCTAAATAATTTATGTAAAATTCAAGTTAATTAGATAAATAGTTATCTCAACAAATTATATTTTTCTTAAAGAAATAAACGGTTCACAATTGACAGGATTCATTTGAATTTTAATTGTACATTTCTCTAAAGAAAAATCTAATCTGAACGTGCACTAATCCAATTTCCATTAACCTGATTTGTTGCATGTTGAAAATGAAAGATTCAGATGATTACAATACGGTCGTGGTGCCATTCCTTTCGAAATTGAGAAGCTTAGAAAGCTCCAACAACTAGATTTCAACAAAAATAAACTGTCTAGTTTCATCCCATGCAAGCATTGGTAACCTGACTCAAATGTATTGACTAAACCTAGAAGAGAATAACTTCAACAATATCCTATGGAGGTCGAAATAAATCACACAATGCTGCCAGAAACCTTGCCTAATGTCTCGTATTGCCTGAAAGATGATGTGGAATAAATCTGTCAGTTGTAAGCTCAGTAAATGACAAAGAACATGTATTAGAGTTTTTAAAACATGGATTAAAATAATTTAATTTATCAACATAAATATGACATACAAGCGTACAATAATAATAAAAAGAGAACAATGTACCATTTATATATACAATAACAAATCTCAATGATGATGGCAATCCGATATCCAACCAAACAAAAATGGGAATCACAAATACCAAGTGTCAGTGCAATAAATACTCAAAACTAAATTTAATACCGTACCTAGGGTGTGTTTGTTTGGGTGTTTTTGGAATTTTTTGGGAGTAATGTTTGTAAACTTTGTTTGGAAAATAATTTCTCAAACATTATTTGGTTTATTTCTCAATCATTGACAATCATTTTTGTCAATGATTAATGCATTAAATAGTCACATTTGATCCATTTTTGTCTTGTCCAACACCATTTATTTTAGGGATACTTAATGTTTAGTTCTATCTATAAGAGATACCTAGTGTTTCATCTTATATACTTTTGGAAGTTAGTTTTTTGTCCTATTTTTTTAAAAAAATCCAAATTACCCTCAAAATTCATTTACTCCAATTTCAGCATTTTTTTCCTTAAGAAAAAGGGATTGATTCAAACATTTCCTTATTAGTCTAAATCAATCCATTCCTCCTCAAGGCGACCATTTTTTGTGTTCTGGCTTACCAATTCAACTATCAGGATACCAATAGGGAAATGATGTTCATTATTGTAAATTCTTTTATAACTCTAAGTGTTTTAATTCTTTAGTGATCGTAAATTTGCATATCATGGTTAATTTACACATCACGTACAATTTACTATATTTGTGATAGTTACTTACATGTTGTGGTATATTTGTATCATTATGGTAAATTTCTACAACTCTTTGACGATGGTCAATTTTTATATGGTAAATTTTCCAATCTCATGGACAGTTTACTATATTTTGTGATAGTAACTTACGTATTATAGTATATTTGCATCATTATGGTAAATTCCTATAACTATTTGACGATGATTAATTTGCATATGATAAATTTTTTACGCTCAAATCGGATACTACAAAAAAAAAAAAAAAAAAGAGTTAACCATCCTCAGATTATGGTAAATTGTCAAAACATGATAAATTGCAGATCATCCAGAAAAGAGCTGGCATATCATGTATAATCCACATACTCAAAATGGATACTATAAACTAAGAACGACAAATAAAAAAATTCTTCACCCATCATGTAATCCAAACAATCTTTGGAAAAAAATTCAGGTTAGATCTTCGTTTTAACTCGCAACACTCAGTTTCCGGTGACGAAAAACATAAAAGTGACAGCTCTATGTAATACTCGATGAGTAATATAAAAATAGAATTTTGTGTGATCTCGTGCAAAAAAATGAAGATATGATCAATATTTCAATGAATCACTAAGATTTTATGAGATTTTGTTCAAAAAATCCGAAGATATGGTAAAAATTCCAGTGACCCACTAAGATTCACTGAAAAATCAAATATTTAGTTAAAGATTGCGGCCAATTAAAAATCCCGGCAAATACAATATTTTGTAGTATAAACATGGAAAGATTCACTCAAAAATCAAATATTCAGTCGAAGATTCCGGCCAATTAAAGACTCTAGCAAATACAATATTCTGTAGTATAAATATGGAAGATTCACTGAAAAGTCAAATACTCAGTCGAAGATTCCAGCCAATTATAGATTCCGACAAATATAATATTCTGTAGCATAAACATGGAAGATTCACTAGAAAATCATAAATTTAGTCGAAGATTTCGGCAAATAAAATATTATGTAGCATACACATGAAAGATTTCGGCCAATTAATTCCATACTAAGTTAACATTTTTTACCCTATTTTAATTCCATAATTCTAGTTAAAATTATTGCTACAATTGTAAACATACCAAATCAGGAATATATTTTTTGACTTAAAAAAAAAGATAAAAAGGTAAACTAACACTCGAAAATAAGGGCAAAAGTGTCAAATCATGTAAAAATGGGATAAAAACATAAATTAGAAAAGTGTATGGAATAAAACTCTAAGCTGTAAGAGTAAATAGAATCTTGAATTAATCTACCATCATTTAATTTACCTTTTTTTTAACTTGTTCATATTTTATTTATTTATCGTTCAAGTCGATTGCAAATGGATTTTTTAAGTAGGAGTTCTACAAACTTAATTTTTTATACTATTTATATGAATTTAGAAACTGTTCAAACTTGGGCATTTGTACAAGTTGGAATTGTAATAATGTGATTCATATTGCACACGTAAGCTTTTTATGAACTAATTCAAACTCAACTCGTGTTCCCCGTCAACACATTGGGCAAAACACCATATATGCATACAGTCTGCGCAATTTTATCTTCCGTAACTCTCCATATATAGAGTATAAAATATGCAAAATGAGAACCCTTCACAACATGGAAATAGAAACGAAAACGAATTTGATGCTCCTTGATGAAGACAATTATTCAGGGGGATCAACTGGCTATTATGAAGCGAAAAATACCAGGAAGAATACCCAGATTGCTTGTAGAATAGATTATCTCTACCACTTCTTCATTCAAACACGAGCCACTAAGCATCGAGCACACACTTCCTGACCACCGTTTTATAGCATAAATGACCTATGTACATACACTAGAAAAAACATATCTTGTGTACATTTGAATCACTGGAAATAGAATAAACAATGTTGCTTCAGTGCCCAAGGAATAATCAAGTTCTTCATAATCTGCTAGATACACATCACATGTATTATACACATCACATGTATTTTTATGGAGGACGCACAAAAATAGGGCAGACCGCAGATGGAGGAAGATGGTGAATATGGTCCAAAACTCAGTGATGCTCCGGTAGAGGGGGCTTGCACTGATAGCACTTGGCAAAGAGCCCAAAGGTGTCAACTTGTTTGATGAAGTTTGTCATGCTAGCCCAACCTCCAAATCCGAAGCCAACGACGAATACCCATACCACAACGAATGCGTTCACCACGTACATTGCGGTCCAGCTCGGCAGGAAGAAGGGCGGTTTCTCGGCTGCATTCTGCACGAAAGAGGTTGGAAAAGGTAGAAACACACCTAATTTGGGGTACAGGGAACCATCTGAATACCAGTTTTAGTTTTCTGTTTAATGTTCCTACTTTCCCAAATACATAAAAACTTTACGACTGACTCTTTCCGACAATTGTTTCCCAGGATGTTTTCTGTGTTTTTTCGCAAAGTGGAAGCAGAAAACAACCTAACGCAACTGTTACGAAGTACTGAAAACACAAGCACGTAACCAATATTACTCGATAGCAAACCTAAGTTTGCACGTTTGGTATTCCAAAAAATGGAGAAAAACTTGTTCGGCGAACTGTTTCCTAAAATATTGTCGGACAAACTTTCTGTGGTTCTATTTGTAAAACGAAAGCAGAAACAAAAACTAAACCAAAAATGGCAACTTTTCAGAAAACACCAAAAAGACAGTCTCTCGAGTTCTCAAAAAAGAAAAAAATTACTCACAACAATGGAAACAAGGGGGTTTTTCAACTTTTTTTTTTTACTTTCTATATAGGAAAACTTGAAACAAAAAAACTTGACCGTTTGGAAAAAACAAAAACATTCCAAACAGTCAAGTTTGCAAGTTCAAATCATGATGTGCACAAGCAATAATTTCCTCAGCCTAAGTAGGGTAGACTCTGGTGGGTCAGAGAGGCAGCCACCTCTCATAATTTCAATGTGATTACTGGTTTGTACAAAAGTAGGCTGCATATGACTGAATGACAAGGAGATGCCACCAAACTCATCTTATCTTTTAAACTTTTTTCAAATCCCAACCACTAAATCCACTAGGAAGTAAGTAAATTCTAAAGTTAAGAGCAAGTCTATGAACAAAATTTCTATGCACAGATTCGGACAAAAATGTGTCCGGGAACGTCCAATGCACGTTTGGCCCTTTACTATTTTGTAGATCCCACGTGCATCGCACGGTTCTGCAAATATTTGTGTCTGGATCTATGTATGGACTATGGAGAAGTCAGTGTTTGTAGACAATCTCTAAAGGCAAATACAAAAAGCTACACAAACCTCATCTATACATCAACTCTCAATGATATGGCTTTATATTTCGCTAGCAGTAACTTTCCATGTAGTTTTGGACACATGGCATTTGGAACAACCCTTTTGTGGCTTACAAAATATAGGACAAGGGTTATATGATCCTTTAATTTTAAGAACACGATATCGTTGCGTACCACTTCGCAAGCCAATATACCTTTTCTCACCAACACTAATCGTATCATCTTCCCTTATGATTGCATCTACTGGTTTTTGTTGCAAGCGACCAAAGCACATTAGATCTATTTTCTCAAAGCCTATCTTCAATCGGTATGAGAGACAAAAAATTCACGTTAGCTCTACATGGTCCGAAATATCAAACATAATCACCTAATGAACACCACTTTAGCAATCACCACAAAACTACTCATGAGTTATGTTGAGTGAAAATTAACTGATCAGAGGTGTGACCGACAATGCCAGCTGAGTACGTACGTACAAAATGAAGATGAGAGGAGGGAAAAGAACAGAAACAGTTACCTGTCTAGCCGAGGCCTTCCTGTAAGTGAGCATATGAGCGAGAGCGGGGATGATATAGACTGTGAAGCTGACTAGAAGCGCCCCCACAGCAGAGTTAATAGGGCCAAAGAAGGGGAAAATAATGGCCAAGAACCATATTGGTATCACCACTGGTAGCCTTACAAGCGCCCTTAAACACATGCTCTTTGTGTCATGGACCCCAACCACTTTCTCCCACACGAAGTACAGTGGTGTGCAAGCAAATCCAAAGGTAATAAACTGCAAGACATGAGTTGAAATTGGATGATCATGGAAATTCACCACGTAGGCAGGCTAAGGCTGTGTTTGGGATTTGTGGGAAGGAAAGAAAGGAGTGCAGTGCAAAGTTTGATAGAAAGTGCTAATTTTTCTCTTTCGGTTTTGGAAAGAAACAAGAAAGGAAAATTTCAAGAATGAAAGAAACATTCTGTTCATGTAACATTCTGTTCATTTGATTCAGAAAAGATGAATAAACGAAGAGAAAGGCAATAATAGAGGAATTTTAACAACAAAGCTAATCAATATTCGTTGTTTTGGTTTCCCGAAAAAGTAAAAGAAAGTTGAAGGAAAATGTTTTCTTTCGTTTGGTTTTAGAAAACACAAGTAAAATAACGACTTTAACTTAAGAAAGAGAATGAGGAAAGTAAATTATACACTTGTCCTTTATAATTGTAGTTGAAGTTTCTCTTCTTCTTTCTAAATTACAAATCAACAAGAAAGGAAAGATAATTTTTTTTTATTTTCCCTTCTTTTCTCTTCCTTTCCTAAGTTCCAAACACACCATAAAGATAAGTAGTAAAGTTGGTTAATGTGGGATAAAGTAGTAAGGACCTGGTGAATTAGCATTAGGATGACAGCTGCATCGCGGAAGCCGGTCCGTGGAAGGAGAGAAAAAGCATTGGAATGGTTGAGGAGTTGGTCGCCAAATGCCCAATAGACAGCAGAAGCCGACGGAATTGTTAAGGTGAATACATAGAATGTGGCAAACAAATATATGTACTTGAATTTTTGAGGCTTCCACATTGCATGCATGATTTCCCTGCACACATAAAAGTCATCAAAACTTAGTCCTCATTGAGAAATATTCACCTAAAAAGTTTGGTCTAAGGACCCTATTTCTTCTTGTTTTACATGACATGTCAAAAATGCAAAAGCAGTATTTCCCCTTAGTCATCTATCAGTAAAGGGAAAACAACTTTGTCAAATCTCCACTAACAGGACCTAATTTTCACTTTTTCTTTTTGTTGCATCCTCTCTATAGTCAAAAAGTCACTTTTGGCAACAAAGACTTTTGGCCCCCCATAGATTATTTGTATAATCAGTCTTGGAACTCAAATAATAATGAGGTTAGTGTAGTGAGCCGGAATGTCGGGTTGTTCCCGTTAACCCGGCAACACAGAGTATGGCCTTGGCTTTGGGAGGTTGGGCCGAACAGAGAGATAGGACAGCAAGGTCGAAGGCCCAACAGTCCAGAGGCCTAAGCCCAAGACTGGATATCGAGTCGGGTCAGCAATCTGGCCTGGAGGAAGATCCGAGCCGACGGGGCTTCCAGAAAATCTTGAGAAGATCTTGGACGGATATGGAAAGAACCCTGAGGGGATCTCGAAGAAATCTTGGGAGGTATCTCGAAGGAGAATTCGGAGACAGTTTGGAAAGGATCTTGAGGAGATCCTAATGATATTTTAAATACAAATCAACTATAAGAAGGATGATACAAAAGTTAAAAAATGTATGCTCTCATTTAAAGTGCAAATAGAAACGTTTATCTTTTCACTTCTATGGTGTGACTTAAATATTAGAGTACCCTCCGAATGGTATGGCCAGATAGCACTAATGAGTTGCTTCTCTCATAGACAAGCAGGTTCCATTCAGATCAAGAAGAAGGAATCATAGCAGATTGACAAATCTAACAACCACACAGTCAGTCTCTCCCGATCCAGTCATCCACAGAATCTTTTTGTCAAAGAAACAAAGAAAAAGAGGAAGGAAGATTGAAACTAAAGGATTCCCTACTGTAAAATTGAGTACACAAATTGGAGACTCAATGTACAATTGAGAATCACTTACACAGTGACAGCATGTCCCCCGAAAGTGTACAGTATATTAGTGGCCCCTGTGAAATAAAGCACCAATTTTGTTGGCCCAGAATGAGTCACTCCTTTAGCCTACAAAAATTTGCAAAAGCTGCATATTTAGCTAGACATTATATTCAGAGGTTTATTAAAATTTCATAGCTCTTCTTGATGGAAACATTCGAGAGAGATCGGTAGCGTTGATTTAGATTACCTGACCGTGAACGAAGGATGCAATGGTTAGGTACCAGGCAGTGTAGGTGGTCATGCCAAGACCCAGAAAAGACCAAATCCTATAGTTGTGAAATGAAGGTATGAACACAGTGGTAGCACAACAAGCCCCAAATATGTACGTCCATGTCCTCTTGTCCAGATTGTCATTTATGTAATATATATTACTGTAATCACCCAAAAAAAAGAGATTTCATTAAACAATTCAGCCAAACAAAACCCAAATAAAAATTAGGATAATACTAACCTTGCACAAGCTATGAGCTGTATAACAGACCCAAAGAGAAGGAAAGTGCAGTTGAAGGCTAATCCCACTGCTTTCCAGTATGGACCCAACAAGCCATCTAGAACTTCAAACCACTGCATATATACATACACCCATGTTCATATGTGTAGTCTCTTTGTGTGTGTGCGCGCGCGCGTATGGATAACATGAAGACGAAAACACAAAACAAAACAACCACAGAAATACACAAGAGATACGTGGTTCGACTTAACGCCTATGTCAACAGGTGAAGATGAATAGAAAATACTAGGGCTGTAAGGAATACCGAAAAAGACAGAAAAAATCGTGGTTCGGTCAGTCCAAAATAGGGAATTTATATCAGTTCCAACGCCACGAATTCCCGACCGAACTGATCCTACGCCTATCCGAGCCAATTTCAGTCCCTTCATAAAAGAACAAGTCTAGAAACACAACTTTCATGCATAGATCCAGATACAAATGTGTCCGGAACCCTTCGACGCACGCAGGGTTCACATCATTCTGAAGGGTCCACATGCATCGGACGGTGTGTTCCGAGACTTTCTCTTCATAAAATTGGTCGAGATCAATATGTGCAATTTTCACCCCGAACCGATTAAATTCCATCTTCCATACCCACCAACTGAACCCGAACTGATTTCACCTCTAGAAAATACATTATTTGATTAATCGGGTACGAAAATATCCACCAATAATAAACGGGTCAGGGCTAGCGGCCCGAACCTTGGCATTTTGCCTGTCAATGGCGTTTTGCAGGTCGCAAAACAGCTTATAATCATAATCCGGATTGAATTCAAGACACTAATCATATACATATGTATACACCCATGTACATATATAAACATAGAGAGAGGAGGGAACCTGTATAACATGGTTTTTGAAGCTGAAATTCTCTCTCTCCTTTCTAGCACGGTATTCAACGTAGAGAACACTAATGAGATAAGCAGTCCAGCTTCCCATAAGGCCATAGAAAACTTGTAAAAGGATCCCTGAGAGCATACCCAGTTGAGAAAAGGAGTAGGGCAATGTTAGCAGAACTTGTGCTACCTGAAATGATCAAAATCCCAAAATTATGCTAAATTAATTCCTAGATTATTCAAATAAAAAAGGTGTAATTTTGTGAGGGGTATAATGGGAATTACCTGGTTTGATGCACAGCTAAACCAAGCATCATAAACAGACCCACCATGCCAAAGAAAGTTTTTGAAGGTAGACATTGACTGATCTACCCTCTCTGCTTCCTCTCTCTGTTCATCTAGCTCAGTCTCATTCACTCCCCCTGAGACTATGGCAGATTCAGCTTGTTTCTGAGGCTCCATTGTTGCTTCTTCACTTACTCTAGATATCTGAAAAACAACTGAAAAATGAATCAAAACATGCCAAAACGAAAAACTGAAACAAACCCAGAAACCAAAACCAAAAACGAAAACAAACCCAGAATTTGAAAAGTTGATTAGAACCTAGTTTTGGTTTTGATGGGTCTGTTTCTTGGTGTTAAATGATGAAAATTTGGAGTTCGTGAATTCACAAATGTACAATTTATGAACAAGACAGTTATTTCTCACCACTTCCGTTTAAAGAAAGAATGAAAGATAAGATTTTTTACCTTTTTCTTGAAACAGTGTGTGTGGCAATTGGTCAACACCTAGCGGAGGCTAAACTGAACGCATTTATACCTCAAGAAATTAAAAAAATGAGGTCAAATACTTCTTTCTCTGTAATCTTATGGTTGTAATAAATGTAGTTTGTAGATGGAAATAAGGGGAATTTAGGCAACCGAAAAGCCTACGTACTCCTCCATGGGGAAATAGAACCCTTTGGCAATAATTTCTCTCTCTCTCTCCCTCTCTCTCTCTCTCTCTCTCTGTAGTTTTTCACTCTCTGTAACTCACTGAAATGAGGTTGTTGTTTGATTGAATAAATGGAAATAATGGGTATCACAAACCAAGGAACGTACAGGCTCTCTACGGGAAATGGAAAGCTTCAAAGGATTGCCATAAAAGCACCCAAAGAGCAAAGTTTGCTTGTTTCAAACACTACCCAGAACAAAAAGCCTCTCTCTCTCTCTCTCTCTCTCTCTCAGAGTTAGGATCAGTTCTAGACAAGGACCTCCCCAATCAGTATATACATAAAAACTAGCAGCTACTTTTGCAGGAAAACGCTCTCTCTCTCTCTCTCTCTCTCTCTCTCTCTCAGAGTTAGGGTCAGTTCTAGACAAGGACCTCCCCAATCAGTATATACATAAAAACTAGCAGCTACTTTTGCAGGAAAAACGCTCTCTCTCTCTCTCTCTCTCTCTCTCTCTCTCTCTCTCTCGGGTGCATTCAGTCCAAGTTTGTTTCACAGAACTCTGTTTTTTTTTTTAATTGTTTTTTCTCTGGTTTTGCTTTCTACGGACGTTTTAATAAATACAGAGTAAGGTAAAAACGTGCCAGTAAAATAATTATGGGATTAATTAACTATATATTTAAAACCAATTAATATTTTATTTGTTTAGTTATTTCCAAAACAATTCGTCGCACTCTTCTACCATCCCTCAGATCCTTCGTAAAATCATAGTACCTCAATTTCAAGGGATTTTTTTTCTTTTCGGTCGTGGAAAATTTTTAATTTTTATTTGCTTTTGATTTGTACCAAATTTCTAGAGGATTAGTTCTGTAAAAATGATATTGAATTCTCGACCCATTTGTTAGCAATTAAAATTATGAAAGAGAATATGATGAATATAGTAAGAGAAGAGATACAGTATAATGAGAAATTTATTATGAATTGATGAATAAATATAAAGAGTTTGTTTGAACGTGAAACGAGATAAGATATGAATAGAGAGAGGAATGTCTAAATTTTATCCCAAGTGGATAAGATTTTGATTCCGAATACCTTATACGAAGTCCAAAGTCGCTAACAACCCCTAAATATGACAATCTAAATTGTTATATTCGGAATTCAAGTTTTATTTCCCTCGTTTAACTGCTAACAAACAGGGCCTTAAAAAAAACATTAATAAAAATTGGGATGATACTACCAAGTAAAATTTTAGAAACAAACAGTGCTACAGTCCTAAAATTAGATTCCAGAAATCTTTTTTGAATTAAAAATCAACTCAAATTGAATTCATAATTTACTTATATTTGTAAAATTACAAATCTAAGTAAATCGTGATCTTTGATTTTTGTATTCAACTCACATGCTTATTGATCCAATTAACATGATTTTAAATCACACTTTTTTCTTTCGACGAGATCTAGGATGTGAACATAACTGACTATAAAATTGGACTAGACAAGAAATCGAAAAATCACATAATATACCCTGTATAGTTTCTCGACCAACTATCGACAACCTCGGTCCTTAATTTATGAACCGAGGATTTTGTTTTGCGCTCTGCACAGTGTCTGTGTTGTGCTTGTGCCGTTTTGACTACCAAAAAATTACCCGAATAATTAAACAATATTTGGATTGATTTTGTAACTAAAAAAGTATCGTTTTTACGCGTGGCACAACAGTGTCTTTGCGTCCTTTGTAATTACCAAATCATTAATTTAAAGTACCATGATTAGTGGAATGGGGGGCCCTTATTCTCGCTAATCCCCATTCCCTTTAAACCTTTTTTACCATAAACACACACGCTCTCTGTGCCTTTCTCTTTGATTATTTGACTCTTGACTACTCATTGCTTCAATGTGTGATTTCATATACAGCAAGACTGTAAAATTTAAATACAAATGTGTTAAAAAAATTGATGCACATAGAATTTATATTATTTTAAAGAGTTTCACATGTATTCCTAATATATTTGTGTCTGAATTTGTATATATAAGTTTTGTGTAGATTTTATCTTTCATATCACATACTCATTGTTATATATATAGTTACCTCCATACGAGGGATTCTTCATTTTGTTAAAATATAAACCTTATTTTCTGATCAAATTTTGATAATCTGAACTGTTTAATATATTTAAAATATTTTTTAAAGAGTACCAGCGAGAAATAAACTTAAAAATATCGATAAGAGTTTGTTCCAAATAATTTTTCATAAATTCTGATAAGAATAAAAAAAAACTGTCTGCATCAAATCCATCTCGGTAATATTTTGAGTCACTAAAATAATATATATATATATATAGAGAGAGAGAGAGAGAAAGTAAGCTTCTATTGAGGGATCCAACAAAATGAGGACCTCCCATTTTTGGATCAAATATTGATGATCGGAACCGTTCAATGTGTTTAAAATACGTTTTTAAGGGTACTCATGAGAAATCGGCTAAAAAAATGTCAGAAATGACTTGATCTAAGCAGTTGCCCATAAATGCTGACAGAAACAGTTTTATAAAAAATTACTTCGATCAAGCCTTTCCGGTAATATTTTAAGCCAATTTTTCGCTTGAATACCCTTAAAAACATGTTTTAAATATATTGAACGGTTTCGATCATCAACATACCAAACCCAAACCAAACCAAACTGAGCCTTGTGTCCCAAATCAATTGGGGTCGGCTACATGAATCCTTTTCCTCCAAAGAGTTCTGTCAAGTGCTGTTTCCTCACTTAGCCCTAGTAGACTTAAATCCTTGCGCACTACCGCATCTAATGTCAATTTGGGTCTTCCCCTCCCCGGAGCATTGCTATGCAAAGCTATCCTATCCGCTCTCTTAACTATTGCCTCCGTAGGTCTATGATAGACATGTCCAAACCACCTAAGCCTATTTTCCCTCAACTTCTCATCTATAGGTGCTACGCCTACCATCTCGCGGACTGTTTCGTTTCTAATCCTATCTCGTCTAGTCTTACCACACATCCACCTCAACATTCTCATTTCCGCTACACTCATCTTGGTCACCTGTTGTTTCTTCATAGGCCAGCATTCTGTCCCGTAAAGCATCGCTGGTCTTATAGCAGTTCTATAGAATTTTTCCTTCAACTTTGTGGGTACCCTCTTGTCGCACAGTACACCAGTAGCACTTCTCCACTTGAGCCACCCCACTTGGATCCTATGGGTCACATCATCCGTAATCTCTCCATCTTGACTAATAATAGAGCCTAAATACTTAAAACGGTCACTCTTTAGTATCTCCTGATCTTGAATCATCACTTTTTCTTCGTACGCACTTCGGGTATCACTAAACTTGCAAACCATATACTCAGTTTTACTCCTACTTATCCGAAAGCCCTTAGACTCTAGTGCATCCCGCCAGATTTCTAATTTAGTATTAACACCGCTAGCAGTATCATCTACAAGGACAATATCATCTGCAAACAACATACACCATAGAATATCCTCTTGAATCTGACTAGTCAATTCATCCATAACTAAAGCGAAAAGGTAAGGGCTCAAGGCTGACCCTTGGTGCAATCCTACTGTGATGGGAAATTCACTCGTCTCCCCTGCTGGTGATCTAATGGCAGTGACAGCACCTTCATACATGTCTCGAACAACATCGATATACCCTTTGGTTACTCCCTTCCTCTCCAGAACCCACCATATAATGTCTCTGGGCACCCTATCATAAGCCTTTTCTAGGTCTATGAAGACCATATGAAGATCCTTCGATCATCAACATTTGATCCGAAAATGGAAGGTCTTCATTTTAACAAAATGAGAGATCTCTCAATAGAAGCTCAATATATATATATATATATATGTGTGTGTGTGTGTGTGTGTGCGCGCGCGCGCACACACTAATTATTATTTCACATACTCATCAATCCACCTCTTTTCTTTTTTCAATCATTAAAGCCAGAGTGTACAAAATTTATAAAGGGTTTAGTGGGAGACCTAATGATTAGTGGGAGACCTAATGAATAGTGAAATCCTAGAGAAAAAAATGTATCCTTTCTTTATGCTTATCTCTCCTTCATCACTGCTGTAAAGTTCTATTTTGTGTTCCATTTTCCTCCATATTTATATCATACACATCTGCACACCCTGTACAGTTTAAAATTATGGGGTGAGAGAGAGAGAGAGAGAGAGAGAGAGAGAGATCTAGGGGGGGTGGTCTGTTCATTGATAAGCTAGAAGATGAAAAATCATGAATGGGATTGCTTTTAATGAGAAAAAGAAGCATATATGGCATCTTTTCAATAAATCTGAGTCAATAAAATAATCTCACCACCTTTATTTTCCCAACACCTTTTAGGGTCATAAAGGAATATTATGAGATAATTGCAAGGACCTCCCTAGAAATTTTTGACAGAATCCTCTTTGTAGTTTTTGAAATTTAAAAGTCAGTCTTGGTCTATCTAACGGATTTAGTGGAGCTGCAGTGTAATTTTTTATAGTGTATATGTGGTTCGAACAAAATCGTATAGTTTTATTCGCTCTGTCTTCGAAATTATATCGTTTTAATTTTATGTATTTTGATAACAATTTGTATCATAAGTTAAAACGATTTTAGTTTCGAGGGCAAAACGAGCAAAATTATGTTGTTTAGCCCGCATTACACGTGTACTCCAGAAAACTGTAGTGCAATTTTTCCGAATCCCTATCTAACATGCTGAAACCCGGTAAATCGAACTAAATTAAAAATCGAGTCGAATCGATGATTTTGATCTGGTTTTTCAACTAGTCAGTCGATTCGGTCTAGTTTGGTTTATTTTCCAAATGATCACATTTGTTTTTATTCAAGAAGACACAATGTCTACACACATAATTCGATCCATAGGCCGAAACCGAGGATATATTAGAGCATTTCTTAGTTTACATAACACCTAGGTTAATCGAATATCATAATTTCATTACGATTCATGCATCGATGTTCAAAGTTAACCAACGGTGTTCACCAAAATTATGTAGAGAGCGACCCTCAGTATAATTTCAATAATTGACATCACGTCATTCGATATCACCTGTCCATGGGGCCCTCCCTTATTTCAAATTGCTGCTTTTCTCACCCTCAGTGGTCAGGGTATCACTGTGTTACGTGATGTCATCACATGATCATTTTTTATCAAAACCTGTAAATTATTACATGGCATTCATGACATTCAATCATGTAACGTGCTTAAGCATGGATTCAACATAATCAAGTTTCCAACAACATTAAATAATTTCTCATACTCGATCATGTCTTTGAAATATTCAAGTAAAGAAGATATATCTAAACTCACATTTCGTCGTGTTATGTAGTTCAACGATTTGCTCTGTCATTCTCATCACGTTCCTATCCTACTATTTATGCAATACCGTATGTCAAAACCACATTCCAATCTACAGGTGTTACAAATAACGTTTTCGAACTCACATTATACGTACCCTCAATTTGCGAAGTTGAAACGAGGTTAGGAATGTTTAAGTTACATTCTGAATATAAAACAGGTTTTAGGTCATATTTTGGGTCAGTTCAGTGTGTATCCTAAGCACACTACAAACCAGAATCATAACCAAAGTACTCAGCCTCAACCCACTGTCAAGCCAGTCGTCACGTCGGTCGATCAGTTAGTACAGACTCTAGTTTTACAATATTTTTTAATGACTGCTCTCTATATCTCTGCCATACACCCCTATTTTTCCATTTTCGCTCCTATGAAACCCTAAACTAAACCCCTATCTCTACCATACACCCCTACCAACTTTAGTATTTTTTTTCCATTTTACGAAAAATAAAAGAAAAAGACTTGATCAAAAAAGCATGGGGGCAAATTGCATAACCATGATTATTCTAGTGATGAAAATAAATATTTTTTCCCCCACACACAAAGAAAA
The DNA here is from genome assembly GCA_019985065.2 of Arctostaphylos glauca. Classification (NCBI taxonomy): domain Eukaryota; kingdom Viridiplantae; phylum Streptophyta; class Magnoliopsida; order Ericales; family Ericaceae; genus Arctostaphylos; species Arctostaphylos glauca. Next base: position 24,736,596 of record JAHSPW020000013.1, on the reverse strand, counting down.
GCTATAGGGGTACCCCATTCCAAATTTCCAATGATGATTAGAAGGAATCAAGAGGGAGAACCCACAAAACAAAGTGATGTCTTCAGAAAATGTTAAATGCAATGGAAAAGATTTCATTTGTTTGGCTTTTTTCCAATATCTGCAAAAGCTTCTCTTGGTTTATCTTCATGTTTTTTTTTCAGAATAAAGTCATGACCTATTGCATTCTTCTTATTTGTAGCTTATCCATTTGTGGGTTTTTCTTTTATGTCACTTCTCTCTCTCTCTCTCTCTCTCTCTCTCTCTCTCTCTCTCTCTCTCTCTCTCTCTCTCTCTCTCTCTCTCTCTCTCTCACACACACACACAACTTTAGCATCAATTCTAATATTAGGTCACCTTTTTTCATCACAAATCCTAACACAAACTTGATTATTGGTGTGCATTTAAAAATTCATGAACTCATCTCTCAAAGTTGAATTCAGTTTAGTTTAGTATTTAACTCACAAGATTTTACCTTTTTTTCTTTTCAAAAACTTCTCTTAATTTTTTCATGTTACTTTATCGAATAAATTGTTAGAAATTTAAAAGGGTTGTGAATAAAATTGGAACATCGGAGGGTTTATGAGACAACCGAAAAAGTCTGAGCAGTTATAGCTCATTTGTGTTTGCGCAATTGATGTAGATTCATATTCCTATTAATCTCTTCATTCGCGTTTTTTACTGTTTCAAAATTAAACTTAAACAATTCTATAAATAGTGAATCTCGTTTTTAGTTTCAACACACTGAACGATATTAAAATTTCGTCTACACGATGTTCATTCTCTTGGTTTCCGTGTTCTTAAGCGATAGACAGACACAGTGAGTTCGACATGCGATCGGTATGTATATGTTCATTCGCCCGTGAGAACCGCTTTATCCTAAGAAACATGCACCGACGTGGTCCTTCAACACCCACAGAAGACGACGAATCTATTTCAAAAGAACTGTAATACACACGACTCAGTTTGGTATTATACTTTATTTTCTGAATTAGTTATGTATTAAAATTCTATTCTATAATTTCTGGTTTGTTGATTTGTGAAATTATTTTCTGAAATCCGAATGTCTCACATACTTTTCATACATAAACGAATAAGATAATCAGATCTAGTGCATTATATAAGATAGCAAGGAATATACAAATTTGGCAAGTGCATTTTTGTAGAATTTGTTTTCTTCTCTCGGTCTGACCCTTTCTGAATGAAGATCGATCCTTACTCCGTTCCTGTTTATAATGTCCTCTCAGGAACCGGGAATCCTGCTGTACACAACGAAATAACATAATGTGATGCGCGCTAAAATAGTACCATTTTGACAGCATTTCTAACACCAAAACAATGCCCTTTTGATGCGCAGCACAACAAGATTCCAGTGTTCATCCTCTCAACATTATGAAATGAGTCTTTTCATTGCATATAATTAGATAGTAATTCATAGGAAGTGTCTAATCTTACACTACCATATCTACTTAGATTTCAGTCCTTCAAATGATTCCATTGTGATTTTGTTCACCCCAATTTCTTAGTGGGTCACTAGTTCTTCAGATTTGAACACTCCTATTTTCTACAATTATTTTTCTTTTAAATTGGAATTGTGGCAGTCTTTTTCATCATCTTAGATATCTAATATCATACAACACGTGTCATAAAAAAGAAGACAAAAATAAACTTGTGTGAAAAAGTATTGATATTAAGCTGAGTTTGGACTAAATCTTTTTGGGGGTTAAAGATCATAGGTATTATTTGATATTTTGTTGTTTCTTTTATAAATTTTTCTCAATTTTTTATTTGTTTGTTCGTCTCGACAAGAGAAATCAAAAAATTATAAAAATATATATTTATGACGACGCTAAAAATATTAAAAATAGTAATAAAAAAGTTTTTTTTCATCTTTATTGATTTTTTTGAGATCTTCGATCATAATTTTTTACTTTCTGAATTCCATTCGTTAATTTGAATGATTAATCCAACAAATTTGACACAAATTTCATAAAAAAAAATAGAAAACAAAAGGTGCAAAAAAAAAAAAGTCAAGGAACATTAATACCAACAAAGTTAGGCAAAGGGGCCTTTGGCAAAATGAAACAAATTTAAGCTATTGGTGACCCAACATCCCAAATTAAACCTAAATACACCAGTTTCAAATTCCACATAATATGTGTAGGACAAAATCCAAGGAGTGTTAGGAATTTTCAAAATAAATGAGTTTATATTTTTTGTACTAATACATTAAATCTTCTTTGTTCTTAGAATATTTTCATTGGAATTTGAGAAGCATTTGGGTGTGACCGGGCGTGAATTAAAGTTGAGTTGGTGGTTATAAACTAAATTAAGGGGTGTGTTAAAGACATGACTATTCAATTGTAGTGTTACACTAAAAAATGTGATTTTTATTAATTGGATAATTATGACTATTCAAAAAGATGTGATTTTTATTAATTGAAAGGTTATGACTTCTATTAATTAAAAGTTGTAACTATTCATTGATTTTATAAATTGAAAAGATGTGACTTTTCAATTGTACCTTTAACCATCTATACATACAAGTATTTTCTAACACAATTATTTACTTAAATTTTTGCCTACTCTCTCTTTCAAAGGTTCTTATATTTTGGAAGCATTTAGTCCAATTATTGTTATTCTGCAGAAATAATACTTTGTGAATTTTTGATTCTTTTTATTTTTACTACGCAAATATTCTATTTGTCTCTGTTTGTGCAAACACAGATGGAAAGAACACAAGCTCCTCTTCGTTGTATCTTGAAAGCAATTTTGTTTTAATCTGGTGCACACCATTCGATAGAGGCAAATATTATCTTTAGAAAATCGACGCCATAATGTGTCTCGAAGGTTTTTTGTTTCCGTATATTTGCAGTAGATTTCATCGCCAACATTTACATTCCGAAGATAAATTTTCGACAACAAGGAGTTGGATTGGCGATCAAGGTTTGGAACTTAGGGATTTGTTTCCTCGTAAAGTTTCATGTTCGAAACCTCTAAGATGCTATGAATTCTTATGATTGCTCAAAGAATTAGGCGCAACAAAACGTAGGTCAGTCTATACAAAGCAAAAACTCTTATTTTAATTGAGATTCTCACAAATAGACAGTGAAATTAGTTCCTAAATATTAGTCAAAGTACAAATAAACTGATCCAAACGCTCTGAATTATCACACAAAAAAAAATCTAGAGCACAAACAATCACACTTGTTATAGTGTACTAAAATCCTGAAGATGTTGCATCAAATTTTGATAAGAGAATAGAAACAAAGAAGGCAATGACCATCAAATGATGAAAAAAGGGTCACAGGTCATTACCCATTAACCACTCCCACTCACATGCCCACCAGCGAAAAAACTACTTCTGTCAAATTCAACTGTTTCAGCTGCCGCCCGTAACTATAACTTGCAGTGTTTGTAGTGTCTCTGATGTGTCTGCTTACTGGATGGACTGTGGAGTTTGACATTAGTGCGGTATCCTGTTGTTTATTGTGCACAGTAATATATATATATATATATATATATATATATATATATATATATCATTTTGAATCGCTTCATTTTTCCCGAATACTTATCTGGGATTTGGGAGAGTTATAGTGCAATTCTCTGGAGTGCGCGTGTAATACGGACAAAACGACATAGTTTTGTTTGCTTTGTCCTTAAAATTATATCATTTTCATCCTCATGTATTTTTATAAGAATTCATGTCATAAGTTAAAACGATATAGTTTCAAAGTGCAAAGTAAATAAAACTATGTTATTTTACCCGCACTACATGTCCACTACAAAGAACTGCACTACCGCACGCCATTTTGGTCATTAAAATGTTGTCCAAAGAATGTCCAACTATTGCACAGTCGTCTGAACAGTATTTTGATAGTCAAAACGATCCCGTTTCAATGTGTAACACACACCCTTCTATGCATCCTGAATCCAACTATTATATAGTGTCTTTTCAAATTATTCTTCCATTCGCGTCAAATTTTGTAGATTAATTATTCGTGCGGAATGCAAAAAGCAAAACTAAAAGTAAAAATTCGCTAAATAAAAAAAGAATGAAAAAAAAAGTAGTTTCACTACTTTTATGTTAGTGTCTTCTTAAGCTTTTTTTATCTTTATCTATATTATTTTCTTGATTTTTTTTGACGAATAAATGATTAATCTCAAAATTTTAGTAAGAAACTAAACAAAAGATCACTAAACATCACGCATTACCTTCAAGAAAATTCTAATTTAGGCCAAACTCATACAAAATTATGTTTTTTTTTTTGACATAACACCAAATCATATTGAAGGGTGATGTTTACATTTTTAGGGTTCCTGAGTTCCTAACAACATGAGCTATTAGAAGAAGAAAAAAAAAGGATGTGATTTTCTAGGCCTAGTGGGGGGAATTTCCAAGAATCAATACCCCATCAGTCTTTTCAATGGGGCACCTTCTGGTTCTAACAAAGCTATCATGGAAATAGGGACTTGAATTCTGGACTTATGTCTGCCATTATTAAGGGTGCAAAGGAAAATAAGAAAAACTATTTCAAATTAGAAAATCAAACCGAATCAAATCAATTCAATTTTGTAATTAGTCCGATTTGCTCTAGTTCGATTTAATTTATTTTTAAAATGGTTGGTTCAATTTTGATTTTATGATCTTGAACTCGGAAAGAGACCAAAAGAGTCACAATATGTAATTTTTTTAATTTTCTAAATGTATTGGTAATTAATTTTTTACTTGATGAATATTTTTTTAATTGTAATGCTTGTATACAAGTTAATGTTTTCTTTTTCTTTTTTTCTCATTCACGACCCATCTACTTATTTGTGCACTAAAAAACTTAATTTTTTAAGCTTGGTCTATTCGTAGTCCGATCAAACAAACTAGGAAACTGAAAACTAGACTAAAATCAAGAAATCGGACCTAATTAATTCGATTTGGTTTGAATTCCTAAATCTTCAACCGAACCTATCGATTTGATCTGATCCGAATTTTCTCTCTAAACTAGATCTGGTACACTCCTGGCCATTGGCGACCTTTGTTTGCTTCCAGATTAGTCTTTCTTTTGAAAGGACCTATATAGTAATTGTTTGCTTATTGACTTATTTAAAGCTAATATCAATCACTCATTTAGGCTAAATTTTGTCCAAAAGCAAGTATTTCTAGCTCTTTGAAGGCCACATGATCACGTCTTAGGTGAAAGGGATAAGACCAAAATCTCTCTAATAAGACTTTTACTCTTAATGGAGTGATATTCATGGGTATTTTTATCATTATTTACCTCTATAATCAAACAAATTCATGCATTAAATACGATAGAAATAAATTAAAAATAATTTAGTCCAAACAAATTTGACTAAATTAGATTTTATTTAGAATAATATTATCTAATAATTTAATAATAACCACATGCCACAGCCTGAATACTGAACAAGGTTAAATCCATTTCCCCTTATTAAAGACTATACAACCTTTCTGCTATTGTTTTCATGTTCCTATTGGTTGAAGTATGGTTTAATTCAAATTACTTGAGCAGTAGGGAGACGTGAGGCTGCTCTCTAATAATTGTACTACAAATTATGCAAAGCAATTTTGTTGTGACCTCAAAGGGACTTTTCAAGGACTTAAAAAGGCTTAATCACGGGAAAATGTTACCAATTTATAGATAGGGCCACCAATAGATGAAAATGAAAGTGTTGGGAATCTACAGGACATCATTAGTCAGGCTAATCTTGTGACATTCCAACTGTAGTACTAGTTGTGAGTTCAAGCGTTTCAGAAAGAGTTTTATACCACTCGTAGGTGTAAAATTCTATTTACATATATATTATATCATGATTTTATTTTGTACAAGACCTTTTAAATTCGTAAAGACGCCAAAACTCAATGAAACTTTTCAGTTAAGCATGCTCATCCTGCAAGAATTTACTGAAAAGTCCGTGGAGTTTGAATGACCAAAATAGCCAATGTTGTACAAGACAAAAACGAATCGTTACAAAACTTGATTTGAGAAAATATCAAAAACAAACAGACTCACCAAAATTACGACAATGGACCGATGGTAGCACAAAAGAGACAATTGGTATCTTTTTTTCTATTTCGGAAAAGGGGAAAAAATGGAAACTACATTTTCAAACAGTTTTACAATCCAAAAAATAATAGACTTCCGAACACCTCCAAATTGTTCTCTGAATTTTTGAAAACTGGTTACGCAGAGAAAGTATCAAAATGAAAATGACAGAAGGTGCAAAAAAAATCCATCGTTTGCTTTTAAAAAATGAAATGAAAATGAAAACAATGCGAAGCAGAGAAAATTCAAAATGGTATGCTCTCAACCCAGCCACACTACACAGTAAGCACAAGGTCAAAATCAATAATGTGAGTGGGGTCCATTGAGCCTCAAGTTCTAAATGAATTATTTTCTACTTTTAAGTACCCATAATTCTCATCACTTAGATTAAAAATTAATGTGAGCAAAAGCTTGCTCGGCTAAGCCTCATCTCGGCCCATGAGTGGTTGGGTTCTGATTTTGGCAGGTTGCAAAATGACCAAAATACCCTTCTACCTCAGAGCATTTTAAGATAGGCTGTCTTTTTCTTACAATTTTTTTCCAAGTTAAAGGCAAACAAGTATTAATTGTTGATCAATACCCTTCTCAAATAATTTAAATCCAAATGAACTAAACTAACCTATTTTCTACAGAGGGCTTCAAAATTCAATAATACAGTCAGACTAAATATGTCCTTGGAATATAACACATGGAGGTGCTAGATACATGATCCCTAAGGAGTTACATACAAAGGTTTCAGCTAATAAGCTTACTTGGGTAAAATCTTTAAGGGGCAGCATGAACACTAACATATAAAAACTGATATCCAGAAGGGTAGGAAAGCTTTCACCTTTCCAAGTTGCAAATAGTCACATCTCAGCTCTAAATATTGCAGCAACAAACGAGCCATACTTTTGCTAGCTTATTATAAGAAACCTAAGGGTGCAGCAAGATAAGGAAAAGGGGGAATCTGATGTGCATCAAAACAGTGTCGCTTTGATGCACAAAATACTATCCAAACCCTGCCCCAACTGCCCAAATCATTTTGGTGTGTCAAAATGACACTTCGGCGCACAACACGCCCTGTTGTGCACGAGGTTGGAAAGTATACGATGGAAAAACTTTGGTTGGCCGATAAGAACATTAAACCTCCTCATATGCATATTTAATTATAGCTTTTGCGAACTTAACTTGACAGATGTTAATCCTGATTACGTAGAAGAGCTACATGAATCCACTGTCTGAATATCAAGATTTTTAACTCTGTTTAATAGAGGAGGAGACTAAGCAAGAATTTTTTCAGGCACGGTGGAAGAACAATCAAATAAAATTGAATGATATCAACAAGTGAAATTAAGGTGCATCGAAACAGACTAAACATAAAAATGCATTTCGCCACTATTTCCTAGTCCTATGAAGCGTAGATACTCTAAAAGTAGTCACGAGTATTGAATACCGACATGCGGCCGCATATCAGATATGGCAAATAAATATCTTGTACTTAAAATAAATATTTTTAATTTCAGATAAGTTTAAGATACACAAGAGATACAACGGGATACTTTCGAGATATGGCAGGGGTTAAAATGAAAAAAACTGCTACTACTACTGTTGTAAATCGACCTATATTCGAGTTGTAGAACATTGGCACTATATCATTATGTTCGCATATTGCAAATCGAAATACTTTTTTGATTTCTTGTAAAATACATATAGTATAATCTACACTCTCCGTAGTCTTTATTACTCTCTTCTTTATGCATGGTAAAAGACTAGTATTTTTAAAATAATTTATTTTACAGACTAACATCAACATATCCATTTCCTATTATTTAGAGTTTTGACATATTGTCGTATCCGTGTCATGTCCTAATCCTATTGTCGTATCCGTATTGTGTCCTATTCCTATTGTTTTTTCGTATCTGTGCTTCATATTTTCCCACAATATGAGGACCCAGTTATACGCACCTGAATGCTAATACAGGAGGAACAGTCACACGGTCCAGTAACCAAGACTCCAGTAGGGACATCGAATGCAAGACTCCTCCCTGAAATAAGATAACAAACTAACTCCATCCAACTGCCCATCATCCCCCTATTTATCCGGTGCCCAACAGCACCAACAGAAATAGTTTATCAGCTGAAACTTCAAACTATTTTTCTTCACTCATGCAAAAACGAAAATAAGAACAACTAGGTAAAAGGAAATGAATCTAAAGATGGCCAGCCCATAACCACAGAACATGATTTACAGCAAGAATGTATCTTGTACAGGGTCAACCTACATATAAATTATGCAACTAGCTTATAAGTACATTTACCAGGACCGTAAACACTTCACACCAACTAACATATGAAGATATCTCTGGAAAAGCAAAATAATGTGATATGTTCCACATGTAGTAAAGATACTATTGCATAACTCAGTGGCACCAAGAAGACAAATCAGTCAAAAATACCACTACAAGCTGATACAATATCATTCATTACAATGGCAACCAACCACAACGTGGCTGTAAACAAGAATCCTAACAAAGAAAAAAGCTTCAAACGGTGTAACCAAAAATAATGTATGGTAAGCAAAAAGCTTATGCACAAGACAAGGGCAACATACCCGGAAATTCCCACAATGAGCAACCTATACTTGATAAATACACATTCTATGGTTAATAAGAAGGCAAGAAGCTGTCAGACCTTTGATGATGGTATTATGTTGAATAGAAGATGAATCAATTATACAAACGGTCCTCAATGGGTAAGAATTAAACCACAAAGAAGATGAATACTATTAAGAAGAAGATCAAAATGGCAAATATCTTAATCATGAGCCACCTGTTTGATGATATTTGGTTTAAATGCCTCAACAGAGAACTGCTGGCACCTTCAACATTTGCCAATGACTCTTCCATGTTATCATCGATCCTGATTACACAAATAGGCAGTCTCAATGCAGAAAAACTTGTGTAAAAAATTGATTAACCGGAAGGGCAAAAGAAAAGAAGAGAAGAGACCTAATTCACTATGCTTAAGAAAACGAAGTATAAGCTTCAACTAGGAGTACTACCCAACCAAATCCAATTCAATAGTTAACTTATTCAATAAGGTAACTAAATTTGACGAAGCACACATCTGAATTTTCTTGTACAAATCAACATTATTTTTATAGAGGTAACCTATAGCATCAGAAACCCATGAAAAATAGCAAACCTGATAGCCAATTCCCCTTGATGAGCAACCATTGTAGCCAAATGTGTGAAAATCCCACCAAGCTCAGAAATTGTTGATTCAACATTTTGAAGAGCAACTGCCCGGCTTTGTGAGTAACTCTCCTGCCGTGGAACCACCTGCTGCAACATTGACATTTCCGCATGGTGGGTTGGAGTGTTGTCAGCAGCTAACCTCCGCCTGAATCAAGGTTTAACACCAGCTGTCAGTAGACAAAGGATAGGTAGCCAAGGATATAGCTATCCACATCATAAGTCTAAAAATTACCAACCCTATCCAAACCAATGTCATTCCAGAAGTTACCAATATTCGCACTAGAAAAATAGAAAGTTTAGTTGCCAATTTAGGCATGCAAACCATCAAGAGAATCCAGGATTGCAACCACCAAAAGGACAGAAAGATCACTTCCAAAATCTGCTATGTAGATTCTAGTGAAAGCCTTTGGGAATCGGGATCAAGGATTGCTAAATGCGGATACATGGCCCCACTCATTACATTCGTATCGCCACATTGTCCATTGCTCCCAGGTGTCAACAATGTGTGATATGTGGACATCCAGTAAGAGCTCACAAGTGGTTCCACTACGTACTCCCTGTATAGACCAAATCACTGCTTTGACCTGTGCATTACATGCCCAACTGTAATGTCCCCATTTTCACACCATATTGGCTCAATAGAAGTCCAATAAACATATTCTCCCATGCCTGAGGTACCCATTATGAACCTTAACATGATTATGCCCAGGATGGAAACAAGGCCGAGGAAAACTCTTTGAGTTTCTGTTGCCAACGTGGTTCACTAGGTCGTATTTACTATACAGTTTACCTCCTGTCCAGGTTCCTAGGACAATGTGCTTCCGTAGTTGGAGTCCAGAGTTCTGAAGGTACATCACCCAGAGTTGTGCCTTGGCAATGTTTTGGGGGGGGGGGGGGGGGGGGGGGATGCACTACTCATCTCATCTGAACATCGCCCCTAATGCTTAGGAACATGCATCATTCTCTCTATAGTCTCCATACATTACGATCCCCTGGGACCACATGAACACTGTTTCGTATTTAAAGGGGCATGCGTCATTCCCTGTAATCTGCATATTCTACTTACACTGTGATTCCCATGTGTGTGTCTTAACAAATGGTTGTGTTACCCATAGTACAATATCAGAACCAACGAGGTCATCATATCGCAACACCTCAGTACATTCTGCTCTATAGATAAAGATTTCCTCCTCTCTAGTAAGCTAGTAAAATACCTCCCTAGGAAAATCTGGTACGCTTTGGATAGCCAATGCGCCTTTTCCACCCATCTATATTCTCCTTGTCCAAAGACTGCCTCACAGATCAATGCTCACCCAAGTCTTTTCTTTTCAAACATGTGCAATCTGATGTGCACCACCACCCTCTTAAACCCATTCACTCACCTCAATAATATATTTTTAGTGGATGGAACCTAGAAGGTGATCTTGAACTTCTAGAGGTATAAGACAGTCTTTGACAAGCTGTCAAAAGCTTCAACATGCAAACCATTATCTGATTCAAATATTTTATAACATTGAATGAGAGCTGGAATTGAAAAGGAACACTAAGGACAACTTTTTTCAACAGATTGACATAAGCAATTAGCATTAAAGATATAAGGAGGTTTTATTAGAAATATGGCCAAGGAAGACGGAAAAATGTGATGGGTCAAACTCATAATAGCAAACATCGTGACATGCAAACAAACCTCAATTGGTTGCCAGCTTGAACTCCATCTGCTGGTGATCTGTTACAAAGGGGGAACAGCAAGTTAAGAAGAATATTCAGCATCATTTAACAAAACAGTAGGTGCACTATAACTATGGCAGGCAATCATCCAATAAACCATACTGAGTGAAACTTGCATACAAATCAATCGGCTTAAATTATTCATCTGTGATATGAGCATACAATTCAATGAATTGTACAGATGAGTTGAACAAATTATTGGCATCTATACACTTCTGGACTAGGCAAGCTTTATACCATTAACACGACAAAAAGTACAATCATGTTTGGATGATCTAACAATCGTTTATGAAACAGAATGAAGTCCAAATCATAGAAAATGTTGTTGTAAACTTGTACTCAATTATCTCACTTGTAAACTTCATTAGGTGTATATCATTGTGTTTAAAGATCAGCATGACAAATTCCCAATCTATTGACAAAATCTGAGCTGTGTTAAACTTAATTTCTAACATGGATGCAAAATAAACCACGGAAGTTTTGACAAACTCTATGGCCAAACAAGAAAACCAGCCATCTACCAACTCCAGAAACAAAAGATCACAAACAAAAAAACTTAAGACGACATCAAAACCAATAACAGGTGAAGTGTTTCCATGTTTCCGAGTCATCAGATCATGGAGTAAAAATCCTTACTACGCATGTAAAGCAGACTTCCAAATCTCTCCTCCCAGATCCATGATAACTAAAGTAGGCCACATAACAAAGTAAGTATTACAACCATCACTTGTGCGGCCTTAGAATGCTCGCCTAGCAATCTATGATCCACATAAGACAATGCAACTAATGGGATACATAATAGTCTAGAAACACCATGCTAAGCAATTCAACCAGGACTATCAGTTCTGCCTTCATGTTAACCTCCTTCGGATGATATTAAGGATAGAAAATCATACATTGATGGTTGTGAACTCCCCGATGAACCAGATGTAGTTGACCAAGGAGGTGGTTCAGTTACAGTCTTCGCGGGCTGCCGCAAAGGGTTCTCTCTTGCGATATTTGTGGAGAACATCTGTTTTCTATTCTCATGAGCCTTGATATTCTGTGAAAAAAGAAGAAAATTGATGAAGGTGACAACAACATATGACCATGGAAGTAAAGCAGAGGCACCACCGGCTGTTAGCTTCAGCGGTATCTCCTACCACCCCTAAGAGAAGGTGTAGGGAACAAGTCCCAGTTTGTACAGATAGTGCGAACACAAGCACGTGCAGACTTAGTGTTTAAGTAAAAAGAAAAACAAAGAGGATAACAACCGTTCAATTCTGACCTCAGTTCTGGTAGTTAACACATCCTGAAACTGTTTCGTAGCCCCCATAAGTTTGCTCTTCAAATCATTACAAACTGTTGTAGAGTGAACAACTCGATCATCTGAATAATCCCCATCAGCTCTCTCCAAGTTTTGAAGGGCTTGCAAATCCGAGATTGCCACGTTAAGTGTCGTGATGTCATCTTTTACCAAGGCAGTTAATTCTTGAATTTCCTTAAGTGGATCATCAAAAAGTGATGACTTTTTGGCCACTGCATACCAATAATATGCAGATGAGAAAAATCTTAGGCTAGAAGCAGATAATCAATCTGAGTAACCAGCATTAAGGATAAAGTACTCCAAAAACAAGAATAGCTTCACAATTTAGTCATCTGAGATGTGCTCCGCAGCTCCAAGATGCTCAACACAAGCGCACGCACAGAGAAAAGAGATGCACAACAAAATCATCATAAAGCTTCAATAAATCCGTAGATGATGCTAATAGTTGCAACACCTCTCCAACCTAGTTCTATTCGCTCTTGCCAACAGTCATCCTCAACTTTGAGATTGTCTCTAAACAAATAAGCATACACTAAGCATGTATCACCGCCTCCTCTTCTCTATAAGATCAATAGGACATGGAATTCTACTGGATCAACGGTGAGGAGATTACGGATAGCACATTCAAGATATTCTAATTCTCGTGTTTTGTGAGATTGTGGAATTAATTGTATGAATTCCTTCTCTCATGAAATCATACCAACCAAATGGCCCCAAGCGCAATAGAAATACAATAGAAGTAGGAGATTACGTTTCGCTAGCCTGCCGATCTTCAGAGCGGTTTCGTGGATGCCCAACCCGATCCGCGAAGCCTTCTTGTTGAACTCCGATCTGTACGAGGCCGCCGGGAGTTTCGATGGCGACAGACCGTGCTGTGATTCATTAGAGTCGGGGGCTCCGCCTATCTTCTTCAGTGTCTCCGACAGAGATCGGAACTCCGACGTCCGGTCTCGGTAAGTGGAAACTCCGGTGGACGCCATCGACATTGACGTCAGAAACCAAAAACGGCAGCACCTCGGCTAGATGCGTGGGGACATGGGTGGATGGTCGGGGCTCGGAGCTTGTACCAAAAACCTAAGCGGAACGAAGGCGAGGTTCAACACACGCACTCTAACGGTGGCGGGAATATAACTTCTTCCCCAATAAATAAAATAAAATCTTGCTAATAATATTAATGCTAAATAAACACAAATATTAATACATATTTTATAAATATCAATGTACATATTAATATATGGAATAGGTTATCCATCACTTAATAGGTGGTGATTAATATTTTTCATAAAAAATACAATCATGCGAGTATTATTTAGACTATGTTTGGTTGAGTATTTCTAAAAAGATTTAAAAAAATACTCTAAGATATTGTTTTATATAAGTATTTTAAAAAATTGAGAGTTAAATTTTTTTGATATTTTTAAGATTCTCTCTCTCTATATTTTTTTTCTAGAAAAATGAGTATTGTGTTTAAAAAATTATATGCTTTTTGCACATATTCTATTAACAAAAAAAGTTATTTTAAAATTTTCAAATCATAGTTAATCTCAAAATATTTTTTTATGTCAATAATAAATTTTTTAATTTTTTTAAAAAATAAAATTTTAAAAACACAAGCAAAAGAGGTCAACGGTTGACAAATAAACCAAACATATTGGGAAACGTTTTTTCCAACTCACAAATATTACTGTAAAAAAACTTAAAAATACTCAAACAAACAATTAAGGCATTTAAACTAATTATGTCGGATCAAAAAAAATATTAATCTAGTTTAAAATATTTGTTTACATTGTAATTTCTTAATATTTTCCTTAAATTTGTATATCATTTATTGATTTAGATGTATGTTTAGTTACATGATGTCGGTTGAGGAGGTTTAATTGTTTAACCATTCATGCAAAATAACAATTTAATTTAATTTGGGTAAGTATTTAATGTTTGTCCAAGATTCGCATTTGAATTTCTATCAAAGCAAGTCTTATGTTGAGTTTTGACTAAATTATTTTTATTAAATACAATTGATATTAACTGATGTTTTGGTTTTTTTATGTAATTTTTTACCAACTTTTTTAGGTTTTTTTCATTCATCTTAATTAGATGAATCGAAAATTACGAAAATAAAAATAAAAATTACAGATGAGAAAAAATTAAAGACGTCTTAGCTTGTTACACTCGGGAAAATAAATTATTAAAGTGTTTAAAATAAAAATGGATATATTTTGGAGGGAATTATGCGAATCAATTCGAAAATACTCAACCAAATATAATAGGTTTCGGTTCCCAATTTGGCCTATTTTGTCTCTATTCAAATTTTTTTTGCATTTTTTGTTTTTGCATCGATTTTTTTGTAGATTATTGGTCCGTCTCAATAAGATAGATCTAAAAAATATAAAATTATGTCCAAAAGCTAAAAAAAATACTAGAGACAACAAATAAGCACAAAAAAAATCTATTTTTTATTATTTTTGTCTTTTCTAAATTTTTTTAAATTTGGTCCATTATTTTATAAATTTTCGAAAGCTCTGATCAAGACGAATTAATAATTCACAAAAAGTATATTTAGATCATAAAATGTAATATATTTGAAATCCAAAATGACAAGATAAGCAACTAATTCATCGTTCTCATTTATTGAAATTCTTTTTCAATAGTCGCGTCCACAATCTAATCAATACATATGTACTTTTATTTTTTAATTTCTAAAATTATTATAATCAACAAAAAGATACTTAAAAATGTATTGAAAACGTAGATTATAATCTTTTAATTCAGTTGCTAACACGAGTACGTAATAGATTAAGGATTGCGGATACTAAGAGTCTTGTTGTGTATTAGGTATATGCAGAATATGCAGTGTACCAAAACGACATTGTCTTTCATTTCAAAAACTGGTTGAATTGTTAGACAATTTTGGGCAATTTTCCAAATTCATGGTCCATTTTTCTTGGGCCCTATAGTCGAACATAGACGGCCCATTATTCTTCTGGAAGGCCCACAATTTTGCATGGGACATAAGACTGTTACCTAACAACCATTTTATTTCTTAGATTTTATCAAAATGCCCCATCTGCCTATCCAACAAAACCTTTGTATATGAGAATTTCATCTCGTACAGCTCCAGCAGAAAAACACCCAAATACTACGTGCAACGGATATATAATAGAAAGTTTGAAATTTCTTAATCTCTGAAGATACGAAGTAAGAAAAAATCCGAAAGCTTTTCTTTGTGGTGATAATGTCAAAATATCAAATTCGCTCGATTGTCTTTCTCTTGATCCTTACAGGCCTCTTTTTTCCTATTTATCTTTCTTTTACTTGGATTTGTGTGTAATTTTATTCTTTATTGTTGATAGAAATTCTCTTGTTAAGATCCTATCAGTCGATTAAAACCTCAGATTCATGTTAGAACCACGATGATTCAATAAAATTCTAAACTAAGCCCAAAAATTCCATGAGTATGAACCTTTAGATCATCACCTATTCCATGAATGGACACAATGACTAGTAACTCCCAATGTAAAGGTCAAATCGATTTAGATTCAATCGGTTTACAATATATAGTTTTAAAATCGGTTAGTTTAAAATGAATATTTTATAAAATTGATCCCGATCTAAATTTTTAAAGAATCGATATTCGTTCGGGAATGGTCAATTTGGCGAAGTTTTTAGGATTTTTTGGTTGGCCACAAAATGAGCCTAACCGAGGCCAATGCAAAGTAAAAAGCAAAAACATAATTTCGGCATATTAGGTATTAAAGAGCTAGATGCCTGATTAATAATACTGCCAACAAAGCAAGGGCTAGATGCCTAATTGCTTATACTTTTTTTATGATATGTTTTGTTTGGTTCAATTTGATCGGTTGAGGAAAAAATTTCAAAGACCCAATTTGAATTAAAAGTCGAAAAGAATTAACATTATCAAATTAAAATCGACCGAATCCTACTTTCGACCAATCAAACTTTGGATTTTTCTAGTAAGAGCCGTTTCCTTCACACCTTGCTTTGTTTATTCTCGGTGAGGGTGGGTTCATTCGATGTTCTACTTGCCAGATCAAAACTATTTATTTGGTCTAAATTCATTTATTAGGAGACTATTCAAAAAGAAAATATTAAAAAAAATCAATTCAATCAAACAAGTAACCGACATAGTTTACTTTGGTTACAATTGTCCCAAGAGTGCTACATACACATCATTTTAACACATCACTTAAAACTACGTCGTTTTATGTTAAAGAAGATCCAAATATATTTTCAGCGATATGGGTCAAAAACAAATATGGTTTTTTTTTCAAAACAAAACTACATAGTTTTAAGTGATGTGTGAAAGTGATGTGCAAAAGTGGTGTGTCTTTAACATTTTTGCAATTGTCCAGCCGAGCATGTACGTGTCAGTAGATAATTGGTCCCTAAATTTTTGAGCATGTTTGTCGGTGGCTTGTCCACCTCAGAGGCGCAACGCAAGCGTTTTGCTCCTTCTTATTTGGACCCACCAGTAGTGCAGCTTTCACCTAATTGCCCTCATCAAATATTTTCAATGGGTGTTTTACCAAAATAAGTCTTGTACATTTTCTTTTTAATAAACTTAAATTAACGAGAATTACCATCAAAATATAATTATCACGAAAACTATACAACACAATAGGTTCATCTCACTTTACATTTAACTTATTCGAATTAAAAAATAAGATTTTATACGAAAAATGCGTATTTTTAAGTGTTATGCGATATTTATCTCGTTAGTTACACATTCTCGTATTCCATTTAAGTCTATTTTTCCATGAAAACTTACCCCCCCCAAAAAAAAAGAAAAAAACCAGTTGTTTAGTTCGTATTCAGTGGTGAAATTGAAATACTAGAAAAACATTCATGAAATTAACGAAAAGTCCATTGAAGTCTAATTAAGCAAATTTTTTTTATAAAAATGAGCTATTTTAAAATTATTTTGATAATACATTTAAGATTAAAAAGAAAAAATTGACCAAAATATACAAGAGCATCTATTAAAATACGAAAATAGTGACACGTAAAAAACCTATAAATCTTTTTAGAAACTCTATGAAAATAGATATATTCATCTTAAATCTAAATAGGGGCCTTAATCTAAATTTTAATTAAATTCAATTTTGGAAAGAAATAAAAGAAGAAATAACACCAATAATTTATATAGAGGACAAGCCCTGAATTTAATGAAGAATTAAAGTAACAGAAAATTAACAGCATAGGATGATAATTACGGTAGTAGATTGGTTGAGAGGTGTGACTTGTGAGTGTGAAGAAAATAGTGATTTTTTTATTTAAAGATATTGAAAATGAAAGTATTAAAAAAAATCAAATGTTTTTATGTAGTGACATTATGATTAGGGAAAATATTTTTTAAATTCGTGGAGAATCTCAAATTTGCCAATAGCCAATGAGAAAGGTGGGTTTGGGCGGCTAGATAGACAGCAATGTTTGTGGACGTTGATGTGCCAACGAGGATACCATCTCAAGAACAGTCCAACCGACCCAAGCCAACGTCGTTTTCATGAAACGTGCCAAGGGTATTTCAGTCTTTCAAGGAGAAAAAAAACATATTAATTGCCTAAATTATGAGTGGTCGGTTATATGATAATCAATTATTGAAAAATAAAAAAATAGAATTCATAGGATGGTGTGTGTATAGAGTGAATAGAGCCGACCAATCCGACCTACTATTCTTTTCGTTGTTATTTCGGTATTTTCAGTCAGGTCGAGTTATGATTTTCTTGATACTTAGTGGCGAAATCATAATTCAACGTTTGAGGGAGTCGATATTTAAAAAAAAAAAAAAAAGACGAGGGCCAATTATAATTTAGGAGGTCTAAAATGTAATTTTTTTATAAATTTCAAAATCTATACCTACGTCCTAAATTTCGCCCCTATAATGGTAATCTATGATCTTTCTCCACTTTACGTAGCTGTTCGTAATCCTTAGCATTTCAGTTCGTGTTCTATCAGCCTGTTGAAGTCTTAATCTTATAAGAAGACTCGCAGATAAATTGACAACAAATAACACACTCCTAATGATACTGTTATACACACTCTACAATAAACCAACCTCATTCCCGTATCGACATAAGGGTAGCGTGGTCATATTACCTAAATCTTATCCATATAAATAAAAAAACAAATGGGCCTTGAAGACCCAATAAGATATAAGTACACCCACATCCATCTAAAAAGGTATGGTAATTTTGTAAAAATCGGACTTGAATATTTTTTTCACTTGAATTTTACAGATTACTAACTTAGCTCTCAAAAGAATATCAACTTACACAATTCGTATCCTAATTATTAGGTATGTAATTCGAAGAGGAGCTGTCAATCATACAGTCATTCAATACCTAAACTATATAGATGGTCGGTTATATGATAATTAATTTATTAAAAAACAAAAAATGAAAAGTCATAGGATAACAAAATTAATCTCATTGACATACCTCACTTGGCCCCTCTATCTCCGTATATAAACCCACCACTCCCCACTCTCTTCATCAACGGTCCGCAAACACTTAACAGTCCGAGAGAAAGAGAGTAAAGAATTTTCTTGTGATTTGGGCGTGGGAGAGACAGAGATGGAGGGGAAGGAAGAGGACGTGAGACTGGGAGCCAACAGATTCTCAGAGAGGCAGCCGATAGGGACGGCGGCTCAGGGCGGAGACAAGGACTACACGGAGCCACCGCCGGCGCCATTGTTCGAGCCGGGGGAGCTGAGTTCGTGGTCATTTTATAGAGCTGGAATCGCCGAGTTCATAGCCACTTTTCTCTTCCTCTACATCACCGTCTTAACGGTGATGGGCGTTGTTCAGTCCCCTACTAAGTGCTCGACGGTCGGGATTCAAGGCATCGCTTGGGCCTTCGGCGGCATGATTTTTGCCCTAGTCTACTGCACCGCCGGCATCTCAGGTTCCCTCACTACCACCATTTCGTTTCCTGTCTATACGTTTTTGTATCTAGTTATGCTAAATAATTGTTTGGATTTGGTTTTTGCAAAGGGGGGCATATAAATCCTGCGGTAACGTTCGGGCTTTTGCTAGCGAGGAAGTTGTCGTTGACGAGGGCGGTGTTTTACATGGTGATGCAGTGCCTTGGGGCGATTTGCGGCGCCGGCGTGGTGAAGGGGTTCGAGAAGAGCCGGTACGAATTGCTCGGTGGTGGGGCCAATGTTGTTAACCCTGGTTACACCAAAGGCGACGGCCTTGGTGCTGAGATTGTTGGTACCTTTGTGCTTGTTTACACCGTCTTCTCCGCCACTGACGCCAAACGTAGCGCCAGAGACTCCCATGTCCCCGTAAGCCCAAAATCTCTCTCTCTCTCCCTCTCCCCCCCTCCCCTCTCTACATGGAAACAGAGAACAGGTAGGGTTGCAATAGTACAAAAAAAGGCCTAATCCTCAATTAATGACACGTTCCTAACCGTACGAAAAGAGAATCGTAATGGGTGCTTATGAATCCGCCTAGGATCCATCCAATCTTTCACCATACAAAAAGGGTTACAAGACTGAAGAGCTCTTCGTACTCTCTCGTATACATCTTACTATTTCAATTATTACTCTCTCCGACCCCGGTTTGTTTGTCCATTTTTGAAATTCCAATTTAAGAGGACACAATAATTACTCCTAAAAAATTTAACTTTCCAAGAATACCCTTAACTATTTTAGCATTAAATGAGATGGCACAATTTTCAATGTGTGATTTTCTAAAAGAGTGAGGGCATTAAGGGAACTTTCACAAGTCAACTTTAAAATTAGACAAACATTTTGGGACATTTAAAAGTAAAAAAGGAGACAAACAAACCGGGACGGAGATAGTATTTGGAAATTTTTAGAATCAAAATAAATGGACTAGATCTATTTAAGTTTATAGGTTTCAAAATCTTAATAAATCTTAACTTTTTAATTTTAAATTTGGAAATTTTTTTGAATTTTTTTTTTTTAAGACAGTAGCACTTCTCTTATTAATTTAATTGCTAAAATTGGTGTGCAGAAATCAACGTAGAAATATAAAGACCATCGTTATATTTTCAACATCATCAATATATTTTCAAGTAAAAATATACCACTGCAAATGTGTCACAAGAACTCTTGATGGAAATAACGTAAAACTTTACGTTTAATGGGCTAAATCCGACCGGTTAAAATGTTTGTGGTTTTGTACTTTTTTCATTAAAAACTCGTGCAAATTAATAGTAAAATCTAACATGTTCGATCACTTTGCCTTTTTTTTATTTATTTATTTATCATATCGTGTCAAATAATATTTGCATATCCTCGTCAGAGTTTAATTATTTATTTTGGTGGTGGGATTTGTTAGATATTGGCACCATTGCCAATTGGGTTCGCGGTGTTTTTGGTGCACTTGGCCACTATCCCCATTACCGGTACCGGAATTAACCCAGCAAGGAGTCTTGGTGCAGCCATTATCTACAACAGGGACCACGCCTGGGATGACCACGTATGTTATTATTCTTTTTGTCTCCTTTTTTTTTTTTTGCCTTATCTACGCGATGTAGGAGTAAAAGAATTACCGAATAAATCAAAATAACCGAAAAAACGTGGTTCAAATGGTCCGGAGTAGGAGTCGGTTTTCAGTTTAATCGTACTTATTTTTTTTATTTTTCTGTTTGATTCTGAATTTACTAATTTTTTATTCTAACTGACTGAACCGAATTGAAATTGTAATACACAACATAAGAAAACTAAATTATAGGATGGAAGAAAGGTTAGCCGTTGAATTATATAAGTTGAGATATATTACTTCATAAAATTGGTCCAACATATATGAGACCGTCCTAATTTTTTATGAAGTCATTTGGGTCAATTTGATTTTGTTTACACTCATTTAAAGAGTATGAATGTTACCATTATTCTTATTGGTTGAAATGAGCGAATCTCACTAAAAAGTAATCACACTCTTTCTAAAAAGGAAATTCTTTGGTACTTGAATCTTTTTCTAGAAAATATTTCCGAATTTTAATTTAATAGATAAAATTCATCCGCATGTGTAGTGCTGTTAAATTTAATTGAATCTCATCAATTTATTTTGAATTCTAGTACATTTTTTGAGAAATTCTTTTGGGATTGTAGTCTTGCTCTCATCAATTTATTTTGAATTATAGTATATTAGAATTTATACATTTTAATCAATGATAGTGGATGTTAATTGTCACTTTCTTTGAATGAGAATGAACAAATAAGTAATCAGTATAGATTCTAGTCGAATTAAACTCTTTTTTGGTCAAGATGATTATCCGACCACTCTTACCGAGCTGATCTCATCTGAATCTATATCGGTTTTTTCATAAATTCAATTGGAATTGATGTGAAATGTTTTTACTCTGATCGAATTCGAGCGAATTTCAAATGCACATGTTGGATTATGGGATGTTGGATTGTCGTTTGGCTAATTACTTTTTGATCGGGTGCGGTTGCAGTGGATTTTCTGGGTGGGACCATTCATTGGTGCGGCACTAGCAGCTTTGTACCACCAGGTCGTGATCAGAGCAATCCCATTTAAATCCAAGTGATGATGATGATGATCGTTACCCCTTTGATTTCTAGCCGTTGGATTTCCCCCTGTTCTCATCCAAATTTGCTTGTGCTTTTGCTAAAAGTGTTGTATTCGTAGTGGATGTATGCTGTCTCTGATGGGTCCCATCAGAAGTTGATTGGGACTCTTCGATCATTCTATTGTATGTGGCTGGCTGTTCAATATAAATGTGGTCATAATAATTACAACCAACCGACAAAGCCTGCTCGAATCACATAATTTTCAAGAGTGCTATATACACATCATTTTAACATATCACTTTTACACATCACTTAAAACTACGTCGTTTTATTTTAAGGAAGATCCAAATATGTTTTCAGCGATATGAGTCAAAAATAAATATAATTTTTTTTTCAACACAAAACTACATAGTTTTGAGTGATGTGTGAAAACGATGTGCAAAATGGTGTGTCTCTAACATTTTTGCATAATTTTCTCTCTCTTCCCCCCTCCACCTCTGTATTATTGAGTGCCGAAGCACCATCACTGCTCCAGAAGTACTGAATAATTTTCCTATCTCACAAAACTTTGACGTGGTTTTTTGGGAATGGGAGGTTATTGCGCACAATGCGGCTCACCAAAATGACGTTAATTTAGCGCGTAAAATACAATTCAAAAATTATTTGGTCAGCGTCTAATTGCTCTGATAGTATTTTGCGCGCCACAACGACATTGTTTTGACGCACAATACATACTGTTGTTCGCAATACATATCAAGAGCGAATAATATATAGAAAGTATACCAATATTAGTAAAATATCTATTATTATTCTGAATATGTTTTGATATTTATAAAATATGTATTAATATTCGTATTTGTTTGATATTATATGTATATTATCTACAGAGTAATGAACGGTTGTTTAGTAAGATTCTATTACTTTTATCAATAACACATAAAATCTACATGCAACTGGATTTCAAATCGAGTGATTACAAATTTTGACCAGTTTAACGGACGCAATCAACAATATTCTATATGTGATCCATGCATTTAGAAAATAATTATTCTATCGATCTCAAATAATTGAGCATCCCAATTAATTCTTCTAATTTCTTTAAGTAAATATTCTTTCAATCAATATTGGACACACACATGCGAGTTAAAGTATCTTAAATGTTGACACAATACCTCTTCAAACATTCTTCATTTGTAGAATGCAAGTTCTTCTTATTTCTGAATTGTTTGAACATATTCTTAAGTGAAGAAAGAAAAAGAGTAAGTTGCATTGACCTTCTCTAAAGTTTCTGGCAAATACAATGACATTTCCTATACTTCAATAAATTATTCTGATCTAACTTACTTTTGAAAGTATTATGCACTTATAGTCCCTTTGGCTGCCAAGAAAAAAAATAGTATGATTTCTCTTAATGACGAGAAAAGAAAAGAAAAAAATATGATCTCTCACTACCGCATTTGCATAGACAAAATAAGAGAAAGCGAGTGATTTTTCTCGATTTTTTATCTATGTGTGTTTGACTAGCATGCATAAGAGAAAAGAAAGAAATGTGATATGTTTATTTTACCAAAACACCCTTTGTAGTCACTATACCAGAAAATAAATGAAGGATAAAGTTGACAATATGAAAAATTAAACTTCTCTTAGTTTCTTCCCTCGTGAAATCTCACCAAAATTGGTAAGAATCAAAATGAGAGTTATAAGGGGTTCTCAATTCTCACCATGTCACACATTCTATCACAATTTCTTACCTATTTGTCAATCTAAACATGGGAGAGAGTACTCTTTCTCTCAATTCCCTTTCTTTTCTCTTGAACACCCTCAATCCAAAGGGGTTGTTACTCTTTTTACTGTCAAAATCAATCAAATGTCGTAAATAAAGTTATTGAAGCTTCAAATTTGAGATTTTTTTACGAAAATAAACTGCAATATAATTTGTATCATGTCCGAAATGATCTATGTTAAATTTTTTAAAATTTTGTAACATGGAAACTCGACAAATCCCAAAAACTTTCTCCGAATTTTGGTTTCAAAAAAATATAAGAAACTCAACGTAAGCTAAAATAATACTTCCAATAGTATAACTAACGAAATTTCAATAGTATACTTCAAAAAATTTCAACTCAAAATTTAATAGTATAACTAACGACGTTTAACCAATATTGATTGAAGGGGAAGTAACTAAAATAATACTTCCAAAAACAATGAAGGTCAAAGTAAATTTTCAAACCATGGAGGAGGTATGTGTATTTAACACTCTCATCAAATTATTGAACGTCTTGCCGCTTGATGATGGCTTGCAAGTACACTCCACCACTATGGGGTGAAATTAATTTCGGAAAAAAATGAACTGACCTCAAAATTTGAGGTTTGGTCGGTCTTTCAATTTTGATAATGAAGATTTTTTCAATTTTTTTTTTCGGTTTCAAATCTTCGGAATTTTTTCTTCAGCCAACCGAAGTAAACTGAACATACTCTCAATAGTATAAGAAATAAATTTTATCATTATAAATGATAACTTTTGACTCTATTTTTTTTGTTTATGCAATTTATTCTTTTTTGTTGTCATTTTTTTTAATGAGACATTTAGCCCTTTAATATCTAGTGGGCCGAGAATATGTTATAGGTTTTTATTTTGTATGCAACCCGATTAGACCCGAAATTTTTCAAAAACTCAAACCAAATCAACTACCCCTTAACCTGTATCAATCCTTTAATAATTTTCAGAATCGATTTGAAAAATATTCACTCTAAACTAATCGATTTCAAAATTACACGTCTCAAAATCAATCGAAGAGGTGGAGTCCACGAGAATAACCGGGGCACAGTCTCAGTGACTGTTTCGTGACTACAAAGGAGCCTAATTGCTCAATAAGGAAAAGCAACGGAGATTAAGGGTAAGGAACTCAGTCAGTCAAGTGGAAGACAGACCAACATTCAAAATAAAATGAACATGGCTTACTCATTTAAGCGTGACAAAGTGATTTCTATCTATTTATGTCACAGACCAAGTTATCGTTGACAATAAAATTAGAGATGATTTGAGGAAAGTTAAGATGAAAGTCGGCTCAATAAGTACTATTGGGCATTTGGTAGCATTGAGTTTCATGAATTTTACTTTTTATGGATTGGTTGTTTAATGGTTTTATTATGGGGAGGTAAATTCCACAAGGAAACAACAACAAGAGGTGGAGGAACAAAATGCTTCATAGTTACCATGAACATTACTATCATTATAGTTTGAAGAGTTTGATTCGAGATTCATATAATTATTTTTAATGTATTTTTGCACTCAGTTATGTTTTACATTTGCAGAGAAGTTTGTTATTAGTTTAATCGATAAGGCTTGCTTGATTCCTAGTATCAGTAGTAGCATTAGTCTTTCTATTCCCCAGTATATTAATGACTATTTAATTGATTGGACTATACGAATATGCTATTGAATGGATTTTACTCATTGAAAGAGATCCGTGGTTGGATGTGATGACAAGCATATCAAAGCGATCAGGGTGAATTCCACAAGGTGCATGTTAGGCTATATTTGTCCTGACGTTATTATTGAAGTATTAATTTTATGAAATCTCTTGTATAACTTAATTTAGGCCCCGTTTGGCCTACAAGGATTTTTAGATTTTTGGCAAGCCAATAAGCCCACTTGTTTGGGATAAATTTATTGTTGCTTTTTTTATTTTTACAGCTGTAATACATACAGGTAGGACAAGTGAAGCTATACTCTTATGTATGTGCAGCAAAAATGATGGACAAGTTTGCCCTCCCTTTTACCTCTGCTGTAATTTGGATGTCTTCCTCACCACTTCCACCAGCAACACCTATTACCTTGTACTCCATTCGCGCAGAGGAGGTGAACCGCAAATTGGACCACTGAAAAAACAACGGCAACGAGAAGATCAGACAACAGCTGAGTACGTAAACACTAAATTTCACACATGCAAACCCATTTTTTGCAAAAAAAATTTTGTTTCGGAGTAGATTGGTTTCGAGATGGTGTGTTGATTCCAACACCTGATAGTTTTACCACAAAGTCGACTAGAGGATCTTGCAGGATTGAAGTGGTTACAAAAATAATTTTTGGACTTTGTGGGTGTAGAAACCATTCAAGGCCTTAGGATGGAAATAATTTCCGTATGAAACCATTTTCTTACATTTCATCAAACCAAAGACCAAAATGTATGAAGAATGTTTATGGAAAATACTACACATTAGAAAAAACAGAGCCTAATGTGAACCACACCATATACACAACCCCAGATGGTTGGGAAATGTTCGAGATATGAGATTATCCGCGTTTAGCGCACGAGAGTGTATAAAACACCTCATTGGCTGCATCAAGCAAGGTGGCACCAAGAAGTAGGGACTTTTCTTGTCTTCTCTTAACCATTTTGAACATTGAAAGTAACAGAAGGAGACAAATGCATATGAGTTTTAGACCCCGAAGACCATCATCGTGTTGAGTTCATGTCCCTTATTTTAGCTTACTAATAAGAAGATTCCTTTGTGATCGAGAACAATGACAAACGTAGAAAACCCTTTCTTATTTGAATGCGTACACTATGTAGTCCTTCAAATCACTTTGAACTTATTTTTTTTATGCGATGGATTTCGAAATCATCCGAACATATTTCCTACATGCTTGCTTATGTTGTTTAGATATTTGATGTTGGAGAAATTTTGAATTTATTTTTAGGGAAAACGATTTCGTAAATGTTGTAACATGGCCACTCGAACTTTGGCTGGTCTGAGTGAAAGAAAAATTAGATACCAACATTTGGTACAACATGAACCCCATGTGCAGTTTGTTAATATGAACACATTTGGAACTACTGTTTGATATGTACACCCATAAGGTACACATGTCGTCACGTGGGTCGAGTGGCACATCCGGTTTGTTGCGCAAGGTGTGCGATTGTGGAGTTGAGCATTGCCTTGTTCGTAAGTCAGGAACTACGAAAAACCCAGGCAGCCTCTATTTCATATGCCCCTACATCGTCGTGAATTTTATTGCCTTATGCCAACTAGTCGTGAATATATGTAATAGTGCATATGCTAAGTCACATATTGAACCTCTACAATTGTATTTTGTTCAACCTTGTAAGAATTGGATAGGGTGGTGTGATAAGTACAACTCACCGGCATGAAAGCTCGAACGGGAGTTCCTCCGCAATGAGTTTGGTCTGGATCATTACTGCTTGATGGTTGTCATGGAGCGGAGCTGAAAATTGCAAGTGCGGCCATCTCCCATATAGAGCACATAACAAAAGTAGTTATGACAGCGGTTGTTGTGTTGTGTGTCTTCCAATTTCTTATGCTTTGACATACGTACTTTGGCTAGGAAGTTGTTTATGTCTATGGAATGTCAGTTGTCGCGTACTTCTCCTTTTTTTGTGTAATGTATTAGTGCAATGTAATTTGAACTTCATGTTATGCATTAATGCAATGCAATTTGAACTTCATGTCATGACCGTGTTACTTATGAATTACATTTTGCTAGTATACAGAACATGAGGGTTTCTCCTAGAAAGGTGAGTAACAAGGAAAAAAACGGGCGGGTCAACAGCTCTCGCCCCTTCCGGACTTGGAAATCCACATATGACATCGGTGAGCAAGGTTAATTGGGATTCGGCAATGACAAGGATGTTCCTTGAATTCATTGCAAATGAAGTTGAGGTTGAAGGGAGATCCACCACGCAGTTAGACAAAAATGCATGGGCAAGGATCAAGGATCACATGTGCCAAGCAAG
Organism: Arctostaphylos glauca; assembly: GCA_019985065.2. Lineage (NCBI taxonomy): Eukaryota > Viridiplantae > Streptophyta > Magnoliopsida > Ericales > Ericaceae > Arctostaphylos > Arctostaphylos glauca. The sequence continues at coordinate 24,708,958 of JAHSPW020000013.1, read as the reverse complement.
AAAAGTGCCGATAAAAGTAAAGCAGCTCTGTAACAAGTATGGGTGTTTGAAGCGGGATTGGCATACATGGCAATTGCTGGCGGACGAAAGAAGGGGTGCCATAAGGCTTGGAGTAGACCCAGTGATAGGCACATTCACGACGCTAGACCATTTTTGGGAGAATTTACAAGCGGTAAGCTCCTACTTTATGTGCGTGAATGGTCCTTTTACGTATGTAGGAAAAGTAAAAAATTGGTAACACAAAACTTGAGAATGTACATCTACATTGGATTATGAACTTGTTAGGGGCCGCATTTTGGTTGTGATGGTTATTGCAGGAGTATGGCAAAGACTTGATCAAAATAACGGAACACGTGTTGAATGTAATGTTATAGAAATTATTACAAATTTGAATTTATGACCTTCATATGTTGGTTGTTCACTTTAAGGGGTGTAATAGACCAAAGTACAAAGACTTTGTCATTAGTATTTGTGACGGGCCCCAATGTGGGTGCAAAAGATTCCACAACAATTTTTTTTAGTAGAAGTGTGACAAAAGGCTGCCTAAATAATGAATTACATGTTGATTGGAATGAAATGAAATCTTTATATTCGAATTCGTAAATCCTTTTCCTATTTATAATGGTTTTTGTGCAAAGCGTTCATGCATTCTCCATTGCACGCACATCAAAATTTGCTTTGTTGATGTTACAACCATATTAGTTTGGTACACATCGACTTCTTTTTTTACCATAGTTCTTACATATATATTTTTTTCACGTACACAGAAAAATGAGTTGGTTGTGAAATTCTAAGAAATGTCACTCGAACACAAGACTTTGATGGAATGTGTGCTTAGGGATGTGGCTGCAACCGGTACGTATGCCTACACCCCGAATCAGGACACAAATAACCTGTTTGATGGAAGAAACAATGAAGGGTCGGGGGGACACCGAAGATAGTGATTTACCAAAGTACAAGCAAAAAAAAAGTCCGAAAAAAAGCTTGGATGACGTGACACCAAGTAGTGGTAAACGTAAATATAGCAGCGCTTCGGGCAATAACAAACAGAAGAGCATATCCAGCAAGGACGCAATATCGTTATCAATGTAAGCCATATTGTTGGAAGTTCGAGGAAGGAAAAATGACTTCATTTGTCGTCAACTGCAAAAACGTCCACTTCATCGGCGATGCACTGAGATTGCTCTCAGAAATACCCAGCTTGGAAGATCACATCCACACAACATGTCTTTGGGTGCTTTGTCTATTTGAAAATTACCCTACGAAACTGGATACCTTTGTTGAGCTTTCAAGCTCACGTGCACATATGGCATGGATAGAGGATGAGATGGCCCAAATGGGTATTGCTCCACCAGGGGGCCTAAGAAGTGCATCGCCACCGCTGCCTTTTTGTTTCCCTCCCCCTCCCCCCTTTGAATTGATAGTTGTTCTAGTTGCTTGACTTGTTTGGTTTTTGCTTAACTATTGTTGAACTTCCTTAATCGTAGTATTTGTCTTTGTAATGGTTATTGTGAACCTGAACTGCAATTTATGTATTTGGATATGGAGTTTCTCTTAATTCACATGTACGTTGGATGCTACATGTTTGTCTGGGCAACGGAAAGAATAAAACCATATAATCTGTATGGATTTTTTAATTTTGGTTCTCGAAAGTACAATACAATGGACATAAAATATTGTGATGTTTGAAAAATAAAATAATTTTCACAATTTCTTATGGCGTTAGCATAAAAGAAAATGATTTTTATAAATAATGCATAAGTTTGTCCGTCGACAGCTAAATGTTTCGTTCAGTAGAGAGATGTTGGTAGTGCTAACTCAAAATGCAAACGAACAAAATAACATTTGATGATTTCTATTACATGTTTTGATGGATTACACTGCACGGGGAAACGCGCATAGTGATAGTGATGATGAGGACGTACCTGCTTACGATCAGAACGTCACCTTCACAAGCCTCCTGCATAGGTGGAAATTACCGCGACGAGGCAGTGTACTCATATATTCATCGTCGTTCATTCAGACAAATTGGGGTGAGGGTACAAGTTCAAGCACCCAGCCTTACATCAGTGCCAATGTCCCGCATCGCGCTTTCATCGACTTAGGAAGGTTTAGCAGGAATTACGGGAGAGTGGAGGCTTCGCAGAAGTTCATTCACGATTCCACAATGGCCGGCCAGTCATCCCTTTTACTCGTTGCACAACTAGGATGTATGGCGGTACAAGACATAGCGCAACGGATCCCATTCCACACGTTGTCCCTATCGGGATTTGCGTACATGAATGACCTACTGACTACACATCCGGAGCACTTCTACAGAGAACTTAAAATGCCGAGATCAGCCTTCGATCAACTTTGTTATGAAATTTAGTCAAAGTATGGCTGGTCTGCAGGACGTGATGACACTATTAGGTGCGAGGAAAGTGTTGATATGTTCATTTGCGCACTAGACAGGTGGGAAAATAGAATGGTACAGGAACGGTACTAGCACTCAGCTGAGACAGTGCACCGTTACATACATAAGGTGCTACGATGCATGGAACAATTTGTCATTGACCAAATTCAACTGACACGCAGTCAAGACAACGAACACCCATACCTATCACGTAGGAGTATGTACAAATACTTCAAAGTGAGTTATTTTTTTGTCACTACAAACTTTTTTGTAATGTACGTACTACGTCGTAACTTCCAATTCATCCCCTACCAGGGCTGTATAGGGGCGTTTGATGGGACACATGTTGAATGCATTCCTGATGATAGAGCTGATATTGGAAAGTTTTGGAGTCAAAAAGGTATGACCACCCAAAATATCCTAGCCGTTTGCGACTTCGATCTATGTTTCACATTTGCATTGGCTGGTTGGGAAGGTATCATGTACGATTAGAACATCTTCAAGCGTGTTGTGAATAATTGGAACCCTCCATTCCCCACCCTAAACCTGGTACGTTTCTACATTATGAATGGAGCATTACACATCTATCGAAACTACTTGGAAGCATGTTGTACGCAAACTCTAAATGTCACACATTCGCAGGTAAATACTACTTGGTAGACACGGGGTATCCCAATAAGGAGGGGTACCTGGCTCCTTACAAAGGGTATAAATACCACCAGGCAGAGTTTTGACAAGGCACACGCCAACCATCGGATGACAAGGAGTTATTTAATAAGGACCATTCGTCACTATGGAGTTGCATTGAGAGGACGTTCGAGGTATGGAAGGGGCGGTTCGAAATTCTTAAAAAAATGTAGCGTTATAATATGAAGACGCAAATTGCTTTGGTACTTGCATCCATGGCTATACATAACTACATTCGATGGTACAACGTGAATGAGAAAATATTTGTGGCGGCATTTGCTACACCAGTATATGTACTCGAGAACCTACCTAACAATGATCCAAACCTGGCAGACTTGGAGAACCAAGCATACATCGAAGTCGACAGAGATCACCAACCTACCATGGACGACCAGAGGAACGACATCTGGATTAGGCTAGCTAGAGCTCACCAGCGCCAAGACCAATCCCATGGGCGATCATGACTGCGCGACTTGTGTTTCCGTTCAAAGTCTTGTATTTTTCACTTATTTTCTTGATTACCCCACTAGGGGCAAAATGACAACAATATTATCTTTAAGCCATTCAACTAATAATGCATTCATTGAAGTCAAAAATAAAAAAAAATAGTCCAAACCACTTAGTTTTCTTTATTATTCCACAATCCCAAATAACCCAAAAAGCCAATAATCATATAATAAAATTAGGCCAAATGAGGCCTTAGTCCAGACCATTTGAACTAAATTATTTAAGGTATATGACTTCATTAAATACTTAACTTGACCTTGTAGGGGGGATGACACAGAATGACAAAACTGCCCTCAATGAGGAAGAGGAACATACGAGCATCGTGCCTTTGAGTGAGGGGCAAAATTATATATTCATATTTACACCCTATGGGTCTTGCAAGACATGGTATGACGTGTGTTGCCTGCCCTCTGAATAATTTAGCTCAAATACACGAATTTATTGCACCTTAAAAGAGAACAAAATCAAAGAAAAATATCATTCCAAATAGAGCCTACTTAAGGTATTTATTGATTTGTTGCTGCTATTCTAGATATCGGAACAAAGATTGAAAACAGCAACCAGCAAGCTCAATGTTTATCTACGGTGATTGAATAATACATGTCGGTTTTTTTTATCAAATAAATCATTTAGAAACTACTTATACTGTTTTTAGAGACATTAGATAATTTAAACAAATTTGCATAAGTTGGTTCAGACGCCTTAATTTTGGAATATAAAACTTTGATTTTTTTTTATAATTAAATATTATTCTTTGCGAAATGTTTTTCAATGGTGAGTTCTTTTCTGGATTTAACTGGGAAGAAATCTAATATAATAAATTAAATTTAAAAATTCAAAAGTTTTGGACTAATTGCCAGCCCAAATAGCTTGGGTTGTCTTAAGTGATGGGCCTAAGAGTACGAGGCCTAGCCCACAAACTCAATTTAGAATATAAAAAAAATAAAAAATAAAAAATAAATAACAAACTTCCTGTTTCCGATTTTATTTTCTTCAACTGGAAAAGGGAAAGGAAAATCGGTTTGCGGATTTCCTAATTGCCAGCCCAAATAGCTTGGGTTGTCTTAAGTGATGGGCCTAAGAGTACGAGGCCTAGCCCACAAACTCAATTTAGAATATAAAAAAAGAAAAAAAGAAAAAACAAACTTCCGGTTTCCGATTTTATTTTCTTCAACTGGAAAACGGAAAGGAAAATCGGTTTGCGGATTTCCTAAACCCTAGAACCACATCCCGTCGCTGCCGCACTCATCTTCTGCTCCCCTGTCACCGTCTTCTCTCTCCTACCAAACCTAATACGCAGAAAAGATGGCGTCGAGCAATCAAACGGTCTTACAATTCGCCCCATCGTCGACGAGCTTGATAGCGAAGGTCCATCCCCTGGTGATGTTCAACATCTGCGACTGCTTCGTCCGGCGACCCGACCAGGCGGAGCGAGTCATTGGAACTCTCCTCGGCTCCGTTTTACCCGACGGCACCGTCGATGTTCGCAACTGTTACGCCGTTCCTCACAACGAGTCCTCAGATCAGGTTCGGTTTTCTGCTTTGGTTCCGAATTTTCGCTTACACTTCGCTTGTTTCCCGGGAGAAAAATGGGGAAAGTAGGAGAAAAACACCAAATACGAAGACTTGTAATTCTTGATCAACTGTATATTCCTAATGTTGGTGCATTTAGTCTAAAAGCACCCCAAACTCTCGTCGGTCGTCTGTCGTTACCTCAAACTCATATTTGTAATGAGTCTTGCTCTTTTTTGGTCAAAATTTTCGATACTGCTTCCTGCGGTTAGCCGACTTTTTTCACTGAAACTTAGCTTTTGCTCCAATTAAGTAGAAGTTGGATTAAAGGATTTTCACGTTAACGAGGAAAAGTGTAGGTTAACGACTTAATTAGCGGATAGAAGTTACGGATTAGAACGGGGAATATGAATATGTTCAAAATTATGATCCAGAAATTTTTTGTTCTTCTTAAATTTGCACAGTAATGTATAAGTTTGGATATTGGCTTAAAATGAAGTGCATCACTCATTCACCAAAAGGTAGACTGATTTGTGAAAAATCTTGCATGGGTGGTCTAGTAAATTGTTTCTGTGGCACACTGAGGGGGCTTCGCTTGTATGTATTTACGGCTTTGTGCTCTCGTGCTGGGGTATTGATGTGTGAATTTCCCTAATTTTTGTTTGCAGGTTGCGCTGGATATAGATTACCATCACAATATGCTATCGTCCCACTTGAAGGTGAATCCAAAGGAAGTCATTGTTGGCTGGTAATTTCTCTTCTTACTACTCCTTCACTTGCTTCTTAACAAAATGCAAAAGCCCTTAACATGTTGTCCTGTATTTAGCTTCATGTTGTTTGACAATATGATTATAAATTGGAATTTACAGTGCTTTCTCATATGCAATTGGATAAGTCTGGATATAAAGTATTGTTTAGTTATGAGTTCATGCTGCTTTTTTGCTTCTTCGGCTGGTTTAAGGAGCTTAATTGATGTATTTGCTTATTTGATCAGTTTAATGTGCTTATTTGGTCAGTTTTCAAGCTGGTAATGTTGGAGAACCTTAGAAACCTTGAGAATATTGCTGTCTGATGGTGGTGGGAAGGAAAGACTTTGGAATAGAGAGAGAAGTAGGGAAACAAAGAGATGGGAAAGGAGAAACAGAGAATCTTACTTGCGTAATTCCTCTATCATCACTGCTAATTAAGGATCAAATGACAGAAGTGTAGCAAAACATCAAGTTATTCAAATCCTGACAAAATCACCTATGAACCGTGCTAAAGACTTCATTGCATCATAATTCTTCGAATTTATTTTGCTGAGACCAAACCAATATGCCCACAGTTTCCTTTCTTTGGCCTCTTATGATCGGCACCCCGTTGCTTCAGTATTGCTACTGGACTCTCCTCGCGTAGACAGCAGCCTTTATCTTTCATAGTGGGAATCTGACCATGTGTTTATGATGTGTATGTATCAAGAATTTGGAATAACTTCTTGATTTCCTGTTATCATATAGAAGAACCAAGAATTAATATTTAGTTGCCAACATTTCCACTTCTGCCTTGGCAAATGACACAGGTTTTCAACTGGGTTTGGAGTCACAGGAGGCAGTGCATTGATCCATGAGTTTTATGCCAGAGAAGTTTCTAACCCTGTTCATCTTACTGTTGATACGGGATTCAGCAGTGGAGAAGCTAGCATAAAAGCTTTTGTCTCTGTTAATTTGTCTCTTGGGGATCAGCAACTTGCTGCACAATTTCAAGAGGTTCCCTTAGATCTATGCATGGTTGAAGCTGAGAGAGTTGGCAGTATGTTTTTTCACCTCGAGTGCCTTGTTCTAATGAAAATCTTTGCAATCTGCAGAAACACGCTTGCGGGCGTACTAACACACATGCACGTAAAACAATTTGCTTAGATATATGCATAAAATCTCTGCTCACTTGCATATGCACGGAAAGACACATCTTTTCCCCTTCCTGTAGACTTTGTTGGATGTGGTCCGTCACAGGCAAGAGCTCATATTGCTACTTTATGAACTGGAAGTCCAAATTTGACATTTAGATTGCTCTTGAAAGCTCAGTAATAGTTATTTCTTTCTGTTTATTTTTTATTTTGGTTTGTTGGTTAGTAGTAGTTGTTTTGGTTATTGCATACTGTAAGTTATTGTGGTAAATCATTGCCTATGGGACTACATGTTTTTGTTAACCTTCCTAAGTCTTCCAGTGAGGAGTGGGGATGATTTAATCTGTATGATGAGGCACTGTAGCCCCTACAGTTGTTGGTGTTTTATTCTTAATCAAATTGAGAGGTAAAGTTCTCCTTGTCACCTGGATAACATAAAAAAATAGCAGTGTTCTAAATTGTTTGGAATGTATAACTTCCCTTTATTTTATGCAGAAAACTAGATTTTCAACTAGAATGATATAAGATATATTGTTATGATGAGGTTTGCCAGAAAGAAGAAAGGGTAGTATGCTAGTACGAAGAGTTTGTAAATGAAATGGTCCAGCCATCTTATTGGTCAATATTGGGGTTAAACGTGCATCTCCCTTTGCTCATTACTTTTGTTAATGCCTCTCTGAAGGATGAATTTTCCGAAGTTTTAACTGAACTAATTTTCAAGTTTATATTTCTGTAAGCGCAGAACTGATGGAGTTCATTGAAGATTATAGTTTGGTTGACTATGTTGCATGACATAATTAACATTTGAATTCTGTTAATTCTGATGGTATCATTTAATGCCTTCAAAACAAATTCATCAGCAGTTTGGAAATCCAGTTCTGAATTTGAAGAATGCCACTTGTGTTTCTTACCTTACTACCTATTGGAATGAACTTGGATGATATTTGAATTTGTTGTATACTTGTGTGGTAATACTGTGAAAGGCGGTTCGTTCTGATGTTTGTTCTGTCAAATTACTTGTTGATGAATTTGTATGAGATAATTTATTGGTTCCTAAAATGAATTTGTGTGAGCTATTACTCTCTATTTTTTTGCTGGTAAAAAACATATGTTGCTTCAGTCATGAATTATTTCTGCCAAAACCAGTTTTTTTTGTTATTGTTTAAGCAAAAAGTCTGTGTGAACATCACATTTGAAGCTTAGAAGCCTCACTAGCTTGACGTGACTCATAATTGTAATGCGGATTTTGAGTGGCAAAATTTGTTTGATTGCAGTTGAGGTCCTTAAGACGACAATGGTTGACAAGCTGCCAAATGATTTGGAAGGAATGGAAGCATCGATGGAACGCTTACTAGCTCTGATTGATGACGTCTACAAATATGTTGACGATGTTGTGGTGAGAAAGAGGGCTCTATAGTCACTATCTAAATTCTCCATAGCTTTTCTCCTTGTTCATCATCTATGTTTTTTATCAGGAAGGACGTGTTGCACCAGATAATAACATTGGTAGAGTCATATCGGATACGGTAGCTTCCATTCCTAAAATAGCACCAGCAGCTTTTGATAGGCTTGTGAATGATAGTTTACAGGTAAGACTGCAAATTATGAACATTTATGTTTGTATTGTCTTTTTTTATTTGTGTCTAGGTGCCATTTTTAATTCCTCATTTGACTTTTGGCATTACAAAATGAGGAATGGGGTTGCAGCTTCAGAATTTTTTTTCGAAAATCAAAGCACTTTTTTGCTTGTGTCTTATTTACTTCCGATTGCAAAGTTTTTTTGAGAATTTTAAGATGTTTCTTAACGTTTTCTTGAAGAAGAGGTTGCTTGTCGAATAAGTTCCAAAAAACAAGTTTCTGAAAACTGAGAAGTGTATTGCAAGTGTTCTGCAAACTAAATCGGAAAACTCAACCCAAGACCAACAATCGCGTCTCCTGGAATTGAGTTTTAGTAACAAAAGATGATTTGAATCCTATGATATTTCCAACCGTGTAAAATTAGTTTCAAGGCTTGTTAGTTTACTAGTTGTGGCCTCCATCTGACTTTGTAACTGCTTTCGACAGGACCAATTGCTCTTGCTTTATTTGTCAAGCATCACAAGAACTCAACTGAGCTTAGCAGAAAAGTTGAATACAGCTGCTCAAATACTGTAACTGTCGCACTCCAGCTCTTCAATTTTGAACTGAGACTCGTTTGTTCCATTGTCGGTGATGTTTGGCCGACCTTCAAGATTTTTGTTACTTTGATTTTCTATAGAAGTTTGTAACGTCTGTTATGATTCTTTGCGGATGGAGGCGTCATCATCGGTAACTTAAGATCGTGTTTTGATGATTAACTGCTACATGGCAATAGAATAGTTTCTGTGAGACACTGCTGTTGTGAAAATTTAGATGTTTGTTTCACTAATAAGGCCAGGGCACACACTATGCATGTGCAAATCAGTTTTATTCAAGAGTGAATATTGTACTGGGGTTAACAAAATCACTCAACTCTATTGGGTGAGACCATTTCACTATCCAATATATCAAAAGTGAAACAATCAGAACTAAACAAAAAACGGATATGGAAACGCAAAACAAGAAGAAGCTTGCCCTCATCAAGTAATTCAACAATTGTGGCTTCAAAATTAACGATAAAAAACCCAGAATGAGCACAACCTTGCAAATGTGATTTTTTCCCCCTCATATTGCGCGTGTCCCACGAGCAGAGGTGACAATTCTCAATTCAAATTTATTTATTCTCCAAATTTGCCTATATTCTGTAGTGGTTTGTAAATGGATATTTCAATTTTAATCTGCAATTTGCAGGTTTAAAGGGGTTACATGCAAATCCGTCTTCGATTTTAAAGTTTTAACTGCTATGATTGTCATTCAAAATCTGGTGATTTCACATTTTTAACTTAAATTTTTAATTACGTTCATGAAAATTGAGGGATCCACCAAGTAAAGAATTCGTATCTATTATTTTTTTGTGAAAAAAAAAACATTAAGCTAATTAAAATAGACATGTAATAATTAAATATTCGCTAGAAAGGAGGGAAACAGGTATGTGTAGTCCTATGTTTTGTTCATCTAAAAAGCAAGGGCAATTCGGTTATTACAAAGTACTGTTAGGCTGACCTTTACATTTTTCGTCTACATTACTTGGGGTCAAAGTGAGATAAATTAAACATGGAGGAGTAAAGTGATAGTTGAGGGGGGTTTAATAAATTAAGCCCATACATATATGTATATGCCCTTGTTTGTTAACCGCCAAACAGAGGCAAAGACGACTCTGGCTTGTGCGCGGGGACAACTACAAGGGATATAGATTCAGCAGCAAATTGGTTTGAGAATGGACGTAATCAAGACCCAGCAAATATCGGCTCGTTCAATCGAGAAGGTGATAGTCCATCCTCTGGTGCTTCTGAGCATCGTCGATCACTACAACAGAGTTGCCCGCGACACCAGGAAACGCGTCGTCGGTGTCTTGCTCGGCAGTTCTTTCAAAGGAACCGTCGACGTCTCCAACAGCTACGCAGGTAATCTTCTCACCCCATACCATCCTTTTGCTCGTTGATTTCTTCTACTGTTTGAACTATGATTGATAACTCCGGATTTTATTGAAGTAGTTAGGGTTTATTGTTTCACCATTTCAAACAATGTACCTGGGTTTTATGCATTAGTTCTGTTGCTTGGCGTTTTTTTTGGTTTAATGTTAAGATTACCAACAGCTATGCAGGTTCTCTTCAGATCTGAAATTTGCTTGGTTCATAGACTTCGACTTCTAACTCTGAATCACGAACGGTTGAAAATGAAAGAGTTTTTGAAGGAGTTAGGGTTTAGTTGTTTCGGCATTGTTAATGAATAGTTTGATTTAGGTTTGTGTGGTTGTGCTTGTGCTTGTGATTTTGGTGTATTGGCTTCTCCTTCTCTCTCTCTCTCTCTCTCTCTCTCTCTCTCTCTCTTTCTTGTTCTTTTCTGTTGCAAAATGCAGGTTCCCTGTGAGATTTGAAATTTTTTTCCGCAATAAGTTTCGATCATGATCAGAAATCTTAACAACTATTGTTTCGACTTTGTGCTACAATAGACTTTTGATTTACACGTTTCTTTGCATTTGTTTAGTGAACAACAGTCAATGCTGTATACTTGCTTTGGGTTTGTTTCTTCAGGATATACCAAGTAGAATAGTTTAGTTACTCCTTCCACAACTGCAGCTCGAGAAACGTGCATGTTGTCACATGATAATGATGTTAATAAGTTGGAAAGGGTTACAACTTTTTTTCCCGCAAACGCGGCTGTGAGATGTTTGCACGTTAATCCCATGGTAATGATGTTAATAACTTGGAAAGTTTTACAATTTTTTTAGGGAAGATAGTTCATGCTCAAAGACTAGGTATCCTGACATCTGACATACTTGGACACTCAAACCATGGTTTTAGCTGTGGTATTTGTTATGGCAATAGTGTATTCGAATTGCTTAGATTGTGTCAAACCGGAATTTTGAATAGATGAATAATATTGATTTTCTGGAGCCTTCAATCTCTTGTTTTTGGTAGCAAACTTCTTCATTCATCTATGTCTCTTCTGGTTCTGAATGCTCTCTGTCCAGATGACATGCATTCATTATACCTACTGATCGAACCTAATTTTTTTGACGTAACATATGCAGTACCTTTTGAAGAAGATGACAAGGATCCAAGCATCTGGTTTCTTGACCACAATTACCATGAAGCAATGTTGTCCATGTTCAGGAGGATAAATGGTATAACTTGTACCACTGTAATCCTTTGCCCAACCCTTTTCTCATTGTTTCCTTTCCCTTTTTTTCTCTTCTTGTTTGTTTTGTTTTTCCTTCCCTTTTTCGTTGTTGCAGAAATGATTTCCGTTTCCTATGTGTTTGACTATGAATTTTTCAGCGAAGGAGCATGTTGTAGGGTGGTATAGCACTGGTCCAAAACTACGGGAAAATGACCTAAATGTTCATGGGCTATTCAATGAGTAAGTTTACCGGAAAATAAACGTTTTCTTTTTGGTGTTTGAGAACTTAATTTGTTTATTCGATATCCATTATGTTTGTGTCTCTGTTTTCGAGATCTTATTCTTTCTCTTTTTTTTTCCTTTTGGTTTGCAGTGGTTCTTCTAGCTAAACTTCTTCCTATCTGTTTATCTCTACAGCCAATTTTTTATTGATTTCTGATTTCGCGGGAGAAAAAATGGTTAGGTTAGTCAGTACTCTATCCTTCCAGATGCCTGGTGGCTGATAGGGTGGGTCAGTGGTGTATCTTTTGCCATCATTGGGGGCCTGGGGCCGTAGACTAGTGGGTCAAGTTGTAGTTATAGCAACTGTTGCTTCTCACAAGGATATGGCCAATAAAAGTCGTGAATGACATATAAAGTAAGTGAAGGAAGCAAGAAACCTTAACATGGCATAACTTTCAATTTTGCTTTAATATCTGTTATTAGAGCAACTCCAACAGCATTAACTAAATTAGCTAGCGAAAAGGACAAAAAAAGTACACTCTTTACTTTGCCCATCTACATTTTCACTTACCCATTCCAACACCACTCTTTATTATAACTATTGAAGAAAACTAACTTAACCGACAATGACATGGCCTTTTTTTTTTTGCAAGCCTTTGAGTTTGGATAGAAAAAAATCTAACATCTATGTACTAAATACACAAGTAAGAAAAAATACACGAGCAAACATTGGGTAGGCTAACAAAAAGATTTCTCCGTTTTTCATTGTCAAAATACTTTTCGACCAACTTGTAACGATTAGAAGTTAAGAAAAACAGAATAGGCAATAGGCAATAGGCAACTAGACAAACAAAAACCATTGAGAAACCCCTTTCACAAATCATAGAATGAAAGTACTTCCCTTTGTTGTCATCCATCAAACCCACACAAGCTTTCAATACAAAAGAAAAGGTATAACTATTTGGAAGACTTTTGGATTCTTGCAACAAAAAGAAGTACTCAATTGCCTCTTCATAAAACCCATTACAAGCAGGCACTGAAATAGATTGAAAAAAACAAGGGCAACATAAGTAGAACATATGCAGAACATTAGCATATGGAGGGCAACATCAGCTTACACATTTACATTAACAAACAAGGGCAACATCAAGTTTGAGCATAATTTTGTTCAAAAAGTCCAACAAATCAAACTTGAACACATTTACATCAGTTAAGATTAAACCTCTTTTAGACAAAAGAACTTCACAGAGCATAGTGGAAATCCACATTTATATTCTTCAGTAAAGCAGACTTGGATAGTTCAGTTCTTGGAAAGCTTAAGTTATGTCCCACCAAACTTTCCTAGTCCTTCCAAAACCTAGAAGTTAAAGAAATTCTATATTATCTTTTAACACAAGTCACAACTTGATTGATCTGCTTTGCAACAATCTTGCACCAAGTCATCCAAAAAATTAGGTGCATTGTTGTAGCCAAAAAAAGGAGCAATAACTATATATTTTTCCCGAGAATTTTCATTTGGCGGCGTTGAATATATTCTGCTTGTAATGGAGGCATTCCGCTTGTATCCATAGACATGATTCGCTCTTCATCCTTCAATCGCTTCCTCTTGATTTTTTCTTCCTCTTGGAGGTAGACTTTTTCAAGTATTGCTTTTTTCACTTCATTCATTGCCCTTCTTTCTTCCCTCATATCGTCTAATAACTCCACCATTGAGGAGCTTGTACCATCATTTTCACCAACTTTTCTTTTTCGTTTATTTTGTCGTTCCTTCTCGGCCTTCCTTCCCGGTTGTCTTTCCAACTCAACATGTTTCAACCCATATGTTTCACTCATGTCTTCCAAATTTATGGTAGATGACCCCCTAGTAGCATTCTTTTTGGTATTTTGTTTCTTTATCTCGGATTCTTCCATCCAACCTATTCATTCCAACAATGTTCGAACGAAAAGGACGAGGTGTACAACTCCTTGTACAATTTTTTCGCATCACGAACCTAAAAAAGTTAGATAAAATAACACTAATTAGAATGAGAAATTAAAATCAATAAGATTACATATATAAAAGGAATTAATACCTTGTCTTTATCATTGGTTCCACTTCTGTTCAACCTTTCAATTTGAGAAAAACATCCAACAAATTTGTTTGTGGCAAGTTGAATGACCGACCAATGGTTCAGGAGAGATGTTTGATTACGATTAGAATCAAAAGTTCTGGGATCATGAAAGTACTCCCAAATCCTAAGTCAATATGTCTTTCCTTTTTGCTCATTCCCTTGCACTGGGTCTAAACTAATGTTAAGTAAAGCTGAGATCAACAGTGTATCTTCATCAACCGTAAAATTCCCACCTCATGGGGGTCTCTTAGTTGTGGACCCTGATTGAAAGGAGGTTGGGACAAATTGATTCTCTTCGTCCGTTGAGAAAATTCATGTAATAAGCATATCACCTTGAGTATCCATCTACTAACAATACAAGATCACGAACATCACTTGATAATTGATTAAGGTGAAAACCAAATCATATATACATGTATCATTCAAGAACAATATCTGTCAGTGATTTTTCACCTTTAGGATGATCCTTAAAATTATGCCCATGTGAAAACCACATAATCATTGTTCAACTTTAGGAGTAGTTGGAGATCTGGACATTACTAAAAAAAAAATATGTTTACAAAAGGCATTTCTTGGAAAGCTCAAGCTATGCCCCACTAAACCGTCCAAAGGTTTGAAAATTTGAACGTATTTTGTTTCAAAACAGCCAAATGATTGTTCAAGCTTGGTTGTTAGTAACAGGCTAATCATGAATGAGTTTTTAGAGAGAGGAACACAAGTTTCATTGGTTCATTTACCAAGTCTAAATAGATATTAAACCAAGTTGCTCTCTATGAAAACATGACCACCAGAGCTTAGAAATAGATCTTAAACCAAGTTTCATTGGTTCATTTACCGAGGCCATGCAAGTTCAGCTAAAATTGTAGGCAGAAAACATGGAGACTTGAAACAAGCATAACAGAACCACTTTTAAACTTTTCTCATAGAGTCATAGTGAACCAAACTCTTCTATTTTACCTTTTGACACAAGTCACAGCTGTATGGTCTGCATCATAGAGATATGAGTACTACACATTCATATATTTGCATGAAACCTGGCTCCCGAAACTAAACAAGTGGCAATAGGGTATTCTGGCCTTGAGCATTAGTTTGTATAAAGATTGGTTCGTATTGATTTCTCATCAAATGGGTCACTGAAAAAAAATTCATTCATGAACAAATAGCATGAGTTTTTAGTCACATGACCAAATTAATTCACTGGACATCCATACTTGACATAGTAGCATACAACACTAAACTTCAGATAACCTAGCAATCCCGTTCAGACATTCTTCAAACACTTGGCAGGCTTAATTAAGTTGACCCATTTTCTATAACCCAATCCACAAGGCTATCATTCGTTTATACGGACAAACAACATTCCAACAGCAAAAAGAAAGAGCACCCACAAGTAAAATTCAAGAGCAAATAGAGAACAAAATACCTGATTGAAGTGTCTTAACCGTACAAATCCAAGATCCAATCACCCAAGAGACCTCCGAAGATTTAACAAAGCCCTAAATTCCAGACACAGAAGTCTAGCATCGGATACATCCTACCGAAGAATCTGATCCCATCCACTGCAAAACTCCTAGCAAACATCAAAGGGGAACATACCTGATGAATGAGGCGAGAGAAGGAAGAAAGGGCAGAGACTTGATGAATGAGAAGAGAGAAAGAAAAAGGAACATACCTGATGAATATGGCGCGAAAGGAAAAAAATTCAGCCGAAGCCGTACGTAGCGAGGGAGAAACGGATCGTTACTTGTAGCCAGCCAAAATAGGAATAGTCAAAATAGCCAACTATTTAAAGAGCCTTTTGGAGCATCATTTTTAAGGCTTCCCTAGCTAAAGTAGCCAACAAGCCTCTTTTCAAGAGGCTGTTGGAGTTGCTCTTAGTCTCGTAATGGCTAATATTATATACTGTTATGCGGCTTATGCCCAATAGCAAAGTGAAATTTCACATGATGGGTTTCATTACATGGAAGCGTTGATGGAATTTTATACTTCTTTTCATGTTAAATGGATGATATTTATTTGAAGATGTGAAGATTTATGCGTTTTCTCAAGCTGCTTGTATATCTACTATTGGTTTGTTGTCAGCATATTTCTATGGTCTATCCTGGCATTATCATGTGAGAAAGGATTCTGTGCCTTGTAGCTTTGTCTCTCGGCTGATTCGAGTTCTGTGATTTATACCTTTAGCATTCACTCTGTCTATACAATTATCTTCTGGGCTCTTGCACTTCTGATCAAAACTTTTCCTGGTGGTATTGTAGCTATGTTCCTAATCCCGTCTTGGTCATAATTGACGTCCAGCCTAAAGAGATGGGAATCCCAAGCAAAGCTTACTATGCTGTTGAGGAGGTTAAAGAGGTAAAGAGCATCATCACTTTTTGCTTCAAACCACTGTTTCTTGGTCGTTCACTATTATTTCATAGGTAAATTTACCATTGACTTAACTTGGATGCCTTAATGGTTGAAGTTAGTCAATGACTCCCTGTTAGCAGAAGGCCACCGTATCTGAAAGACTGCTGATGTACTTTTTGGATTTGATTGCAGAATGCCACACAGAAAAGCCAGAAGGTCTTTGTGCACGTGCCTTCAGAAATTGCTGCCCATGAGGTCGAGGAAATTGGTATGTCGTTTGGGATAGATTCGATAGAAAACTGAAACAGTTGCTTCAGCTTGTGCTCTCTCTCTCACACACACCCCCCCCCCCCCCCCCCCCCCACACACACACACACACACACCTACCTATGCCTAGGAAAATAGACCTAGAAGCTTCATCCTTGGGTAGAGTTATGGGTGTAAAACAAAATAATTACGCTCATGGGCTAGGCATATTTTGTGATGGTTTGCCATCTGACGGTAAATAATGAGTAAGCAGGAAAATTGACCTAGAAGCTGAAAGAGGTTCTTGAGCTATTGCAACAGCCGGGTTCATTGATATTTATTCAATGATAGATGCTATCAGACATACAACCATACTCAATTTGAGGGATCCAATGGGATGAGTCTGACTCAAGTTGCGACAGATGGAAAATGACATTGGAAGAAAAAATTGAGTCCAAAAGGAAGGATGGAAAGTTGTGATTCATCTGCTGAGGTTGTTAATCAGATAGACTTTTCAACCAAAAAGCCTGGTAACGGTTAGCATTTCGTCAAGAATCTTGATTCTTGTGTTACCACTGTCAAATTGAAGGAATTGTTGTGCAAGTTTGGAACTTTACATTCTTGCTAGGTTATTGAGGAGAACTGGAAGAAGGGTAAATGTTTTGGATTTGATAAGGTCAAATCTGAGGATTCATCCATGTTGGCTTGCGAAGCTCTCAAGTCTCAACTGTACTGTCGTTGAAGGGGTGAAATTATATGCCTACAAATTTGTCAAGAAGAGTGAGAGAAAGAATGCGGATGAGGAGCCAAATTTCACAAATTTGTCAGATATGGGATCAGAGGAGAATTGATAGGGGAGGGAGGCAGGAGTTGGCTACTTATGTTCCCAGTTCCCACTTCCCACCAATGGGGAAAGGAAGGGGAGCAGAAGATGTTAATAACTCTTGGTGCAAAAATGAGATCCTCTTCTCTGGATGAAAATGTGACAAAGGATGCTGTTTATGGTAAACTTTCTGAATTTGGGAAAGTCACAATATTTTGATCATGAAAGACTTTATAGGAAAAGATCAAAGGGATTTGTCAACTTAGATTGCAAGAAGAGGCTAAGAGGGGCATGGAAACCTTGAATGGAGCACGTAAGCTGTTTGTTAGAAGGGGTCATACTAAACCCAAAATGAAAGATGTAAATAAAATGATTTGGGAACAAGATCAAATGGTGGGTTCAGAAAAGAATAAACTGTAGCAGCTTCAAAGGCACACACAAATATTAACCCACATTAAATTGCCAGTCACGAAGCTACTATTTGAAGGAATAAAGACCATGAATGAGGCTGAAGAAATGGGTACGCAGTTGTCATTGGTTGAAAAAGGATGCTCTGAGAATGTGTTGATTTTGAAGACCCAGTACAATAATGAGACTACCGAATGGAAGACCTTCACCAACAAATCAGAGGACTTCCTTTCCTCTGCGGGCAGCAAGTGCTTCGCCAAGGGCATGAAGAAGAGTTTTGAGTTTTGAGTTTCGCCCGCGTTACTCCCTCATCCAAGCCTTCAAAACTATTTTCCTGTGTAACAGAGCGGGTCTTATGGCAGCCACAAAAATTATATAGGTTTGGGATCCTGGCGCATTTGATTGTAGGGACAGAACAGTTCTAAAGCCACAGGAGGTTAAGAAAGAGCAACAAATATTTGGCCAACACCAAACTGACATGAACATGATCCTTTCAATTGCAACCCACAAGCATTTGTCTGAGTCGTGTTAAGAGAAGCTAATATCCAAGGGGCTTTCCAGTTTGTCCTGTTTGTTTTTGTTTCAGTTTTTGCTATGTTTTTCCATCACAAGTTCTGATGCTAAATTTTAAGAATGATCTTCTAGGTGTAAATCCAACCTTGTGGACAGGGCTTTTTCAAGGGGAATGGAATGACAGGATTGTGAAATCTTGTAAACAGTGATGATGGAGCAGTCCAAGTGGTTAGAACTGTTGAGAGGGAACTGTAGAGGAGGAGAATAGAGTGTAGTGTTCAGTTAGTTAGTTAATAGTTCTTCTGTTTGTTACGAGGAGAAGTGGCTATATACAGAATAAAGTACCCAAGAGAAGGGTGTGGAATTGTTTTGTAAATTTGTATTCTCTTTCTTGCATCAATAACTCCTCCCGAGCAATGGCATTATTCTGATCTTTTCCATTCAATAACTGTAATTTCCATTGCAGTTCATTTTCTTCTCGGCCTCTTATCAGTCTTCTATAATTTTGCAAGCAAGGGGTTATTTCTTGGTTTTGTCCAATATTTCTGCACTTACCTCTCTAGTTGGTCTATAGGAGTTGAGCACTTGCTGAGGGATGTGAAGGATACAACCATTAGCACCCTTGCAACAGAGGTTCTCTTTCTTTACTGGTCTGGTTTCATTTCATTGCAGAAAGAATGGATAGGAGTAGAAATTGCATAGGAGGGATTATGGCAACGGAATAAGAAGAAATAAGAAGAATAAAACATAACGAAACTTTCTTGTCTGTGTCCGGTGCAGGTGACTGGGAAACTTGCAGCCCTGAAGGGCTTGGATGCACGACTTCAAGAGATACGCAGTTATCTTGACTATGTTGTTGATGGAAAGCTTCCTTTGAACCACGAGATTCTGTGTCATTTACAGGTAACTTTTCTGCCTTTCTTTGTACGGTCAAACTATAGCAGATACTTGGCACCTTGGCACCCCCCCCCCCCCCCCCCCCCCCCCCCCCCACACACACACACACACACAAACCCAGCCCAAACAAATAAAAAATGAAACAATGTAATGTTTACCTTGATCTATGTGTTTCTCCTACATACTAGTCTGTCCCTGTAGGTAATACGTTGTACATGTGTTACGTGTAAGTCTCTGTGCAGTTTTAGAAAGTTTTAAACCTTTTTTATTGAAATTTTTATCTTAGAATAGAACTAAATTGGTTCAACTATTTCTCTGCATTTTGTAAATTTTTTGGTATTTGAATCCCGTTTACGTTTTTTTAAATGGTAAAGCCCACAACTGTATTTCGGAAGTTATACATTGTCTTCTCTAAAGGTGAAGAACCCTATAATTTGTCATCTTCTTATGTGTTTTATCATTTTCTTCCCTCCTCACTCTTCTCTTCTTTGTGATACCTGGATGCATTTGTGCTGTTCAGTATAATTTTGATTACCATGCATCCACAATTGCACTTTGAACCATCCTCGGGTCTAATTGCCATCAAATTGAGGAGAGATCAATGTGAAACAGTATGAATAATCAAGTGGCCAATTATAGTCAATGGTTTAGAAAATGAGGATTTGTTGATATTTCTTATACTTTTATCCTGTTCCTGAATTCTATCATTTGGTTTAAGATTTTTCCAAAGTGCTATTTGATCTATTACTTATGGTAATTGGCTTGTTCCTACTGAAGATCCTATTGGTAAGGGTGGCGTGCGGCAAGCCTGCAGCCCCAATCTGGTTGATTATTATCCCATTTCTTAATCTTCAAAACTTGTTCTTGCAGGATGTATTTAACCTACTTCCGAACCTCAATGTGGCTGAACTAATTAAAGCTTTTGCAGGTAAAGACGTATCTCAGATACCCTTTTGCTCTCCGTACCTTTTGGCATCTAGATCTGGACGATTGAAACCTATTATTTTCTTAACTGTCGACCTACTACCTGTGCAGTGAAAACAAACGATATGATGTTGGTTATTTATCTTTCTTCCCTTATCCGGAGTGTAGTCGCTCTCCATAACTTGATCAACAATAAGGTGAGCTGCCCGAATCTTGGATCTTAAGTAGTTTCCCTTCTTTTCTATTGATGTTTTTGCTTATTTGCTAGTGGGCTTATGACATCAACTTTGTAGGCTTGTAAGATTTGGATTATTGGGCGTTGGTAACTTTTATTTGAGACATATTAGGTAGTAAATCGTCATTTGTCCATCAGGACTCAGGAGACCTAGTCAACGCTCTTTAGCTTTGAACTTCCAATAATTTTTTCCCATTGTATTAGTGAGTTTGCTAGAGAATTAAAATCGAATGTCATGTTGAAAGGGCCTTTATTTTCAAAACAAGAGCAAGGAAAAATGGATTCAGTAAATGAGACAAATATTTGCTGTATGGTGGTGACCTTTAGGATATTAGAGCACTTGGCCATGAGGTGATATCAATCCATTCTACTCTGACAAGTTGAGCACCTTGGAAGTTGGGATGCTTGTCACTTTGCATGCCTTGAGTCAATTTACTATAGGTTCAAGTTAGTTACAATTTTACGTAATTGGAATATCGATCCCTGACTTAACCTTGGGAGTTGGGATGCTTGTCATTGTGCATGCCCTGAGTCAATTTACTATAGGTGCAAGTTAGTTACAATCTTACGTAATTGGAATATCTACCCCTGACTTAACCTTAGTCGTAACTGGAATGATAATACGTGTGACGTGCATGGTATGTTCGCCATTCATACGAGTGGAACATATTGCATACTATTTTTGCCATTCGTATGTTCCATCAAATCTTCGAGAAGAGGCCCAATCTCGTATTTCATGGTCGGTGCGGCGATAGGCTTCCCTTCTATGGCTGCCTTCCCAGCTGTTGAAAACTCTGAGCGAGAACTGTAAGGGGGCGGACAAGCAAGTCTTTGCGCGGGGATGCTCCTGTATTTTGTTTTCTGCATCCACTGCTCTCTCTAGGCAAATTCGTGCCTATATAGCCCCTTTTGACCTCAAATTTTGGTATGTATTGTCAGATGCTGAACAAAGAACATGAAAAGGCAGAAGACTCGAAGCCAGTTGCTGTGCCAGCTGCAGCTGGAAGCTAAGTGGGGAGATTTGATCCTTTTTGAAGTTTCAGGCTGAAGTGTTCTATTTCAGGCGACAGTTGTGCACCAACTTTGGAATCCGTCATTCTCTGACAATTGCTTACACTTGTATCAACTTTTCACGGGACCGTAGAGTCATATCTCATATAAACATGTCCGTCTGGAAAAAACCAGTACTTGGTTATCAAGTTCTCCCTTGTGATTTGTGTCTGTAATTCTCAGTTACTCGAAGAACTCTTGGCATACTAGTTGAAGGCAGTTGTAGTTGAACCAATATTATCATCTGGAGCGAATCATGTTCTATATCCATTGAGAAATAACTTCATTTTGTTTTTTCTTTCCGCTAGCTGTTTGTTGCTTTATAATCACTGAAAATGCTGCTCTATGACCAATTGAATGCCCGAAAATATGAAAAGACAATGAATCTTTCTTTTTGTTACATTTTGACGTACAAGCTGCAAAATATGGAGATTTTAGTAGTTGAAACTGAAGAAACTGGGGTTCCTTGAATTCCACTGTTGGTGGAACTGTGTCTATTCTCCCTATTCTTCTACTTTACAACCGGAATGTCCAAGAAAAAAATTGATTTGAGAGGATCACCAGCTGGCCAAGCTGTACGCAAAATAAAAGACTCCATTCGATCATTGGCCAAAAAATTTCTGACCTCAAAGATAAGTGCTAGACTTCCTCTTAAGCAATTATAGCTCTGAATACTTGCAAGCACGGGGAAGTATTGTGACACAAAAATGTTCTATTCCTCCACTGCCACTCTTATATTGTTATTTCCTTGTACAAATACAAATTACGTTACAATTATTTCAAGCTCGCTCACACAACTTCATCACTCAATTTAAGGGAGACTTAAAGCTTGTTGGTCCTAAACCAAGTGTCTCTGTCATGCATCATCTCTGTTTTAGAGCCAGGAAGAAGAAAAAAACTTGACAAAGTTACAACAGGTTAATCACATGAAGCAAAATCACAGCTTTGCCGCAGCAGGAAGCAGTACAGAAAGAGGTTATCATCTAGAAGAAAGAGCTTTCCCATTTCGCTACACCAGCCAAAGGCAATTCCAATTCCAAAGAAGTTACATCGGAATATGAACCTCGAATCGAATAAAGACAACCTTTCTGCGGTCATGACGACTTGGTCTGCCAAAAGAGCTTCCACCAGGCAGTTAAACCTACTGCTATGTATGGGAAGAGCACCGTGCCAGAGGAATAAAGTCTGAAGTTAGCGGGGCTAAATATGGTATTTTAAATCAATCTTCTTCATTATCATCGGGCAGAACTGATTCTTGAAACTCAGCATCCATGATCACCCCATCCATGATATGCACAACAATCTTCCTCTTCTTGATATCTAGACGTTTCGACCTAACTCTGTTAACAATCAGCATTCCATCTGAATCCTTTGATATGTGTAAACTGAGACCCGACAACGAATCATAACTAATTTCCTCCCCAAACAGCACATAATCTGAAGATATCGTCCGAGGAACAGTTGAGAAACCCAATATGCGAGTAAGTATAGCATGCATATCGTTAAACTTATCAACTGTTAAACTGCTACTCACGTTCAACCTCAAGTCACGTTCGAAAGCTCTCTCTGATGGAACAAAGACAGTAAATGCAAGATCTTCAGGTAGCATTTCAATTATCATCTCCCCAAATTTACCTATATTTGCATCATCTAAAATCTTCATTGTTTTCCTAGGCCTAAAATAAGGCATCATGCCGTTTGCAACTGATGCCTCTGGAAGTTTAAGTACTGTAATTACAACCACCAGGAGGCAACACACAGAAACAACTACACAAACAAATGCGACGGGCGCTTTCACAAAATGACCTCTTGTCATCCTCATTGACAATTAAGATTCATCGCTTAGTCCTGCGGATACAAAAATATAAAAATTAACCTCACAATATACAAATTTTTTTATCAGTTATCAACTGTAAAGTAATCCTGCAACAGTAACCAAAAAATCTAGGTACCTCCGACAGAATGCAACAAAGAGGATCAAATATTAGAGTTAATGCTCAATACTCAAGTTTGATACCGTATTATCTTGGAGTCTATAATTTAGTTGCATCTCCTATATTTAACTCTAAAATGCTTTCATATGCACGGGTTTATTTTCATTCTTCACATAATAAATATGTCAATAGAAACCCCTAAAAAATGCAAGACAATGAATAAGCATATTGACACTCATATTGATGTACCTATATTGCTCATACTTAAGCTTTTTCATTTTTCTTTTCCTGCTTCATATTGATGTTCTTGTATTGCTCATATACCTCCATCGTCATGGCAAAGACACTTTGCATAAAATTATTTCTCATCAACAGAACAGAACAAGGAAAAGGAAAAGCTTAAAACCCTTAAAGTGAGAGAAGTAAAACATTGTAGGGTTAGGAAAAAAACAGCATAAGAGATTGTGTTCTCACTTTTTGTTTGAATGAATAAGAAAGCAAAGCCTGAGATATCTTTTTTCTTCATTTGTGTTTTGATGCCCAATCTTGGTATTTTTGATCATATACAACAAATAAGGGGAAGGGTTTGGAGTCGAGCTAGGAGCCCGGAGTTAGTAGCCGATTACAATAAAAATAATTTACTTTATTCACATTGTCACTTTTCTTTGAGCTAGGGAGTTTAGAGAAGCTACCAGGGAGAAATGACAGAATCCTAGTATGACTCAACACTTCTTTCCGATGTATCATCCTAATTTAGCTGATTTCAATTTCTTTTTTTATTTGAGTTTGTGCTGCGAGGTTGTCAATCACGACTCTGTGCATCTTCAGTTAGCCCTCACGCATAATATAGGTAGCACCTTCGTGCCTATGAATCCTACCGTCCATTCTAAACTACCAATCACTAGTCAGGAGAATCGAAGCTCTCCCCTTCGTTTGGTAGCTCTACGTCAACATTATATGGTCATCCAATAGCTAGCAGCAAGTGCCCCGTGCAGCCATAGCTGCAGTATAAAAAGCAGACACTTTTGTGTCACAAAAAACTCATTTAACTTAGGGAGTTCTCTTCCTCTCGATTCCTCATTATTTCTCACCAATTTCATAATCCAAACATGGGAGATAATTCTCTTTCCTATCATCTCTCTTACCATTTTCCACCAACTTACCACACGAAAGGGGCCATAATAGTCTCTGTTCCTTCACCAGTATTCCCAGAGCTAGAAATCATGAAGAAAAAAACTCATCCTTTCACATAATCCACTTAGAACACAATAAATTCCCACAATTCGAGTTAGAGACAATCTGGAAATGAAGATGATGCTAGGTATGAAATAAAACGGAGAATCTGGTAACATATGTAGAAAAGTTTTGCGTAAATACATCAGCAGAGTGGAGAGAGAAGATACCTGGAGAGGGGAAACTAATCACGAAGAAATTGAGCGGCATTCCGAGTCACAGCTTCTGGTAAAGATTCGAAGAAATTGAGCTGCATTTCCAAGTAATAGCTTCTCGTAACGATTGAACAGTATGATTAAACCCTAGAACTCCACTATCGTTCCAGTTCCCATCCCCCTTCCAATTGCAAAAGCAGGATCAGGATCTCACCTCGCCACCTAGTCGAAGACAACTCGCCTGACTCGACTCAGTGAATTGGATTCGTAATCTTATATGCAGTGATCTTCCTTTGACGAGAGTCTCACCTGAGACAGTCTATTTGGCTAAATTACACTTTGACGCCTCACACTTTGACTTTAATATCACTTCGCCCCTCCACTTCAAAATATGGTAGCAAAGTCCTCAACCTCAAGTCAATTTCCAATCAGTACGGAAGCCTATGATCACAACATAAAGTATTTTACTAATTTTCATGTACCAATGAGCTTGTTCGAGGTGACTTTCAGGTAATGACTACAAAGAAGAAATAAAAAAGAAACTGTATTTGACCTGGGGTGGACGTAACTCGTGAACTATTGAGGATAAGAATAATTATCCAGGTCTTAATGTGAAAGAAAAAAGTTACTCTGCCACGACATGCAGGTTACTTCCTCTGTTGTTCCTGGAGTGCTCTTGACAAAGAGACCTTATCATAAGTGGCTAAACTAAATGGAAGGAAAAGATCGATTTGTTCCGTATAATTCTATAGAAATATTGTCGACTAATGAGCCCGATTGTACATTGCACGCAATTTAAGTTTGTTGATTTATCAGCCCATAAAACTAACAATAGATTCAAGGATTGTAATGTATATGAATAATAAACAATAACACCAACCAATGCTTTTTATATATAGATATAGAAAAATCATTCGTCTCCTTCTTTTATCTCACTAGGTCAGCGAATTTACGTCTGTAGTGCAAGTATGAGTACACTTGTCACATAGTTTACAAGGTAGTTACTCTTTTCGTTTACATCCTAGGTGCACTTTTCCAAAGAGCCCATGTTCACAAAAAACAGTCTTGCTTTCTTTTGTGTTCTCTCTCTCTTTATCCACTTATAAATGAGTGAGAGTGAGTAAGGAAGGCAAGTTAACATATGCTAGTATCAACTCAGAGAAACTAAACACAGGAGAAAGTCTCCAAGGCACCCTTCTTTATACAGAGATTTGACTTGGTATATGTAAAAGATTTTGACTATGGAACTTGATCCGTCTCAACCTCAACGGTCACATTGCGGGAAACTTAAAACCAAGTTACCTAAATTAATTGTCTCGTATATGTCTTCATCCAAACATTACCCGAATTTATTTTTATTATTTTTAAAATTATTAAATAAAATTCCTCTATTTCTCTATATCTTTCTTCGGAGTAATAATCACAATTTTAATTGCTTATTTTATAGAATTCTTAGTACTCCACTTGTAAAAAAATTTTGAATGAATGAGACATTTATAATTACACGATCGAGATAAATTTGTATTACAGTTCATTCTTTGTTCATATTAAATATTAATTTTCGAAAAAATTAAATTATCCGATCATATGATCAATAATATCTATTTATTTATACTTTTGAATTCACTTGATCAAAATATGTCATAATACATCTACTAAAGAGTGCACACGTGGGCTCCTTCATAGGCCCACTTTCTTACGGGCCACAGGCCCATAGAGAAGAGCCCACAAACTCGTCACTTCCTGTGAACTGTGAAGTTTCTCTAACGAAACTGATATGCTTCGATTGAGCTGATAAGTCGTCTTCCGGCTATTACCCCAGTCGCTACAATTTCAGACAAACCCTAGATACTCCGAAAATGCAAGAGAAAAAGGAAGACAAGGCGACCAACAAGAGTCCTAAAAAGACCAATCTCTTGGATCATAATTCCCTTAAACACCTTCTCGACGAATCCGTCACTGAGGTAATCCCCCCTCTCTTTCTCTGTGTGTGTGTGTTTGTGTGTTGAATTGATGCTTTGATTCGTGGATTTTGCAGGAGATTAGCATGTATATAAGCGTAAAATTTGTGTGTCTGTAATCTCCTATCGCGATGATTCGGGTTGCGTGTTGAATTGATGGACTGATTCGTAAATTTTGGAGGAGATTAGCGAATATATAAGCGCGAGTGTGTGTGTATAATCACTTGACGCAATGATTCGTAGATTTCTAGGCGATTCCAAAGACTTTTTTGTTTATCAAATTCTAAGATTGATCTCTTGATTTTGGTTGCTAGATCGTCACGGGTCGTGGATTCCCTGAAGATGTGAGATTGAGTAACATTAGGTTGTTTTTGGGAACGATCATCATCGCAATTGCTCTCATCGCTCAGTTTTACTGGAAGAAGTTCCCCGAGAACCGGAATTTCCTGATTGGCTGTATCATCTTATATCCTTTTTCCTGACCTAGTTTTGATTTGATCCTCTTTTTTCCTTTTTTGTGCCGATGCTCTTTTGGCTGCTGAGAGATGGTAGAATGAAACCATGAAACGTTTCATTTTTCGATTTCTCTTATGTTTCGTTTATTTTTTCTTTTTGCTAAATGCCCGCGTGAATTACTGTTTCATTGGGGTCTTGTGTCCATAATCCATTTCCTTTTTCGTAGTTCTAAGTCCAAGAGAAGTATTAACCTCAAATGGGTGGAGTTACTTTTCTTGTGATGGAGAATAAAAAACGGGGCATTTTAGTATTGGAGTCTGCTTGTATGCGATGTTCTTTATAGCAAATGTTAATCTGTGTTTCACAATTTGTATGATCTTTGACGCTAGCACGTATATTGTGTTCAATGCTATATTGCAGCTGATCATTCACACAAAGGAAAAGAATGCAATTTTGTTTACGCATCCTCCTGCTGTAAGTTATACTTGGCTTTTGGTTTAGATTTTTTTTGGACTTGCTACGGAGACAACAATCTATTTGAGGCTTCACTCTGTTAATTTGCTTGTTTCAGTCTGTGCTCTTCTTTTTATTTAAGTATTACTTCAAATTTCCGGTTGTCACGCCCATCCATATGTTTTAGCCTTTTACTTGTGTATACATTCGGTTTCTTGTGGTCTCGAGGATACGTGCTTGATATTTACCTCGCAATTCCTCTTTTATGCAAACTTAAGCTCCGTGTTGCGTTACATGAACTCTAGGGGTGGAACGTGTGAAACATCAAATTCAAGAGATTGTATTTTTTATGGTTAATCTGTCTCGTGGATGAAATGTTTTATGTTTTCATATCATGGTAGAAAAGACACTAAACTCATCTTGCAATTATGCACCAAAATTAGGATATACGGAGTAATGGCAGTCTTAAATGTACAATTGTATAAGAATCAAGAAGTGCCAGAGGTATCATGCACTTATCACACACCCTTGTCCAGGTGTACGTGTCTGACATGAGTCACACGATTACTTGAAATTACAAGGTTGTCTTAAAATGTCAAGCCTTGTTGGTAGTTGCATCTCTCGAAGAACGAACACTAATGAGCCTTATGAAACGAGAAAAATGGAATGGATTATCTGACTGAAATAAATTTCATCTACTTTGAGCTCCTTCTTTGAATTATGTGATCTTGTTATCCAACTGTGTTTGCTTTAAACCAGACCTTTCTCCTTCTTTGAACCATATGATATATTATATGCGATTGTTTGAAAAGTGGTTCATTCATGTCTGTTTCAGGGATCCTTTACCAGCACAGGTCTGATCGTCTCTTCCAAGTTGCCTAGGTTCTCAGATATGTACACCCTTACCATAGAAAGTGCTGATCCCAAATCAATTTCCGCAAGGCCACCTGTGAAATTTACCAAGAGTGTCACCAAGTGGTCTCTCCCCTCTCTCTCAGTAGCTTTGCTTGTCTGTGTTCTCAAGTGCATTGGTATGGTTCCTGCAGTTTTCTGATATACACATTGCTGCAGGTTCACAAAGGATGGAATTTTGGTGGAGGGCCTGTTCTGGAAAGATGTAGATGGACTAGTTACTGAATACGCCAGCGAAGTTAAAAAGGTCAAGTGAATTTGTGCTTTTCATGTCCTTTGATGAGATCCTAGTCTCAGAAAAAGAGCTCAAGTGGTAATTTCCTGATCATAGATTACGTTATTGAACTTGTTATGATTTCTTGCTGTGATGGATTTTGAATTGAAGCTTTGGAATCATCAGATTGAGAATGGAATGGGAAATTTTTCACCTGAGTTGTGGTCAGTCAATTTCTTTTAGTTAAGTAGCCAATTTTTGTTGTGGAAGTTGAAGGTGACCATTCTTCGATGGAAATCATAGGTGCTTTCACGGTGGTCCGACCACAGATGATGTACCGCAAACATTTGTCTTTGGAGAAATGAACCCTCGTTAAGATCGATCATGTAATGGATCTTTTTGATCGATAAAAAAGAGCTCCAGTGGTAACTTTCTGATCATAGATAATGTCATTGAGCTTGTTATGGTTTCTTGTCGTGATGGATTTCGGACTGAAGGTATGGAATCTTCAAATTCTCCATGGAATGGGAAAATCTACACCACAGTTATGGTTAAGAAAAAGTCTAGGAACACAACCTTTTATATACATACATATCTGGACACAGATATGTCTGGAACTGCCTGATGCGCTCATGCACGTAGGGCCCTTCAAAATAATATGAACCTTACGTGTATCAGATGGTTTCGAACATATTTGTGCTTGAATTTGTGTATGGAGGGCGCGTGTCTAGGGTTAATGACAGTTCTTCTAGTTAAGTAGCTAATTTCTGTTGTGGAAGTAGAAGGTGACCAATGTACTTGTTTACACGGTGGGAGACCTTAGCTAAAAGCTAAGATAAGGCTAAATAGCAAAAGAACAATTTACTCAGTGACCTCACCTTCGTAGGAAGTTTCTGTTGTTCCTGCTGCAAATACGGAATTGGAAGCTACAAACACATAATTAGATGGGGATATTTGCTTGGCAGCTCACTCTGCGTCTGTTTCGGACCATTGAGATGCCAGACTTTTCTTCCCTTTTCTTCATTCCCTACAGAAATTAATGGAATAAGGTCTCATTTGCATTCAGAAGTGTGTAAAGTCGAAAAAATGACTCGACTTTTTAAGTATTCTAAATTATATGAGAAAATGCTAAAAGGAGAAAGATACACATGTATATATCTATTGATATTGAATTATCGATAATGAAATAATAAAATCATTTTTTAATTGAACCAAATAGGGGTCTCCACTGATTCATGGAAATCAAAGATGTTATTACGGTAATCTGACTAGAGATGATATATCATAAGCTTTTTTTCTTTAGAAAAATAAATTCATCTGTCAAACTCAGTTATGTAGCAAATCTTATTGATCGGATGATTGAAGTCAATTCATTGCATTTGTCTTTAGGAAAATTAATAAATAAGATTTGAGGAATTTGAATTTTTTTAAGAGAACATCATTTCCTAGATAACATGTAAGATAATACTTTCCATTTAAGATCGTATAGCAGGATCAAGGAAAAAAAAAAAAGAAACACAAGAATGAATAAAATACTGCTACTGAGAATTTAATCATTTATTTTTGGAAGACATGTCCAATCGGGTTGGATTAGAAAACAGATCAGATCAGACTAAACGCATCAACTAACTGATCGGGTCAAAAAGCTGATCGGATCACACTTAGCGCAGTTGCGCCGTCTCCGATCGGGTTAGGTCAAAAAATTGATATCAAACTAAACACATCATCAGATTGAGCCGGGTGTGATTTAGAAGAGGTTATTATCATTAGATCAGTAATGAATGTTATTGTGTATCATTTACATTGGGGGATTTAGAAAAGAACGATTCAGATCATGTTTGTAGAATGAGTAATGTTATACACACAAATCATTCAGACACGTGTCTGGAACCGTTGGATGCACATGGAGCCCTCAACAATTTGTAAACTCTATACATCTAATGGTTCCAAACACATCTGTGTCCGAATATATCTGTATTCTTAGACTTTTTGTTGTAGAATTCATAGTGGTCACATAACTTGGAAAATCAAAAAGGGTGACCCCATTTCCCTTATCTGTCTATTTTCTGTTTGGAATATCTGTCAATTGTCATTTCTGGCGAATTTCTCACGAATGTGACAACCAGGTGGTAACCTATCCGAGTCTCCGGGGGACCATTCTTGCCTCGTCTATTTTTTGCCGATGACATTATCCTTTTTGGAGTGACAATTATGGAAAATTGTAAGTGCATCTTTAAGATTGTGGATGAGTTTTAGTTCTTTTTCTAGCAATGATCCCGAGAGACAACGCGATGCCATTTCGTTCTCATTAAGTATTCCTTGTTTGGATAACACGTCTAATTGGGTTGGAAAACACGTTTTCTTTCCTTAGTTGGTTGCACTATCCTCATTCGTTCGGTTCACTTGACTATCCCATCTTACATCATGCAAAGTAATTTTCTTCTCCTTAGAATTGACAAGATTAATACAGATTTCTTTTGGAGTTTCAATTCAGATAAGAGAAAAATTTCATGTGGTGAATTAAGACAATGCGACGAAACCAAGAGAATTTGGGGTGGTGAAGTATTCACAACTGTTACAGATTTCCTAGTAAAAGTATTCCCAAATATTATGTTATTTATAAAAGCACCTAATCTGATGAGATTCTCATATTTTCCCTTGCCATTGTTGGAAATGGTTATTATGAGGCCTCTTATTTAACCCTGAGGGGTTGTCCGAGTGGTAGAGAGGACGAGCTGTTAATCCGGACTTCTTGAGGTCAAAACTTGACAACTTAATAGTTGGAGTTATTAGAGGGTTTGCCCGATCGTTTTCACCTAAGGCCTTGAGGACTAGTTGGTAATTAGTTTTAGACTCTTTCAAATTTTATCTCAATTTGGTTTCAAACTGACTGAATACCTCGGTTATAATTTTTTTTTTTTATCTCAAAGTAATTGAGGCTCTTTGGATTGTATTTTCATGCTTTTAACAAGATAGTAGGAACAAGTTAAATTTTACTTATTCAATGAGTAAAAATATTAACAAGAGTGTTAAATAGGAGAGAAAATACACAAATAGATGACGCTTAAAATTTAAGAACAGATAAAAAATAAATAAGTAACGATTTCGAGAGTTTTTTAAGATTGTATATTGGCGAGGCTTAAAATAAAATAACGCATGTGAAATATGGCCGAAATAAAAGAAGATCATGTTTTGAAACAGAATCGAGCTTCTCGGCAGGCGGGTGACAATCTATACAGTTTGTCGTTGAAACGAATAATTTAAATTGTTCATATTTTAGATATCGTTGAAACAAATAACTATACTTGAAAATTAAATTAAGGCCCCATTTGGACTGACTTACTTTAAAATAAGCAAGTTTTGTCTCTATTCAAACTTTGTTTGCATTTGTTATTTTTGTCTCAATTATTTATGAATTATTGGTCTGCCTTGATGAGACGAATTTAAAAAGTATAAAATTGTATTCAAAAGTTAAAAAAAGTCATTAAAGACGAATATGCACAAAAAGATA
Organism: Arctostaphylos glauca; assembly: GCA_019985065.2. NCBI lineage: Eukaryota > Viridiplantae > Streptophyta > Magnoliopsida > Ericales > Ericaceae > Arctostaphylos > Arctostaphylos glauca. Next base: position 24,676,628 of record JAHSPW020000013.1, on the reverse strand, counting down.
TTGTTTTTAGATTATTTTTGTCTTTTTTAATTTTTTTTCAAATTTGATTAATTATTTATAATTTTTCTGAAACCTCTTGTTGAGACGAACCAATAATCCACAAAAAAATTAACGAAAGACAAAAAATTATAAATTTTTTTTACATAATAATGAAATAATAATCAAATAATCAAATCAGGCCAAACCCAACATAATAAGCCCAATTTGTCCTATGGTATTTCTTGCAATTTATTTTTTGTTTCTATTCTTTTTTTTTTTTGCATTTGTTGTTTTGACCTCAATGTTTTGTAATTTATTGGTCCATTTTGATGAAAAAATCTAAAAAATGTAAAATTATGACCAAAAGTTAAAAAAATATTACTAAAGACGACGAATAAGCTAAAAAAACTATGTTTTTTATTTATTTTTGTCTTTTCTAAAATTTTTTCAAATTTGGTATATTATTTATAATATTTTAAAAAGTTCTTATCGAGACGAACCAATAAACCACAAAAAATTAATGAAAAACAAAAAATTATAAATAAATTTCACATAAAAACAAAAAAATTCAATAAGTACTATAGTACAAATGACCCACGTGCGTGGCTAATTAGAGCAACTACAACAAATTAGCTATTTCTACTTTTCTAACTAAAATAGATAGGTAAAATACTAAATTCTTCCTCCACCAAACTAGCCAAACAACTATCTATTATAGTTTTGTTATAGTGGTTAGGTATATTTACCTAGCCACTATTCATGAGCAAAGGGAAAAAAATATTATTTTAACCAAAGTGTTCAAAAAGTAGTAATATTTAAAAAATATAAGTGTTTAAAAAAGTACATTTGAAAAAAAGAGAGAGAAAAAAATACTATTTTAATTAAAATGAAGTAAAATAGATAGGATTGTTGAAGTATTGAAAGTGACGTGGCTAACTTAAATAAAAATTGTGCAATGTTCACAAGGTAATTTGCCTATTTGTTGTTGTTGCTGCTCCTCTTAGATTCTATCACCTTACCGCATACTTATTGACTAGGTCATTCGTAATAGAGAAAGTCTGTGTACACAGACTTGTGTACACAGATTCGGATACAGATGTGTTCGGATCCGTCGAATGCACGTGGAATTCTTAAATTATTAAGAGCTTCACGTACATCCAACGGATCCGGACACATCTGTGTCCGGATGTTGTGTACACACAGCAGTGCTCTTCGTAATATCTATGTCCATTTTTATTCGTAGGCAACTAATTAGATCTTGCCACGTGGAGATGACACAGGGATTTTATGGTAATTCACACCACACCTTTATTCGTAGCACCCGGCACATTCATTTAATTTGTGGCCTTCTCCCTCTGTACCTTTTTCCGCTCTGCACTCACTTTATCTCTATCTGTGCGTTTAAGAAGGCGAAAGATGATTCGTATCGATCGATCTGACATTATCTCGCAACTTTTGATTGCACAAACCATCGAATTGCTCGGTTTTGGAGATTCTGTGGCAGATCGCAGCGGAACTACGCTATCTACTGTTTCGATTTGAAGAAAATTTTCTGTTTCTGCAAAATTCATCTGAAGGTTTGTTCCCTCGTCTCAACTCTATTAATCGTGTTCATGTTCCTCGATTTCTACTACTTTTTTGAGAGGTTTTACTCTCTCATGTTCTTCGACAGTTCGACTTCTGCTTCTACTTTTTTGAGAAGTTTTCTCTCTCATGTTCTTCGACTTCTACTGTTCACTATGAAATTACATTTTTTTTTTATTTAGCTCAATATTCTCTCATTAATCACTCATGCGGTCTCAAATGATATAGTTTTATTTGATGACTCAAATTACATATTTATACAGGAAAAGTCTATGGTCAAAAATGTTTCAAACTTCGGAACGATTAGATTCACATGGAATTCACAAATTATTTAGGGTTTCATGGATATTCAGTGATTCTTCCAAACATTTGTATTAGTATTACTTTTTTATATATATTCAACGTCCGTGACTAAATATAATTGCAGTTTATGTTTTCTTGAGAAAAAAAAGTAGGTTAATTAAAAATTGATAAAGACTTTTTCGGAGTCATAATTTTCAAGCATAATTAACAGTAGAGCCCGATCCCTAAAAGTCATAGAAATATTCCAATGCTATTATTATTATACTTCGTATCTGGATGTCTTTATTTTCTTGCAATCTAGATACAATGTTCGGAAACTGTTTTATAACTTTGACAGAGATAAATTATGTCAACCCCCCTCTCCCTGTGCTTATCTTATTCTTTTTTTATATTATCTTCTAATGTCATTATTAATCTATTTATAGTATTATAAAGAAAATATTGTGTATTCGTTTTGAGTGTTTCTGAAATAATTTTTAGAAACAAAACTCTGAGACGTTGTTTAGTATAAATGTCTCAGAAACTTGTTTGGGAAAAAAATGTTTCAGAAACATTTTTTATAGAGAGATAAAGTTGTCTGGGAAAAAAGTAAAAATGTTTGAGAAACTTGTTCCAGAAACTTGTTTGGGAAAAAATCTCCCAAACAATTTAAAACGAACATAGCCTCATGTAAACATTGATTTGAAGCTGGCTATTCTAAAGCGAGTAACGCTAGGTGCACAGATGCTCCAGACACATTCGGACACAGATATATCTGGAGCGGTTGGATGCATGTGTAAGGGTCCCACGTACATCTAACTGCTCTGGACACATCTTTGTTCGGAGCATCTGTGCATGGAGACTTTTCCTTCTAAAGTTTCATAAACCAGCCCCCCACCACCACACATGTAGTTTAAAAAATGAATAAATTTACTAACACATCAATTTATACATCAAATGGTGCATTATGGTTGCGTGACATATCATTATAAGGCAATATATAAAAACGGGTTCCATGAATTTTGATAAGTGTTCAAATTATTGAATGCCACATATGTATAATGTATAATATACAACATAGTGTGTTAGTAGCATTGCTCTTAAAAAATTGAATCTTCACAACTTTTCAAAGTTGAAAAACTGTCCACTACTTCAATAAAAAAAGAATGTCTGTTGGCCTTTAGAAAAAAGAAGACGAAAACCAGTGTTGAGAAGGTGGATCGCATTAAAAAGATGAGGAACTGCTAATTATAAGAATGTTTATATCAATTACAAAAAATATTATTCACTTATTTATATTTACTGTACTCATTTTTTTTCCAAAAAATATTAAAAAAAATTATTTAAAATTATTCGTAATAGATCTTTCATTTCTATATTTATCATATTCCTTGTAAATGTTTGATTGCTAATCATAAAATAAGATATGTCACTTTATTTCATAACAAATATGATCCATTCATATAGGTATTTGATGAATTTAAAAACTATAAAATGAATTATTCGAATAATTAGACAAAGTCTCAGTGTATCTCATTTGGCTCTTCTTGATTTTTGCAAAAATCTAATCTATTTTAAATTAGAATGTCATCTCTTTCTCTTTTTTGTTTTTTGTTTTTTTTGACATTGCCTTTTTTTAAAAAAAAAAAAAAGTCTTGCTAACTAAATAAATAATACAAAACAAACAAGAATATTAATACATAGTTTATAAATATTAATACATATTCATATATATGAATTTAAGGATATCGATATGCCTTTTTTACTATTATCATCACCTAGTGAACAACGGTTAGTACGGGTGTAAGTCTAAACCGATAAATCTAACCAAATTGAAAAATCAAACCGAATTGAGCTGACGGTTTAGTTTAGTTTTGTAGAAATTTTGGGTTTAATTTTAATTTTCAACTTTAAACACTGGACCGGACCGAATTGGACCAGAATAAAGAATATAATTTTTTGGTTATAATTTATATTTTTATAAGTTATATTTTTTTTGTTATATATATTTTTTGATAATATTTATTATTTTAATTTGTATTTTCTTTTTTTGTAATATATTTTTACGTTGAACTTATTTTAAATATTTTTTTTTATTTTTTTAGCATTTGGCTTAATATAACTAAATCGAAAACCGGATTGAAACTAAAAAAATCAAACCGAGCTGAACAAAAATAATTCATTTTGGTTTGAAAAATCATAAATTAAAATTTTTAATTTAATTCCAATTTCTTCTCTAAACCGAATCAAGAATCGGTTACACCCAAGCGGTTAGCTTTCTCTTCCGAAAATTAGGAAGTAAACTTTTTGACTATTTAAACTACTTGTTAGTAAAAAGTCCTTAAAGCCAAAACTTTGACAGTTAAATCAAAAACCTTAAATCACGGGAGCTTTTTTGTTTGACAACCTATGTTATATTCTTTGCAGTTTCGTGCTCAGTTTTTGCGATTTTTCCCAACTTTTGGTAGAGTCCTGAATTTTTTCCGCCACTCTATTGGTCAACATCTCGATCAGACACTCAAAATTTTCGGTTTTCGGTAGGTGGCGTACGTTCATTTGACAATTCTCTATGCAATTTCTCACAATTTTGGTGGAATCCTGAATTTTCTCTGCCAATCTATTGGTCAGAATCAGTAATGGAACAACGCAGTAAAGTGAGGAAGAAGACGATTACTGCTGAAAACGGAGTGCCAGACGAAGTCTTCCAGCGGGTGGTCGACTATATCAACGACACGCGTGACCGCGCGGCCGTCTCCCTCGTCTGCCGGCGGTGGTACGAGGTGGACGCTTCGTCGAGGAAGCACGTCACCGTCGCGCTGTGTTATGCCACGACGCCCCAGATGCTTGATCGGAGGTTTCAAGACCTCGAATCTTTGAGACTGAAGGCAAAGCCTAGGGCGGCGATGTTCAATTTAATACCGGAGGATTGGGGTGGGTACCTGACGCCGTGGGTGGAGGAAATCGCCAGGTCGTTTCGGTGCTTGAAGGCGGTTCATTTCCGGAGAATGATTGTGAGGGACTCGGATCTTGAGCTTCTTGCTCAATCACGTGGTCAGGATTTACGATCGCTTAAGCTTGATAAGTGCTCTGGGTTTTCCACTGATGGGCTTCTTCATATTGGCCGGTTTTGCAAGTATGTTGTTCTTGCTTTGCTCTGTGAGTTTTGGGTTCAAATTCAATTCCCTTGTTCATGCAATATAGTCTGTATAGCCACGTAAAGGGATATGTTTTTTGTTGAGTTAGTTTTTCTTTGGCGATGCTGACTGATTGTGGTCTCTGCCATACGAATTACTTGTGGGTATGGACAGTACGTTGAATACCTACTTTTTCCTTTCATTGGTGGTATCCTATGATCCAGAATCTCTTTATGATTCACAAGATGTTCTACTGAATGTTGGCCCAAAAATATGTTCTACATGAATATGTTTGCCTCTTTAAAGCATGTATAGTTGTAACAATTTCAGTTGTTCATTCTTTTCCTTGTGCATTCCTGGGTAGGATCATAGGATGTCTCTTTTAAGTTGCCTTGTTGAATCCCAATGTTGGAGAAACAAAACTTTTTTTTTTTAATGAAAAAAATCTTCCTTTTCTAGTTTTTTCACGGAGAAAGAGAGATCAAAATATGTTTGCTGCATTTTGCGGTAGTAGAGATAGTATTTATGTTGCTAACTACTTTGGGTGAAATACCCTTCTTCTAATCCTTACTGTTCATCACTTATCAGGAATTTAACAACCTTGTTTCTGGAAGAGAGCACTATCGTTGAGAGAGATGGAGAATGGCTCCATGAGCTGGCTTTGAACAACGAAAATCTTGAGACTTTGAATTTTTACATGACTGATCTTGTCAGAGTCAGATTCCAAGACCTTGAACTCATAGCCAGAAATTGTCGGTCTCTAGTTTCTGTGAAAATTTGTGAGTGCGAATTACTAGATCTTGTTGGCTTCTTTCACTCTGCGGCAGCACTAGAAGAATTCTGTGGGGGTTCTTTCAGTAAGGAACCAGAAAAGTACTCTTCCATATCATTTCCGCCAAAAGTGTGCTCCTTGGGTCTGACGTACATGGGACGGTATGAAATGCCCATCGTATTTCCTGTTGCATCTTTACTGAGAAGATTGGATCTCCTTTATACACTTCTGGATACGGAGGACCATTGTTCCTTAATTCAAAGGTGCCCTAACTTGGAGGTTCTTGAGGTAGGATCTCATAACATTTCTTGTCTTGTATACTTACTGTGTATTCTGGTTATTTCCATCTTCTCTTTGAAGGCCTTCGCTGCAATGTTTGTGTTCTGTTTCTCCAGATTCCATGCTAATTCATTTCTTGCGGGATCAAGCTGAACATCTTATTAGATTGTGTGGTTAGCATTGCTTTAATGGGATCAAATCCAAGCAGTTCAATTGCCTAACCTCCCCTTTATAGGCAACAATGAAATCTGAGATATTTGTCGCTTGGTGCCCGATTTTTTGGGGCCCAACTTGCCATTACTGTGAAATAAGGTCCGCAAACCTTAGCTTTAATGCGACAAAATAAAAGGAATCTGTAGACCTTGGCTTTAATGCCATGTGATAATTTTCAAAACAAATAGTCTGAGTCATAGTTGTCAAACTCTTTTTTGACTCGTCGCATTAAAGCTATGATCAGAACAACATGGTTCCTGCCATGGCAGGTTAAGTTACAGAAAATTTGGGCGCAACTCCTCTGAGAATATGTAGGCCCCTGTTTCCTTGCAAGTTTGTGTGCCAACAGGTACTAACTAGGACTAGAAGTTTGGTTGGATGCTGACAAGGAGGATTGTGCTGTGGAAAATCATTGGTTATTTATTGGATTTATTGACATTTTCCATTTATTATCTACAGGCACGGAATGTTATTGGCGACAGGGGATTGGAAGTTCTTGCTCGGTGTTGCAAAAGATTAAGGCGGCTTCGGATTGAGCAAGGTGCTGATGAAGAGGGGATACACGATGAAGGAGGATTAGTTTCCGACTTAGGACTAATTGCTCTGGCTCAGGGCTGTCCGGAACTGGAATACATAGCTGTTTACGTATCTGATGTTACAAATGCCTCCCTCGAATTTATTGGCATGTACTTGAAAAACCTCTGCGATTTCCGCCTTGTCTTACTTGAGCGGGGCCAAAGGATCTCAGAAATACCACTGGACAACGGAGTTAGGGCCCTATTACAGGGTTGCATCAAGCTTAGAAGGTTCGCTCTGTACCTTAGGCGAGGGTGTTTGACTGATGTGGGACTCGGTTACATTGGGAAGTATAGCCCAAACGTGAGGTGGATGCTTCTGGGGTACGTCGGGGAATCAGACGCAGGGCTTCTGGAGTTCTCAAGAGGGTGTCCTAGTTTACAAAAGCTGGAAATAAGGTGCTGTAACTTTAGTGAACATGCTCTGGCTACTGCTGTTTTGCAGTTAACGTCTCTTAGGTTCTTGTGGGTCCAAGCATATCGAGCATCTGAAAATGGTCAGGATCTACTAGCCATGGCTCGTCCCTTCTGGAATATTGAGTTAATCCCCAAGAGACAAGTAGTTGTTGAAAATCCGCCTGGGGATGATGTTGTCAGGGAGGATCCAGCGCATATAGTTGCATATTATTCGCTTGCTGGACAAAGAACAGATTTCCCCGACACAGTTGTACCTTTGCAAGCGGCAGTCCTTCCCAACGTATAGAACTTCCTCCTCTTTAACAGTGTTTGGATTACAAGAGAACAAGAGACAGGAAAAGACACAAGAATCACTGAACTTGTTTCGATGAATAAAACAGTCGGGAAGTGGTGGGAAATGAAGAAAGTGGTGATGTTTTCATGGTCCAGTTTATTTTTTTTCTCACCATATCTCTGGTGGGGAACTCTAATATGTCATGCATATTATTTGTTTCCACGGTCCCTGTTAGATGTCATGCTTATAGGTTGATGTCATATTTTTTAGCTTCTCTATTCACACGGCAGTTTTTGTTTCCGGTAATAACAAGTTCGATTTGTTCTGCAATTCTATAGAATTCACACTTTGCTGTTGGTCAGATGTTTGCTGATTTTGATTCAACTACAGGTATTTCAGATTGATTTATACTGTTAATGTGAAAGCAGAATCACTTTATTTTGCTGCCATTATTGTTGTAGCTGGCTCTAGTTGACCTGACTTCAGGGATGGAGTGGGGGACGGTAGGAGTGGCCGTCATTGCAAAAAATAAAAAATAAAACTCCTATTATTACATAGATTAAAATTTTTTTTACTGTGAACTATATAAGTTTGTCTCTGCTAAATATTTTAATTAAAAAAATTAAATAGTAATAACTCGCTCCTACTTAATATTTGAAAAAAAAATTCGAGTAGTAGTAACCTTAAATTTTAATTTCTATACAAACGGATTCTGTTACTATATTTCGAGATTGGCTTGATTGGTTGAAGGTCAAATTATTTCTAGAGAGTCACAATAACCATAGAACTACCAGAAGTGTAGCTTCTTAACAATGTTGCTCAAGACCATAAAAATGGGTATTTTAACTATTGTTACATGAGGCTAATAATGTTTAAAAGGAAAAACCCATGGAATTCTCCACCAGTTAAGAATTGATGATTAAACTTGTCCTGAAAATAAGCAATGAATAAGGAGATGGTCTGCAGATTCAAAGGATGAGAAATATAGAACACACATTAAATCCCCTTGTTGTGAGTGTGGAATGATGTTTCTTTTGGCTAGTTCATTCCTAGTAGAGATTCCTTATTGGGTTGCTCTCCAAGGGAAGATTAAACCTTTGGGAGGTAAGTTCCTTTCCAAATGGAGTTACGATCTGGCTTTGATAGGATTGAGTCCTCCTATGTACAGTATGTCAATCTTGTAGAGTATGTTTTTGAGCAGTCTTAAGCCCATAAAAGAAAGTAAGATTTGCTTTGGTTGAGGTTGAAATTGCCAATAATTGGAATGAAGAATGAGAGTAGTTGATGTTCCTATTGAAAAAGGTTCATTCTGAAAGTGAGTGATGGATGTAGAGAAGATGAGTTGTGTATGATATCTGCCACATCAGAGTCTTTCTGAGTTGAAATTAAGGGAATGCAGCCTAAGGTATTGAGTTTCAAAGTAGATTATTGTTTAAGTTGATTCGTCTATTCATTCAAGACTATCAGATTTTATTGTTAAGTAATCATTGGCACAAAAATAATTGACTCCTTCTTTAAGATGTGAAATTCTCAAAATATTGAAGATTGTGCTTGGACATCACCCTCTTAAAAGTCTTAGAGTTGAAGTGCAAGAATTTGATAAATCTATTTTGGTAGAAGATTTGGGGCTAAGAGAACTAATATTAATTAAAGCTTTCGACATCTCTGCGTGATGAGCTTATTCAGACTTATCTTAAAGTTGAGTCATATCAACCTGAACTTCCGGAAGACCAATTTCTTAAAGACAATCATGGTCATCACTTTCTAAGGATTTCTTAAAAACTACATCTGAAATTTCAATTACAAAATTATAAGTTTGACGTTTCTAATCATCTAAAGTTTCAAAATCTGTCAACGATTTCTAGGTTGAGCGAAGCGTTGGTGAAAATAAGGAAGTTCATATCCTTTGGTCAACAAGTTGATTCAACTTATATTGGTTTTACCAGTTCCAACGGAACACACATTTTAAGCTATTGAAATGTATGAAGATTAAACTCCGTAACAAAATAGAGGATAATCTTTTAACAAGTTTCTTAATCACTTACATAGAGAAAGATATTGCAAGAGGATTTGACACCGATTATATAATTGATGCTTTTAATGACATGAAGGAGCATTGAGTGCAATTGAAGATGTCTTGTTTTACTAAATAGGCTGAGATGAGTCGTTATTCATTTTGCAATCTATTAGTACTTTATGAAAAACTTATTATTTATGCTTGAACTATTGCTATTTTGTACTATTTTGAGTTGTAATGTATTTTGGTTAAAATTTAGTATGCATTATTTTAGGGTCTCGAAGACACATTTTATTTTTTTTATTGAAGGGATCAACTAACTAATGATACACCAACCACGCTCCTTCCTTTTGTCCGATCTTTAAGCCCCCAGATCCCTTTATTTTTCTTTCATCTCCCTCAATATGTAAGCCCCGCTCTTTGTGTTGTCATCAAACTATAATTCAAACTAAAATTTGATATCTTACGTATGCTTTTCAACTATGGGTTTGTTATCTTAGTCGTGATAGATTTCGTATTTAGTAAGAATGAAGGCTTGGAGTTGTTTTGACAACTTAATGAAAAACCATTGGAATAAAATAAGGAAAGAAGCCTACATTCTGAAATGTGAGTTCCCTTCATACTCTGTTTATCTCATTTTTTGCTCTCTCTCTCTATCTCTCTCTCTCATATTATATTTTTGTATCTCTTTGACCTGTGTTTTTTTCTCTTTTCACAGATAAGAATCTATAGCAACAACAAGGAACAACGATACATCTTATAGACAACAACAAGAAGGCATACAACAATATCAAGGCATCAATGGTAGACACTATTCTTAAATTATTTTCTTGATTTCGGATTCTTTTTCTTCTTTTTTCTGGGTAGGTGTGATTTAGGAGTTATGTTCTATTTGGGAATTGGGAATTTGAAAACCTTTGACGTTTATACGCATCCAACAAATTTCTTTTTGGGAATTCGAAAACCTTTGACGTTTATACGTAGTTTGATTATTACAATCGTTGATCACCTATTGTAACATGTCTTGAATACTCGAATCATTTATCGTTATAGTTTGATAGTAACGTAAAATTGCGCTCATTTTTTTTCTTATATGGATTTACGCATATCTACCTTTAGTTGAGTTTGAGCTCAAGTATAGCATGTCCTTTGAATCCCATGTCAAAGGATAAAGACAGAAATATTTTCAGTGTGCTACTTTCATAAGAAATTCCAATGTGTATGTCTTTTGAGCAAGTGCTACTTTAATAAGGAATATTTTACCTTGATATCTTTTTGGACATGTCTTGCTTTCATGTCTTTGGAGCATGGAATTTCAATTTTTCAATCATTTTTGGTTTACGATGTTGATCCAAGTTTAAATATGATTATGTATGTTGATCCAAACCTTGCAAGTTTCGTAGTATGCTGTAAATTTTGATCCAAACTTTGAAATTGGATCGAAATCAGAATTTGGCAATTCTAAAATTGGAACTACTTGACAGTGTCTGAGAGAACATTCATATCAAACCATGAGGACGATTCGAGGCATTTGTCTAAGAGAATATCCCTCTTTTTTTTATTATAAATTTAACCCAATTTCTTGGTTTGATTAGTTTTACATTTTTATGTAAATCGTGAGTAACTGTTTTTATTTGATAAAATTTATTGATTACTTTTTCTATGGCTTCTTTCGATGAAAAAATTTAAATTTTCACATTGAGACATACAATTCATAAACTGGTTGATGGGGCCTTTGTTGGTATTGACTTGGGCTATGATTTATAATCCATTTGTAGTAGTGCTATTCGGGCGATGAAGTTGATTTGGTAACTCTCCTCTCTCTACTCACTCTTTTTGCCCACGAACTGTTTAATAAAATGTCTTTCATGTTAAGTGTAGTTGTGTTAATAAAATCTCTTAATTTTGTGCAAACATTGCCGTCTGTTGACAGTGCTCATGGTGATAAGGTCGAAGTACTTGAAAATGGATGAATTTGGTATGTAACATTAAAGTGTAATCGCCACGATTGAAATCTACCATGGGGACTGAAATATCCATAGGTAAATTGATTCTTGGCTTTTCGAATCATCTAATCATCTTCTCTATTTGATTGTGATGCATTTTTAACATGGGTTTTTAGATGTTTGTCAGATTCGCGTTGTACATGCGATGACACAAGGACATGCAAAGGATACACACGATACACATTGCATAGCATGTCCATTAAATTTTAACATATTTGACTGGAGGCACGCAATGGGACCCACCGTATCTCATAGAGTGTCTCACTATGTTGCCGTCAAGTTGCCTTTGGAAAACATAAAAATATATAATGAACATTCCACGTGAGCAACACGTATGATGTCCATTAAATTTTAACATGTTTTAAACTGGAGGCACGGCGGGGACACTCGAGGAACTCGACGTATCTCCACGAGTGCCCCGTTGTATAGCCTATGTGTTTCCTTCAAGAAGTATAAACACGTAATGGACACGCCGTGTGGGCATGTGCCTGCATATTCGACATGGATATGACGATTACTATGAATGTATGAAATTTCCGTTCAAGTGCCTTTAGGCACAAGAACACGAGGGAACCGACAGGGACACATCTATATAACAATACAAGGGGCACATTGTATCCACACAAGTGTCCTGCTATTTTGATATTGTTTTTCCTTGAAAGCATAATTAATAGAAATATGTAATGTCTTCTATGTGTCATCTTTCAGATTATTGTTTTCAAGTTTTGGTGTATTCATTTTGATCGAGTGCCTACTTGCATTTTTTTTGGCTTTTCGAACAAGTGCCTCCAGGCTGCGGAGCTCTTTCAACTTGCCATCGTACACATGCACAAGGGAAGGTCCAGATTATGCGTTGAGGTTCAAGTCGATGGTGAATTATGCTAAAAATGGGTCCTGTTACTAGTGAACAACCATATTCTATTTGAGAACTTAATTTCTTACGACACCATCATTGAAGTGTACTTGAACTGATTTTTTGAAGTATTTTTAGGACTATTTTATAGTGCTTGAATTGTCTTTTAACATGTTTGTGCTTTTCAATTTTTTGTATAGAACAGGTTTGTGCTTTGGTGTTTTATAGTGCATGAATTGTTTTTGGTAGAGTTTGGGACTGATTTTTCAATTTTTACAAGTTTATGCTGTAAACATAACTTCTTCACATTTTTTATTATAGTTTTTGTTATAATTTTTTAGCCCAATTTGGCCTAACTCGATTATTTATAATCGAGTTTTGTCTCTATTCAATTTTTTTCGCATTTGTTGTTTTTGCCTCAATTTTTTGTGGATTATTGGTCCGTCTCGATTAGAGGAATTTAACAAGAATAAACTTATGTCCAAAAGTTTAAAAAAAGTCACTAAAGACGACGAATAAATATAAAAATATCATGTTTTTGGATTATTTTTATTTTTTCTGAGTTTTTTTCAAATTTGGTCCATGATTTATAAATTTTCTGAAATTTATCGTCGAGACGAACCACTAATCTACAAAAAGTTGACGAAAAACCAAAAAAAATACAAATTTTTTAAAATAAAAATAAAATAATTAAGACAGGCCAAATTGGGCCTAATTTTTTTATTACAATTCTGCTTGAACGGCAATAGTCATTTATTATCAGTTAACAAGTGCAACAAGGCACTCTTTAGCATTCGCCTGTACATTTATATTTGACAATTCTCTTTGCAATTTCGTGATCAGTTTTTGCGATTTCTCACAATTTTGGTGGAATCCTGTGCCAATCTCTTGGTTCTGAATCAGTTATGGAACAAGGCAGTGAAGTGAGCAAAACGATGATTACTGCTGAAAGCGGAGTGCCAGACGAAGTCTTCCAGCGCGTGGTCGACTATATCCACGACGCGCGTGATCGAGACGCCGTCTCTCTCGTCTGCCGGCGGTGGTACGACGTCGACGCTTCGTCGAGGAAGCACGTCACCGTCGCGCCGTGTTATGCCACGACGCCACAGATTGTCGATCGGAGGTTTCAAAACCTCGAATCCCTGAGACTGAACGCGATGCCTAGGACGGCGATGTTTAATTTAAATCCGAAGGATTGGGGAGGGTACCTGACGCCGTGGGTGGAGGAAATCGCCAGGTCCTTTCGGTGCTTGAAGGCGGTTCATTTTCAGAGAATGATTGTGAGGGACTCGGATCTTGAGCTACTTGCTCAGTCGCGTGGTCAGGATTTACGATCGCTTAAGCTTCATAAGTGCACTGGGTTTTCCACTGATGGGCTTCTTCATGTTGGCCGGTTTTGCAAGTATGTTTTTCTTGCTTTGCTTTGCTCTGTAAGTTTTGGGTTCAAATTCAATTCCCCTGTTCATTGGATATAGTCTGTGCAGCCACGTAAGAGAAATGTGTTTTTGTTGAGTTTGAGTTTTTCTTTGGTGATGCTAACTGATTGTGCTCTCGGCCATACCAATTGCTTGTGGGTATGGACAGTACGTTGAATATCTTTTTTTTTTCCAGAACCTCTTGATCAAGTATACTGAATTTAATCGAGTATTTAAGATTCACAAGATGCTCTACTGAATGTCGGCCGAAAAATATGTTCCACAGGAAAGCTGTATATGTTTGCCCGTTTAAAGCATGTATAATTGTAACAAGTTCAGTTGTTCATTCTTTTCCTTGTGCATTCCTGGGTAGGATGTCTCTTTTAAGTTGCCTTGTTGAATCCCAATGTTTGACAAAAAAAACCTTTTTTTATTTACGAAAAAAAACCTTCCTTTCCTAGTTTTTTCGCGAAGAAAGGGAGATCAAAATATGTTTGCTGCATTTTGCGGTAGTAGAGAGATTATTTATGTTGTTGACTACTTTGGGTGAAATACCTTCTTCTAATCCTTCCTGTTCATCATTTGTCAGGAACTTAAGAACCTTGTTTCTGGAAGAGAGCACTATCTTTGAGAGAGATGGCGAATGGCTCCATGAGCTGGCTTTGAGCAACGAAAAACTTGTAACTTTGAATTTTTACATGACTTATCTTGACAAAGTCAGATTCCAAGACCTTGAACTCATAGCCAGAAATTGCCGGTCTCTAGTTTCTGTGAAAATTTGTGAGTGTGAATTACTAGATCTTGCTGGCTTCTTTCGCACTGCAGCAGCACTAGAAGAGTTCGGTGGGGGTTCTTTCAGTGAGGATCCCGAAAGGTACTCTTCCATATCATTTCCCCCAAAACTATGCTCCCTGGGTCCGGCTCACATGGGACGGTATGAAATGCCCATCGTATTTCCCTTTGCATCTTTACTGAGAAGATTGGATCTTCTTTATGCACATCTGGATACGGAGGACCATTGTTGCTTAATTCAAAGGTGCCCTAACTTGGAGGTTCTTGAGGTAGGATCTCAAAACATTTCTTGTCTTGTATACTTTACAGTGTATTCTAGTTATTTCCATCTTCTCTTTGAAGGCCTTCACTGCAATGTTTGCGTTCTCTTTCTCCAGATTCCATGCTAATTCATTTCTTGCGGGATCAAGTTGAACATCTTATTAGATTGTTTGGTTATTTGCATTTCTTTAATGGGATCAAATCCAAAGAGTTCAATTGCCTACAGCGGAAATTTGAAACCTCCCCTTCATAGGCAACAACGTAACCTGAGATATTTTTCTCTTGGCGTGTGAATTTTTTGGAGCCCAACCTGCCATTGCTGTTAAATAAGGTCCACAAACTGTAGCTTTAATGCGACCGGAAAAAAAAAAGGGAGTCTGTAGACCTTGGCTTTGATGCCATCTGATAATTTTCAAAACAAATGGTCTGAAGTCATAGTTGTCAAACTCTTTTTTAACTTGTTGCATTAAAGGCTTAAAGCTATGATCAGGACAACACCATTCCTGCCATGGCCGGTCAAGTTACAGAAAATTTGGGCGCTACTCCTCCGAGGATATGTAGGCTGCTGTTTCCTTGCAAGTTTGTGTGTCAATGGGTACTAACTAGGACTTGAAGTTTGGTAGGATGCTGACAAGGAGGATTGTGCTGTGTATAAACAGTGGAAAATCGTTGGGTATTTATTGGATTTATTGACATTTTTCCTTTATCATCTACAGACACGGAATGTTATTGGCGACAGAGGATTGGAAGTTCTTGCTCGGTGTTGCAAAAGATTAAGGCGGCTTCGTATCGAACAAGGTGCTGACAAAGAGCGGATACACGATGGAGGAGGATTAGTTTCACACGCAGGGCTAATTGCTCTGGCTCAGGGCTGCCCAGAACTGGAATACATAGCAGTTTACGTATCTGATGTTACAAATGCCTCCCTTGAATTTATTGGCATGTACTTGAAAAACCTCTGTGATTTCCGCCTTGTCTTACTTAATAGGGGCCAAAGGATCTCAGAAATACCACTGGACAACGGAATTAGGTCCTTATTACAGGGTTGCATCAAGCTTAGAAGGTTCGCTCTGCATCTTAGGCAAGGGTGTTTGACTGATGTGGGACTCGGTTACATTGGAAAGTATAGCTCAAACGTGAGGTGGATGCTTCTGGGGTACGTTGGGGAATCGGATGCTGGTCTTCTTGAGTTCTCAAGAGGGTGCCCTAGTTTACAAAAGCTGGAAATAAGGTGCTGTAACTTTAGTGAACATGCCCTGGCTACTGCTGTTTTGCAGTTGACTTCTCTTAGGTTCTTGTGGGTCCAAGCGTATCGAGCATCTGAAAATGGTCAGGATCTATTAGGCATGGCTCGTCCCTTCTGGAATATCGAGTTAATCGCTGGGAGACGAGTAGTTGTTGGCAATCTGTATGGGGATGATTTCGTCAAGGAGTATCCACCGCATTTAGTTGCGTATTATTCGCTTGCTGGACAAAGAACAGATTTCCCTTACACTGTTGTAGCTTTGGATTGGTTGATCGGAAAGCTCAGGCAGGAGCAGGATATTCCGTACAAATCTTTCTGATCGGCTAGCTGGTGTCCTCCCCAACGTATAGAACTTCCTCCTCTTAACAGTGTTTGGATGATGAGAGGAAGAGAAAGGAAAAGACATAGGAATCATAGAACTTGTTTCGATGAATAAAACAGTCGGGAAGTGGTGGGAAATGAAGAAAATGGTGATGTTTTCTTGGTTCAGTTTGTTTCTCAGTGAAATGGTGAGAAATGAAGAAAAATGGTGGTTTGTTTTTTTCTCACCATATCTTTGGTGGGGAACTCTAATATCTTATCCTCACCACCAAAAGGCATTGTAAGAGTTCTACCTCTCATGTTCCACAGTCCCTGTTAGATGTCATGCTTATAGGTTGATGTCATGTTTATAGCTCCTGTAACTTTTCTATTCGCACAACAGTTTTTGTTTCAGGTAATAACTAGTGTGATTCGTTCTGTAATCCTATAGATTCACATTTCGCTGTTGGTCAGATGTTAGCTGATATAGGGTCCATTTGGCGTAACTAGATTATGGGATTATTGGATTGTTGGATTATGTTGGGTGCCGGACGGAATAATCTAGCTCAAAGTGTTTGGACTAAATTATTTGTGGATATAGAAGTTATGTTGTGTTTGGAGCTAGATTAATCCAGATTATTTGGGTAAATAATTTAGGCCAAATGGGGCTAGATTATTTCCCAAATAATCCAGACAATCCAAATAATCTAGTTAAGGCAAATAGAGCCATAATTCAACTACAGGTATTTCACAATGACTAATGCTGGTAATGTGAAAGCAGAATTACTTAAAATTGCTGCCATGCTGCTTGTAGCTGGCTCTACCTGACCTGACTCTAGACCCTCTTCAAAAGCTGTATTTGCTTGCGACCATCAATTGATTTATTATTATAACATTAAGACATCAATGGTTTATTTGTTAAAACTCTTAAAATCTTGAGCTGGGATTTAATACTCTTTTTGGGATTTACTACTGTTTTACTGTGTCTGGAATTTAGCCGACTGTCCGAATATCTGATCTTTCTGTGTCTTAAGGGAGATTTTCCAGCCAAGCGTCGGAATGCCTGACTGTCCTGTCCGGATACGCAGCCTTTTTCTTAAAAACTTTGACAGATTTTTTATTAGTCATGGACAAGTTTAAATAATGATTTGAACTGTTAGATATGAAGATACAAATACTTATTTATTTCTGTAATTTTTCAGACTTTATATGGATATTATTATTAGGCTTCTTTTCAATCACCTTTTTACAAAAGGGTTAATGTACAAAATTTTAAAAAATCAGAGATTACCTATTTTCTTTTTCAGCTTTATTCTTTAAATTGTTACTTTCTCACTCAGTCTTTCTTTCTCTTTGTATTTATTCTTTAGTTCTACTAGTGTCAATTAGTTTTTTCATCTCATTATTTTTTGAGGGTTATGTTTTGGTACTAATTTTTTTAAAAATATCAAAAATACCCTAATTCCTAATTTTCCACAATTTCATCACTTAACCCTTAAATGTCGGGATATGGCTCCTGTTTCTTATCATAGCAATTTCGGCACCCCAAAACTGATTTTGCGGGATACGGTTTTATAGAAAAATGGCGAGTGAAGATTTCGATTTTGCATAACACAGCGAACTATGACTCGAAATGAACTACCATCGCAGAACATGGCGACCAACTGAAAATCGCCGGTTAAACACGGCGATCCAACAACAAAGCCAGCAGGACAAATTCGGAGATTTGCATATATAGACTTCATAGTAAGGAAATACTTACAGTTTCAGCACCCAAGCAATTGTCATACCAATCAAACGATGGCATGACAATTTTATTAGGGTTAATTTATTTAAATGAATTAGAAACTGTTGGGTCATTGACTCAAACCTTAGTGCCTGTAATGATAAATTTGATTACCTAATGGTTAATTTATTAGGGTCGGTGGTAAATTTGCTAGCCTTTATAATTGTTATGGTAAATTTGCAGATCCAATGGTAAATTTGCTGTAAATCATTTGTTACTTGCGATGGTAAATTTGCAGATGTAATAATAAATTTACGGTAAATCTTTTGTATAGTGTTCAACGAATATCATCCTAATCTCGCACATATCTTCTAAGGTTTTGGTTCTGGCAACTTTTTTTTAAGTAAAATTTGGTTCCGAAAACTAATTTTCTAAAAATCTTAAAAATTTCTCTATAAGCCAAATTAAAACATAAGGATCATCTCGATTCTTAAGTAAAGTTAGATACCAGAGAAAAATTGCACCATACGTTAAATTACCTAAAGATTTTAATTGGCATTTCAAATCACTTATGTGTTCATTGATCAGTAAATAAATGTCTTTTGTTAATTTATTCATTTTTGTTAGTTTTATGCGGGTACAGTCCTTCATGTTTTAGTCAATATATGACGGAAAACCTAGCTTCTGAAATGGGGGTGCCTCAACCATCTGATTGGAGTTAATCCGAGAGAGAAGGAGGGAGATGGGTAGAGATAGAGAGAGAAGAGGGGGGGGGGGGGGTTTATGTGATGACCAAGTCACTACAGGTTAAGTTACTAGACAACCTGTAGTGGCTTGTTCACCACAGGTCTCTGCCTCCCCCAAAGCCTTCCCTCTCCCTCTCTCCCGCCTCTTTCTCTCTCTCTCTCTCTCTCTCAAATCAACCTTAATTAGTCGTCCAAACAATTTTAGAAAATTTTAGAAATTTTTTTTGAAATTGTTTGGAAATTTTTTTCCCAAACAACATTCATTTCTCTATAAAAGAAGAGAGAGAGAGAATACCTCGAAAATGTTGAAAAAATCTAACTCTCAATTTTTTTCTGAAACATTTACACCAAATAATATTTCAGAGTTTTTTTTCCCCCAAAAATCGTTTCAGAAATACTCAACTAAACACACTCTGAAGTTGAATTTAAAGTGAGTACTACTTATCAAGGGTAGAAATCAGTATTTTCAATATTTAATGTTATTTTTTGAAAAAATTTATTTTTCGTCAACTTTTTATGATTTATTAGTTCGTTTGGATAACAAGTTATAGAAAAGCTAAAATTATGAACCAAGTTTGATACAAGTTTAGAAAAGATAAAATTTATTTGTTTTAGTTTAGTTTTCGTCTTTAGTGGACTTCTTTTTAAAGTTTTGAACGTAATTTCATAATTTTTAAATTTGTTTCATTAAGACAAACTAATAATTCACAAAACAGATAACGCAAAACTAACAAATATATATATATATATATATATATATAAAGAGAAAGTTATGTCAAATTGGGTGCAGATTTGAATTACTTATTCAATTTTTTTGTTGCATTTGCTATTTTTTTTTTCAAATTTTCATGGATTATTAATTCGTATTGACGAGACTAATCTAAAAAAATAAAATTATGTAAAAAAAATTAAAAACAAAAAAAAAGCCAAAATAGACAATATTTTTAAATTATTTTTGTCTTGAAAAAGTAAGTCTCGACCACTAAGTCAATCCCCTAAGGTTTGGGAAACGCAAATATAATTACATACATTAAGTGATGCATATAACTTTTGTAAGAAAAATAATTATCAACATATAGGATATATATTTATTTGTACAAACTTAATCAACTTATAAAATAAATCTAATTTGATTTCAAAATTTTAAACTTTAATTTAATTTTTTTATATGCAATATGTATATATAACTATAGAATATATATTTGAATACACACATACATACAACTAGACTAAATGTATAAAAGGAAGAAAAAAGACTAAAGAAGGGTATTTTAGTCCTTCAGCAATCAAAACTAACGGTATTTGTTGAAAATTAACGACAGGGGAAAAATAGTCAAATAGCTTATAAAGTAGGGAAGGTTATTGTATTTTTTAAAACTACAGGGGAAGTCTCTGTAATTGTAAAAAATCTCAAGAGAAATCAAAATATTTTACCTTTTATTTTTTATTTCGAATAAAAAAGAATATTACTAGAAGAATTTCTCATCCTTCAAGTAGTATAAACTTGTCGGGGAGTTACAATTACATTGTTGGACTTGTTTTATCCTAAAGTCAGGATACAAATTGTAGTATTTTATATCAAAAAAATTTCATAACAAATGCGTATCATCTCAAAAAAGTATACCTCAATCTCCACTATCGTTTAGCAATAATTGTTTACTCTAAAAATATATATCTCGCCCTCGTATTTTGAACATTTTTTAACATGAAAAATCCTAATCACTGTCAATTAGATGATATATGGCCCTATTTGGGCTGTGGTTTTTATGTGTTTATTTATTGAAATTTTTTTCGTCCTTATTTAAAATTTTTTTGCAATTTTTTGTTTTTCATCAATTTTTTTTGATTTATTGGTTCATCTCGACAAGAGCTTTCAGAAAAGTTATCAATCATCGGCTAAATTTGAAAAAAGTTCAGAAAAGACAAAAATAAATCAAAAAATAGAGTTTTTTGTACTTATTCGTCGTCTTTAGTGACTTTTTTTTAACTTTTGGACACAATTTTATACTTATTAGATTCTTTTCATTAAGACGGACCAATAAACTACAAAATATTAAAATTTAAACAACAAATACAAAAAATAAATAAATAAAAATAAAATTTTTGAATAAATATAAACTAGAAGCTAAATAGGGCCATAATATGTAAAGACCCTTCGGCTGCATCACGAGGATGAGAGGGCCTACACTTACTCCGACGCCGAGCTCTGCTTTTTGCGAGAAGAACTTTCAAAGTGGGCTCCGGCTTCCCTTCCATTTGACCATCAGGGAGATTCTTTACTTTTTAAACCTCGCTTACAGCCAACTCATGTCGAATGCCTGGCGCCTATTACTTTCTATGGTCATACTCTGGCATCACAGGAGCGGGGCCCTCAAGATGGCCGAGTTTCTTTTCTGCTACCAATCGAAGGAGGCTAAGCCCGATCTGGACTGAATACTGATGGTATATCCGGGCCAGAGGTGGTCAAAGTCACTGTCCAAGCCAAAAACCTTTGACAGTTGAACGAGAGCCCTAAACATCTCGATCAAAATGTTCCGCTTTTTGGGAGGTGGCACGGCATATACATTTATTTAACAATTCTCTTCGTAATTTCGTCATCAGTTTTTGCGATTTTGAACAAATTTGGTGGAATCCTGAATTTTATGTGCCACTCTGTTTGCTTCTGAATCAGTAATGGAACAACGCAGTAACGTGAGGAAGACGATGATGGCTGCTGAAACCGGAGTGCCAGACGAAGTCTTCCAGCGCGTGGTCGACTATATCCACGACGAGAGTGACCTCGCCGCCGTCTCCCTCGTATGCCGGCGGTGGTACGAGGTGGACGCTTCGTCGAGGAAGCACGTCACCGTCGCGATGTGTTATGCCACGACGCCACAGATGCTCGATCGGAGGTTTCAAAACCTCGAATCTTTGAGACTGAAGGCGAAGCCTAGGGCGGCGATGTTTAATTTAATACCGGAGGATTGGGGAGGGTACCTGACGCCGTGGGCGGAGGAAATCGCGAGGTCGTTTCGGTGCTTGAAGGCGGTTCACTTCCGGAGAATGATTGTGAGGGACTCGGATCTTAAGCTACTTGCTCAGTCGCGTGGTCAGGATTTACTATCGCTTAAGCTTGATAAGTGCACTGGGTTTTCCACTGATGGGCTTCTTCATATTGGCCGGTTTTGCAAGTATGTTATTCTTGCTTTGCCCTGTAAGTTTTCGGTTCAAATTCCATTCCCTTGTTCATGCAATATATTCTGTATAGCCACGTCAAGAGAGATGTTTTTGTGGAGTTTGAGTTTTTCTTTGGTGATGCTGACTGATTGTGCTCTCTGCTATACCAATTGCTGGTGGGTATGGACGGTACGTTGAATATGTATTTTTTCCTTTCACTGGTGGTATTCGAGGCACCAGAACCTCTTATTTAAGTAAACTGAATTTAATTGAGGATTTAAGATTCACAAGATGTTCTATTAAATGCTGGCCGGAAAATATATTCTACAGGAAAGCTGTATATGTTTGCCTGTTTAAGGTTGTAACAAGTTCAGTTGTTCATTCTTTTCATTCCTGGGTATGTGGTGTATTTCAAGTTGCCTTGTTGAATCCCAATGTATGCGAAACAAAACCTGTTTTATTTATGGAAATAAAAACTTTATAGCCATGGTTTCTTTTCTAGTTTTTCGCAAAGAAAGAGAGATCAAAATATGTTTGCTGCATTTTGCGGTAGTAGAGATATTATTTATGTTGTTGACTACTTTGGGTTTATTACCTTGTTCTAATCCTTCCTGTTCATCACTTGTCAGGAATTTAAGAACCTTGTTTCTCGAAGAGAGCACAATCATTGAGAGAGATGGCGAATGGCTCCATGAGCTGGCTTTGAACAACAAAAATCTTGAAACTTTGAATTTTTACATGACTGATCTTGTCAGAGTCGGATTCCAAGACCTTGAACTCATAGCTAGAAATTGTCCGTCTCTAGTTTCGGTGAAAATTAGTGAGTGCGAATTACTAGATCTTGTTGGCTTCTTTCGCACTGCGGCAGCACTAGAAGAGTTCGGTGGGGGTTCTTTCAGTGAGGATCCAGAAAGGTATTCTTCCATATCATTTCCCCCAAAAGTATGCTCCTTGGGTCTGACGTACATGGGACAGTATGAAATACCCATTGTATTTCCCTTTGCATCTTCACTGAGAAGATTGGATCTCCTCTATACACTTCTGGATATGGAGGACCATTGTTTCTTAATTGAAAGGTGCCCTAACTTGGAGGTTCTTGAGGTAGGATCTCAAAACATTTCTTGTCCTATATACTTCACTGTATATTCTGGTTATTTCATCTTCTCTTTGAAGGCCTTCGCTGCAATGTTTGAATTATGTTTCTCCAGATTCCATGATAATTCATTTCTTGCGGGAGCAAGTTGAACATCTTATCAGATTGCATGGTTATTTGCATATCTTTAATGGTACTTGTAACGTGGTTGCAAATTTTGTCAAGGGATCAAATCCAAGCTGTTCAATTTCCTACAGCTGAACTTTGTAAACCCTCCCCTTTGTAGACAACAAGGAAACCTGAGATACTTGTCTGCGTAATATGGCACCCGAGTTTTTTGAGGCCCAACCTGCCATTGCTGGGAAATAAGGTTTGCAAACCTTAGCTTTAATGCAACAAATAGAAAAGGTGTCTGTAGACCTTTGCTTTAATGCCATGTCTTAATTTTCAAAACTGAGGTCTGAGTCATAGTTGTCGAACTCTTTTGTGACTTCTTGTGTTAAAAGCTATGGTTAGGACAACACCTGTTCCTGCCATGGCAGGTTGAGTTACAGAAAATTCGGGCGCGACTCCACTGAGGATATGTAGGCCCCTGTTTTGCAGGTTTGTGCGTCAACAGTTACTAACTAGGACTCAAAGTTTGTTAGGACGCTGACAATGAGGATACGTTGTGGATAAACAGTGGAAAATCATTGGGTATTTGTTGGATTTATTTACTGACATTTTCCCTTTTCTATCTACAGACACGGAATGTTATTGGCGACAGAGGATTGGAAGTTCTTGCTCGGTGTTGCAAAAGATTAAGGCGGCTTCGGATCGAGCGAGGTGCCGATGAATGGGGAATAAACGATGAAGGAGGATTAGT
Source organism: Arctostaphylos glauca (assembly GCA_019985065.2). Taxonomy (NCBI): domain Eukaryota; kingdom Viridiplantae; phylum Streptophyta; class Magnoliopsida; order Ericales; family Ericaceae; genus Arctostaphylos; species Arctostaphylos glauca. Next base: position 24,652,643 of record JAHSPW020000013.1, on the reverse strand, counting down.
TTCACACGCAGGACTAATTGCTTTGGCTCAGGGCTGCCCAGAACTGGAATACATAGCAGTTTACGTATCTGATGTTACAAATGCCTCCCTCGAATTTATCGGCATGCACTTGAAAAACCTCTGCGATTTCCGCCTTGTCTTACTTGATCAGGACCAAAGGATCTCAGAAATACCACTGGACAATGGAGTTAGGGCCCTATTACAGGGTTGCAAGAAGCTTAGAAGGTTCGCTCTGTATCTTAGGCCAGGGTGTTTGACTGATGTCGGACTCGGTTACATTGGAAAGTATAGCCCAAACGTGAGGTGGATGCTTCTGGGGTACATTGGGGAATCGGATGCAGGGCTTCTGGAGTTCTCAAGAGGGTGTCCTAGCTTACAAAAGCTGGAAATAAGGTGCTGTATCTTTAGTGAACATGCTCTGGCTACTGCTGTTTTGCAGTTAACTTCTCTTAGGTTCTTGTGGGTCCAAGCGTGTCGAGCATCTGAAAATGGTCATGATTTATTAGCCATGGCTCGTCCCTTCTGGAATATTGAGTTAATCCCCATGAGACAAGTAGTTATCACCAATCCGTTTGGGGAAGATATCGTCACAGAGGATCCAGCACGTATAGTTGCGTATTATTCACTTGCTGGGCAAAGAACAGATTTGCCTGACACCATTGTACCTTGGGAAGCTGCAGTCCTCCCCAACGTGTAGAACGTCCTCCTCTTTAACAACATTCTGTTTGGATGGCAAGAGAGGGCGAGAAAGGAAAAGTCATAAGAATCATAAAACTTGTTTCCATGAATAAAACAGTCGGGAAGTGGTGGGAAATGAAGAATGGCGAGGTTTTCTTGGTTCAGTTTGTTTCTCAACGAAATGGTGAGAAATGAAGAACAGGAATTGTGGAGAAATGAAGAACAGGAATTGTGGAGAAATGAAGAAAAATGGTGGTTTATTTTTTTTCTCACCATATCTTTGGTGAGGAACTTTAATGTCTTCTCCTCACCACCAAAAGGCACTGTAAGAGTTCTACCTCTCTGTTCCGTGGTCACCGTGAGATATCATGCTTATAGGTTGATGTCACATTTTTTGCTTCCTGCAACTTTTCTATTCGTATTTTGTTTCCTTTTCATTTTGTTTCTATCTTTTTCCTCGTTATTTTAAGTTATAGTTTTGATCCTATTTCTTGACTGTTTCCTGTAATAACAAGATCAATTTGTTCTGTAATTCTATAGAATTCACACTTTGCTGTTGGTCAGAGACTCAGATGTTAGCTGATGTAATTCAACTACAGGTTTTTCAGAATGAGTAATACTGTAAATGTGAAAGCAGGATCACTTAATTTTGCTTCCATGATTATTGTAGCTTGGCTCGAGTTGACCCGACTCTAGACCCGCTTCAAAAGCTTTATTTGCTTGTGACTGCCATTGTTATTTCTTTGCTGTTTTATAAGAGAAGGTCGTCATTAACCAAGTACTAGGCAACAGTGGTCAGTTCTCTATTCTCTTTACCGTTCAAGCTAATGCAGAAGAGTCTTCGTTTGAGTATTGTGATGATCAGGTCTGAGCTATGCAATAAGGCTGTGGAGCATTGAACTCGAAAAGTCTTTTCTTTGGCTTAATCTGGTAGAAGCTCTTTGGCTGGCTTGCAAAAGCAGAAACTTGCGAGGCAGCCCGAGGCAGAGGGAAAAATACGAGGTACTTTGTTGCTTAGTTTGGCTTTTATGGAAGCTTTAACAATTTATGTATTGGTTGTAGCATTAGCACTTCCCAGTGTTCACAGTGGGCACGATAATTGGTACACCAGAGGTGCGTCCTTCCCGGTCCTTCCGTACTAGGGAAAGGTCCCATCTACTTCCACCGCGACTCCCGACAACCAATCCATTGATAGTTCTCCCTACACCGAGCAGAAGGAGAGCTTGGAGTTTCTCTCGGATCAAGGTTGCCCAATTCGGGGCGGCCGCAGCGTGCACCACATCCGGGCACCATTGCAGTCGTTTTCTCATGTCTAGTAACGGTTTGTCCCCCACGATCCTACGGATAACCGGCCATGTCACGCGTCACGTCCAGTCGATGATGCTGAGCTTCTTGCTCACGATGGAGTTACTGAGCGTCCGTTCTTGCTAAAAGGCTTTGTGAACCGCTGTTCCCCACATGTGCCACTCGCTGTACATCCGACTCGATCCACACGCTAGTTGTGCACCCGAGGGCAGCTAATGGTATGTCGTGTGGGCTCGTTGAGCCTTTGGTCCGGTTCATGATTGCGTCGATAAGATTGACCCAAGACAGGTGAAGAAAGGCCGAACCTTGCATGATCTCTCAGTCCTCAGTCCAGCTCATCGGTGAAGCAGACGGGGACAAGGATCGTAAATTCAGTAGCCAAACACCACGGGGTCTGGTCTACTACAAAGGCATATGTCAAATTTGTTGGTCTACGTCGCTACGATATGTTAAGAGAGACTATAGTTCAAATATTGGTGTTGAGGGCATGTACCATAACCATTACGGGCATCTGTTAGTAGTTTGTTTGAGTGCTTGACTGATGTTGTAGGAAGATTATGAGTATATGCCGCTGTAGTGCATGAACTGGTAATCTGATTCATGCAAATATTTTTGCATCTCTAATGCATATTCTGACGAGCCATTTCCTCTAGTGTTTTTGCATCTCTATAGCATATTCTCTGGAGAAAAGATATTTGCACACTAATCATCAAAAGTGATGGGTCACACTGTGTGAATCAGGTATTGGATTATTGGACTCCCTCATGAGTCCTTTTAGAGTTGAAATATGGTTGATTCAAAAGTACACCAAAATGCGTTTTGCTTAGACGTTCTATGCAAAAAGAACAATCAATCAGAGACATTCCGATTGGTAGTCAAAATGCTTTCAGATGACTTAGTTATCAACTATAAGAGGGACAGCTCGCAGAGCAGAGGTTTTGCTGACCAAATGTATATAAGAAAAGTAGATATTTAAAGTGGTGCTTATAGTAGTTCAAAGATATATAAGAAAAATAGATATTTAAAGTGGTGCTTATAGTAGTTTGGTGTAGTGGCTAGGAATACCTTAATAATCGACCTGACATAAGTTTCACAATTGCTGTTGGTGGATCTTTGTTCTTTTTTTGTAGCAATTGGTTGAGTGTCCTAATCAATGCACTTGATTGCATTTTCCTTTCGTCGCCCTTCATCATGGGCTGATTTGACGTATCATATGACCGACTAGTGTGGTGAGGATCGAAATTGAACTGCCTAGCTCGTCGCTCTTTTAAGCCGATCAAAAATGCCAACTAGGGTGGTCTCAGATCCGAGGTGGCATCGTTCGATGCTTAGTATCAAGGAGCCGGTGTTCCGAGATGGTCGTCATCCGAGAAATTCTTTGGTCTGAGATTATTGTTGTCCGATATTATCGCTGCCCGAGATGACATAATAGTTGGATCAAGCCTTAACTCGTTGGTCGGCTGCTATTGATTCTTCAATATGTTCTAATTGATTATGAGATTATACACTTCCCGCAATAGACCCAAAACCCCTTCAGCCACACTGAGAAATCTCATGTTTTCAAATTGAGAAATGGCTCTTCTAAGTACCCTCTAGGTAATTGGGTTTCAAAATTTCAGTATGGAAGATGGCCTTTTAAACGTATTGGTCTCAGGTATGGTGCCCGGATTTTAACATAAAGAATATGGTGCACGGGAAGAGGTCACTGTCATAGTTGTGAAATCATACTTTATGGTATTTAAGATCTTTAAGCAATATATAAAAAAGATAAGTATATTTTATTGACGGGATTCATCATTAATTTAGCAGCTTGATCAATTATTCCAAAAATTTCAATTCGGGCAATTTGGAGATTTGGACCTTGGGCACGGGTGATTTTGATCCATTAGTTGGATCGAAATAGTGAAGTTTTTTCACACAATACATACTCGTTTAGTGATATCTTAAAGTGTTGGAAACTCCAACTGTTGTTGAACGAATTGGGAACACTAGAGTCTCACGAGACAATCGGAAGGATTTTCATTCATGGAAGTCATTCATGGTTTGTAACTCAAAGGTCTCGGAAGTTCAGGATGTGGAAGGTCCCTCAATGTGTATATAACAGGATCACCCCTCAATGAAAATTTCGTCTAGCTTGTTCCTAGTTTCGCGTTCTTGAGTGAGAGAAAAATAGACGTAGCTTGGTTTGAGTTGTTGGTCGGTGTTCTATCGTCCAAATTAGCCATTTTATTTTGAGAGACAGATGCTGGTGCGACTTTCAACACTCACGGTGAAATGATGAATCTTTTTTGAATGAGCATTTTATTTTTTGGGTGCACCTTTGCCCAAAACGGCTACGGAATGCTGCAAATTCTAATCAACCTGTGCTTCAGGGGTCACCATATCCTTCACAGTTTGGTTTGCAAACCTGCTTCGAGTGAAAATTGAGGTGAGTTCTATAATCCGAATGTTAGCACTTATGTGGACAATATGGTTTGTTCAGAAAGGAGCCCACTTCGAAGCCAAAGTTACAACATTGCCCACAACAAAATTGCTAATGCATCAGTCCATTAAGCTCATTGTAGTAGGCCGGACCCACGAAGTGGAGGGCTTAAGGCATCTTTATACCCTCGGTTCAGTTTACTCCAGTGATGGGCCGGAAGGCTAGACCATATTTGGTCTTTTTCTTTATTTGTCTAGGGAAAGCCTTAGTAGAATAATCATGGGCTGAACCGAAGGCTCGACTAGCCTGCCTCGGGAAGCACGACTAGCGTGTGAGCCAAGCTAGAGACACACGATTGACACATGGGAATCATGGTTTGCAGCTATTTCTCAAGGAAGTACGCTTGGGCACACCACCATGGGCATGGTGCTCAGTGTGGGACAAGCGGGACGTGACGCCTCACATGAGCGGTTATCCTGAGGTCGTGGGCAACAAATCGTTACCAGATATGGTGCCATGGCTGCTGTGATGTCCGGATGTGAGCATCCGCACCCGATTGGACGGCACATGACGCCACATTCTCGGGCATCGTGGTACATGCGCTACGGCAGTGCTCTATAAAAGGTACAGTGGCTCTCCATTCTAGTCAGGGAGGTAACATGTACCCATAATCAAAGGTCTTACAACAAGCAAGCAGCCAGTTCCATTCCAAGTCGAAAATTTTCCATAAATCAAAAGTGATTGATCTCAATTCCGATTATTAGTCCCAGTCCTTGACTGCCTTAATCTTATGTCCTTGCTTCGAATATAAGATAAGAAGATATTTTTGACTTTTGAGAGTACGCGCCTTGCTATTTCAACTCGATAGTCTAATTATCGGTCTTTCTTTAGGGCCAGCCATGAAATAGTATTTGCTTCTTCCAAGGCACCTGGACGAAGGTTGGAAAATGATTTTAAGATAGTTGCCTTAAGAACTTTAAGGGATTGCAGGGGTCCTCACGTGAAGAACGCTCAAAGTTTATACTAGACTTTAGATATCCTCGTTACGGTAGGTCGTTACTACATCCTCTAAGAAGTTTATAGAGGCTGCTTTTGAGGACTAGCAATGGCAATGCTGGCTTTCCTTTTCTTTCATTATCCATACTCTGACCGAAGACAGCTCTTTAGCTTTGAATACCCTCATTGGAGCTCTTCGCTTGATGTCCTGTGTCGTTTTGTTTCCCTCAAAGTTTAAAGATGAACCACTACTGTATTGTTCTATGCTTTATGTCCATATATGTTTGTGCCACTTCCTGAATCTGCAATGGATTTACAGTCCTTATGATCACACTCAAGATAGGTAGCTTCGTCGGTCGCCCCCTTTCTGTGCTTTTCTTATGCAAATTGCAAAAAAGACTGCTCCTACAGAAGAATGACATAAAGATAATTGTCATTTACTAGAAAGTGTGAATGAGGGTATGATCATATTGCTTTACTGTTTTTTTAGTGATTCGCTATGTAACATGGGTGCGCACTAGGGGTTTGTCTCCTAAGGTTACGAGGTCGAATTCCACCAGAACTAATTATTAGGAGTTATTGGAAGTTTGTCCGATCGTTAATTTTAGAGTCCCGAAAACTAGTTACCATTAAGTTTGGAGTAATTCTAAAGCCGGCCGAATACCTTGACTATCAAAAAAAAAAAAAGGGGTGAGTACTAGGCTTTTAAACGATAGTTGTAGCAGCAAAATGTGGTAAATAGCAACTGAAAGGAAACATAAACAGTAAAAGCATATTCAGACACGTAAGATAATGATATCCACCCACTTCTGTAGAACCAAGGAAAACCACACAAATAATACTACAGTAATTAGCTGGTTGTGAACTTGTGATCCAATCAATATGTTTTTGTCATACATTTTTAAAATATATTTGGGCCATGTCTCAATCCCAATGTCGTTGATCATCCTCTCGAACCAGCTATTGATCATCGCCTTGGTAAGCTATTGCCTCACCAACTAGCTAATCAAAAGCGAACCCCTCCTCCGGCAGATTCTTCTTTTCGCTCCTGATCAGCCTATGAGGTATTAGCAGCCATTTGAGTTTATTTTCTTTGTTCATTTTTTTTTTAATATTTGGCCTTAGAATTCAACATCTGATATATGCTCTGCATTTTGTTCATACTACTCATTAGTAGACTACTATCAAAATGGCATTGATGACCCTAATGTCCGGACTTTGAGACCTTGCTCCATTATATTGATCATTTTCACCGAATATATGCGTGCATACCTGTTTAGGAGCATTACAAACGCTTTTAAACAATTACAGAGTATCCTGCTCCACCTATTTCAAAGTCCCTCGTGTCTTGGAGGTGAAATCCTTTGTGCCTTATGATTACCTATGAGGCTCGACGAGTTTCACCTCTCTATACAAGCAGATTAAAGGCTTAGGCATTGAAGTACTAACGCTTCTGAAATTTCTACTCAACCTAGCCCATATTTTGCTTCTATTAATTCTTCATTCCTGCTGCAAATCCATCTACTCTTTCTGTGAGTTGGAATAAGTTATATCAAACAAGTAACAATCAAAGGAATAGAAATTCCAATACCAAGTCAGTGGGTAGCAAATAATCAATCAAATTGGTCTCTGTCTTGTAAAATTATTCAAGGACTATGATGATCATGGGTTTTGCCCCCACATAATTGCAGTAAAAACTCAATTGTAGGATTTTATGGAAATTTATAATTTCTAGTGTCTGCCGACACCTTTATAGCTTAATTATATCAAGAAAGTGAAATTTTAGATATCCTCTTCTTTGTGCTTCTGTTTTTAGTTCTTTTCCCTTGTGCTTTGTTTTTTTTTGCTTTTGTTTTGTTTCTTTTCCTTTAAGTCATTCATTGAACATTAAGAAACAAGTTTAAAGTTAACCCACTGGATGGACCTAGCAGTCAAGGCCCAAGACTTAGAAGTTTATTCCCTCCTAAGAAATTAGGTTCGAAGCCTGAGGTGATATCAACTCTTATAGGGTCAACACTGACAAGTTCCTAACTTTAATTGATCCTTCTGCTAATGGATGGTCGAATTGGTCTGCAGAGATAGGTCGAGGTGCACGTAAACTGATCTGGACACTCTGAGTTATCAAAAAGAAACAAGTTTAAAGTTCCTTTCTTTCAATTTGGAAGAAAACCCACTCTTTTTCCTTCTTTATTTCCTAAAGTTTTGTTCTTCTTTCAATTTGGAAGAAAACTCAAATTTTTTCCTCTCTTTATTTCCTCTCAGCACCCAATTGCAGCAATAATGAGGATGAGGATCAAACCCATAAAGATCACTTTTGAAGGCCCTTTAGAGACTCCCAAAAATGATAATCTTCCCAGCGTCAAGGAAAAGTAGAGATTTCATTCTGACTAAGCAAGAGGCTGTGCATGCTTTATTTCCATGAACAGGTAATGCAATTTGGAAGGCCATTTTTTCTACATGGCCATAACCCTTTCAGCTTTCCTTGAGTTATAAGTTGGGTTGCAAGTAGACTTAAGAATCACAGAATCAGTGATACCTCCAAAGACTTGGCACCGTGGACCACTTGGCTACTGGGTAAAATATAATATTATCACAGTGGACCATTTATCTGGATTGAGGGATTTTTAATGCACTTTGTCATTTTACACTACTAGAACTAAGTAGTGTTGTGTTAGATCTCCTACCAGGCAAGTTTTGTTGGAGTTCGGATAAGTGATGTGAATAAATTTGGAATACTGTAGGGTATTATAAGATAACCGGAAGAAAACTCATTCAAGGCACTCGTTGATGGCTGCAGATCAAAGGTTTTTGTTGGCAGCCATTGACGGTTGCAGTCCAAATATTTCACCAGTTTAGCATCTGGAGAGTACTGCATGTATATAAGTTCAACACCTTTTATGGTTCTATATACCAGAATTTCGTACTCTGCAATATGTTTTAATTTTGTGTTTTTGAGTGTGAGAGACAGAGAAGACGCAAGTTCGGTTTCGACAGGCAGTCGATGGTTGGCGTTCCATTGACTGAGCTAGCCATTTATTCTAGAAGAAAGACGCTAGAACAAACTCCAACACCAACAGTGAGGTGCCAAATCTGTTTTAAGGGGAATGTGATTTCACATGACTCGGTTAGTTTGTATTTGTTGTATATATTGTTCCTTTTCTTATTGTAGTTTTATAATCTAAATTTTGAGGATTAATGAAAGTTATTTTCTGAAATTCAAGTTTTTTGTATAGAGTCAAGTACTTGGTCTCCAAGACAACCAAGTGATTGGTTCAAGGGAAATTACTTGGATTTCTTGGATTTTTCTATAGCAATTTGGTAGGACTAAACTTTCTCTTCAGCACTCAGGAGATCTGAGCTTTGGCCCCAGTAATGCTTTTTGACGGGTAAGTTGGTCCGTACACTGTGACATATAAAAAAATGCGCAGGTATATGGGAATAATCTATCTGCATATATCACATTTCTTGTATAAGAAAAAGTGGAAGGGTGAGAGAAGACACAGTTGGCTGGGAAAAGCAGAGGGTACAAAGTGTTCACCATATTGTGGATCTGTGTTCTATAAAAGAAGTAAAAGCATAAGATTCTTTTACAAATTAGTGGAATTCAGACTCAGCCTCGACAAACACATGGGTGATCAAATCTTGGGGTCAACTTGGCCAAATTGGAAGCACAAATCAAAGCAACAGCTGAAAAGGGGTGTGTGAAATGGAAAGTAAAGCAAAATCTGATACCATGAAATATCACTAAAGTGCTAAATTGAGTCAGCTAATTCGGTCACACCACTTAAATGACATGGCCCCCAGGTGGACTAACTTAGACTATTATTGGTGGGTGTTTGAGAGGGTAAATTGTTGGAGAATCTAATCTGGGCTTTCTGGTAATGAATATTGACAGTGTCTTCATTTGTAAATAAAATATTTGGAGTCGCGTAATTATGTCACTTTATTAAAGATAGCATTTGTCTCCGTCAAATGGTGTGTTTCAGGCCGGTTACGATAAATCTGCTTTCAAGATACAACAAAGTCCAAACTTAATTTTTACTGTTGGCGTTAGCATAAACGTAAACAGTCAGAATATCTGTTGTGTTGCAAAAGAGAAATAGGAACCATTGAGATTTTGTTTATTCAAAATAATAAAACCTCAGAATTGAATGCTCAGTATATGTTTGTAGACGGAAAGTGATCACAAATTTTCTTTAAGTGTTTCGGACCTGATGTGGTGACCTATTTATTGGCCACTATGCACCTTGTGAAGGATCGAATAGCCGGTTTAATCTTTGTGCTAAATCGAGGTAATATTGGGTTGGTAGGCGTGCTAAGTCCAAGGACGTCATCTTTAGCAGGCTGTATTGAGCTTAGATTAAGTCCATGGCTCATAATACTCCTTGGGTAGACCATGGGGCACTTCAATGGTGTTTTCCGAATTACGTTAAATCTGCCTTCAAGTACAACGAAGCCCAAAAACTCATAGTTTTTATTGTCAGTGTTAGTACAAATGAAAACAGTCAGAATATCAGTTGTGTTATAAAAGAGAACTAGAAACCAGCGAGATTCTGTTTCTGCAAAGTAACAAAATCTCGTAATTGAATGCTCAAGTATATTTATGTAGACGGGAAGTAATTGCGAATTTTGTAAGTGTCTTGGAGGTGATATATTTATTGGCCACTATAAATCCATTCAAAGAATTATGTATCCGGTCGACTATGACCGTTCGATCGATCCGTACGCTAGGCCAGTGCTCGGACCCACTGCCATGCTCTCGAGCACCAGCTTTGCTAGTTAGGGTGGGTGACTTTTGGGTGCAAGCACCGACTTTGTTGGTTATGGTCCGAAACACCACCATAACATAGTTGTTTAATAGTCAAGCTACTTGAACACTATAGGTGTACATGTTCCCATATATATGCAAGTCAAACTTTCCACATCTATGCAATAAGCCGATGGACTAGGATTAATTACAAGTCTCCTTTTCGAGTGTCACCCATAAAAATTGAATGATGTCCGCCTAGTCACCAAAAACCATAGGAGAGCAACGCGTTAACCTAAAAGTCCCACCATTCTTAGAGAAACAAAAAAAAAAAAAGAAATAGTGTAATGAAGCGCCCTTAACAGGCACACGCTCACATGATGATCCAGCAATGCATGTAAGGATTGAACATTTATTTTGATGCTTTTGATTTTCTTATGATATTAGTAAAGAAAATATAGGGATTTTGGTATAAGAAGAAAGGGTTTTATCTATGCTAAGCATGCCAAGTCTTCCCCTCACCACAAGAAGCTATGAACCCCCAGAAAATTTAACCATCCACAAGACACTTTGGACTTACAGCCTGTTAGATCTTCAAAAGAGAGAAGTGTACATGAATATATTAGGTTAGAAATAGGTGTCATATACTATCACATAAGCTGCAGAAACAAATAATATATAGATTTAAACATCAACAGGAGCTAAAACTTGTAGCTAGTATGAAGGCAGAAAGTCAAGGCTGGTGTTCGACACCTAAGACGCTTACAAAACTTCTTGGCATTTGTCTCCTAGTGTACAATGATCAAGATCGTGCAAAAAACTACATCTCCTATCTGACAAAGAGTGTTCCTGCTCTCTTTGAACTTGAATTATGACAAGACCCTCGGGGAACAAAATTAACAATGAAAGCATAGAGGGATGGAGCTATAGAACTCATTTGACACTAGTGAAATATAAAGCACGACTTGAAATTCAGAGAAGGAAGTTGGAAATACGTTGTCATTTACAACCCATTCATCATTCTAATGACATAAGTATTTTATGACACAAGCTGTGCCCAGTTCCAGTTCTGCTCAACTTAAGTTGAGTTGAAACCCTTTGATGATCACAAAGATTTTTCCCTCATCCATGAACTCGATATCTCGGGGATTGGATCTGAAACAATGAACTGAGAGATCCCACGTGATGAGTTCCTCCACCCGTCTGAAGTAAAGGGTTACCGTTCGTTGAGCCAAAGACCGTCACTGATCCATCAGGGGACCGCGAAGGAGCCTCATGCGTGAGATGAACGGTTGTGATGTCGTGGATACTGGGACGCCTTTTATGATCTTTTCCACCGGAATTCTGCCTCATGAAGTACTTCTGGGCATGGCTTGCCACTTGCGTTGGTGTTTTGGTGATCACAAAATTCCTGGAAATGTTCCTCCAGTCTCCCTTACCGTGCTTCTGAAGTCCCATTAGAAATCTCCTACAGTTAAACAGGTTAACAAATAACTTCAATGGATTTACAGAACTTTTTTAAGAACATATTTGGAGAACAGTCTGTCTACTCGGATTATTCCTTGGCCTATACGAGAGCGGATGAAGCTTATGCCCATGTAGAGAATCCCCATTAACATACACCGTCTGTTAACGAAGATTAAGCCTCTTCTTCGTCCGTATATCTATAACCTAACTCATTTTTTTATCGGCCTATAACCTAACTCATTCCATGCACTTTCAAAGGCAAAGAAAAGGAAAATTTGTAACTTAATCCTCTTTGGATATGCTTTCTTTTACCAAAAAAACTAGTTTTTTTTTGTCTTGGTTTTTGGTGCGGAAAGTAAGTTGGTTAAAAGGACATGAAAGTGGTTAGGTCATTTAAAATGGGAAGAGAGTGTAGTGGTCTTATAGAAGGCTGGGAGTTGCTTGAAATCTGTCAACTACGAGCCCTTCTTTCTCTATTTAATCTATGGCCTATTTTGATACACTTGTGTCACAACGACGTATCTTTTGAATGAGGGAGGCCGGAGCATTGGCTGAGAGAGAGAGAGAGAGAGATCATCAAACCAGTACATTTCAGAAAATAAAAAAATTGCAAAAAAGAAAGGGTATTGTTAGCATCAAATGATTATCTCAGTTAATCTAGCCAGTACAGTAGGGCTAAATTGGGTTCAAATAGCAAAATTAAAAACCAAAAGTTACCAAATGGAATCACCTAGCTTCCTAGCCAAAATTCCGGAGTTATGAGTAAGAATTTGTTGGAATTCGTATGGTTTAGTGAATGAATTTGAAATACCGGAGGGTCACATCAAGCAAGCAGCTACTAATGATCTATAGCTCAATGGTCCCATGGTTTTTGGATTTTGAAGAGTCTCTCCATGTTATATAAATGCAACCCGTCCGTGGTTATATACATTAGATTTTCATCACCGTGCAATATACTCTATCTTCGTGTTGTTAAGTGAGAGAAAGACATACACAAGCTCGATTTTATTTGTGTTTTTGAGTGAGAGAGAGAGAGAAACATAAAAACTCGGTTCTACAAGGAGTCAACGGTCAATGTTCCTTTGGTTGATTTAGATTTAGGAGATAAACCCTGTTGATCTCTAACACTTACAGTAAGACACCGAATTTATTTCAAGGGAACTATGAATTCACATGAATTGGTTGATTTATATATGTTCTCTATTTTTCATTACCTATTCAGGTTTGGAATTTAGGGTTTTTGATTAATGGAAGTTATTTTCTAGAATTCAAGCATGCTACAGAACTCACCTGTGCTCATCTTCTGTCCAAGGCACACCTTTCTTCCTCTCATGATCAGAACATTGCCCCATCAAAGGCCTCTTCCTAAACCCATCAAACCCATGATTCTCCACCATATCCAACGTAAAAGACGAGGTCACGTACCCAGGATCTGGAACCCGACCGGCTTCTATGTCGCTAACATCTGCTTCCAATTCCATGTATTGCGTCATCACATCAGAAACCGATTTTCCTGGGATCGCAGCCGCCACCTTTTGCCACCGGTCTGGTGTTTTCTCATCATAAAACGCCAGAGCTCTCTCGAATTTCTTGTTCTCTTCTTTAGTCCAATTTGCGATTCTTCCACCTTGCATCAAGGTATTCATGTTCGGAAAATACGAAAAGGGATCGAGAGTTTCCATTAAAACTTGGTTTTTCGAAACTGAAATCCTTAATCCCTATGACCTGACAATTTATATCCCACTGGTATTGATTCAAGGGTTGAAAATGATGAGGAAAAAGGAGTGGAGATTTACAAGGGAAAAAAAGGGATTTAATTCAGAATCATCTACTGGGAATCAGAATACACCTTTTTCTTCATAGCATAAATTCAAGAACCTTAAAAGGACCCACCTTTATAGAATCAAGAGATTCTGATAAAAAACAATGAGGGGCAAAAAATGATTCTTCTACTCAAGTGAAAAGCAAAGGAAATTAACTGAACATTAACAGACTAACTATGAGACCTCTACTGCAAAACCAATCTTAAACTCAACAGAAACCCAAACCCAGTTGAGAAAAGATATTGATTCCCAAGGATTCGGCTGAGAAAAGCTGCAATTTGTAGATATTCTCTCTCTAGATGCTAAACCCAGGTGAGAAAAAGAGATTGATTCCCAAGAATCAGCTGAGAAAATGGGGGAAAGTATATTTGTTTGGACTCTCTCTTTGCTTTACTTTGAGACTAGAGGCCAACCAAAGAAAATAGTAGGAATTCAGGTGCAGAAGAAGTAGCACTCTTCTCCATTGTGGTCATGAATGAACCCAAAAGAGAGGAGGATTAGGAAGAGAAAGAGAGACATCCAAGTAGGAAAAAAAAAAGTTGGTGAAGGTGTTGTAATTGTTCATGTATAATTGTTTCTTTACACTTGTTATATGGATTTGATTAAATGAAGGCCCATGGCTGCTGTAATCAAAGGGTAATGAGTAGTCATCAAACACTTTTGTGTCAGCAACTGATGAGGCATTTCCTTTTACTTTGTTTTTTTGCAAAAGAGAAAGTAAGTACGCACAGATCTGGTGTATAGATTCAGACATAAATGTATTCGGAACACAAAACAGTAAAGGTCTTATGTGCATCCAACGATTTCAAACACATAGTATTGCTGCTATTTTCGATATGCGTTTAATTGAGCAAGTCTAGAAATGCATCTTTCCTGCATAGATCAGGATGCAGATGTGTTTGGAATCGTCCAATGGAGTCCTTCAAAATAATACCCGTCTTACATGCATCAAATGATTCTGAATATATCTGTGTCTGAATCTATACATGAGACTATCCACTATTAAGACTTTCTTCTCAAAGGATGTGGGTGAGAGGCTTTCTTTCAATACACATGATGATGGAAAATGGACTCTTAGCCACTATTGGATTATTATGTCTATGAAAATAAAACCAATGAGTAACACTAAGCTATTATAATACCCTTTCATCCTCTTAAAACGGGCCTAATGGTTGAGCCGATTTTTATTTGAGTGCGAGTCGTACTGTTATAAATGACAACTACTCGTTTTCTTACTGACCGACCATTTTATAGAAAAAAAAATACAAACATCTCTTTCATTTTTTTCTCATCCACGACAAATTTTGAGGTGTATAACATCGCTTACCCAACGACAATGCGACTTTCACTATCAACAAAAATATATAAGCAAAGTCATAGTACCACTCTGATTCATTGGATTTAAATGGATTTTTGTCAATTCCACTGATGATTGTTCAATGTATAGATACAGCATTTTGAGGGTCCCATGTCTTTTGCAAATTGTGACCTAACATAAAGTTTGTTTGAGCCCCATGACTTGACTAGTATTTATTGCCCCACATATTATTCTTAAGTATGCGTGAATAGATTTAGCGCAGAAAAATCATATAATAGGGACATTGGAAAACCTCCACTTTCATACCTAAAAAATTAGGATTTATACATCAAAGTCCTTCTCACCAATAACAACTCTTTACTTCCTTTGGGATTTTACTATGACATCCAACGACTAGTTAAGGTGTCTAGATGGATCTGTAAGAAAATAAACAGTGCTGGAACAGTGTGTGAAAATAGACTTTTTTGAAATTTTACGGCCAAATATATATAAGCACGTAAATGAAAAGAGCAGGTTCTGTAAGTATAATAAACGGATTGTTAAAACAAATTTTGAAATTGGTAGACAATATGAGATTTTGAAATTTGTAGATCAATTCGAGGCCCGTGCGGTAACACAGTGTCCTTCACACAAGATCGTTGTCTCGCCAGAGAGCTAGTACAATGACAACAGCACTATCCGCAAACTAATTGTGTTGTACCCTCTCTGTTGAGAAGACCCAAAAACACAAATTTTCCAAAGTGTAAAATTCTAGTTCATAAGTACTAATTTATAAATACACATGAAACACTTTCAGCTACATGGCATCAATTTTTACCATCAACAACATTGATGGTCATCACTCATTCACTCGAGCATTGAAGGAAAAAACATGAAAAATTTGAAGAGTTTGGGAGACTATTAATTATCCATGTACAAACGGGTACAAGCTCAGTCTATTAAGCTCGATCCCAAATAAGTCCAAATTTCTAGATAATAAAAAGGTAAGGCTTTTGAACCCATAGTCCAACGAGACGACAGCAGCGCATGCACGTGTTGGTAATAATTTTGGCCAAAGCTCTTGGAGCTCAATGTAAAGTTGTCAATCTTGTCCCGTACCGGGTAGTACCAGACCGACGAAGTAGTACCATTCCGGCCACTATTTCGAACTATTCCGGCATATTTCGGCCGGTACCGTATCGTACCGCTCCATATTTAAAATAAGTCCAAATTTCTAGATAATAAAATAAAAAGGCAAGGCCTTTGAACCCAAAGCTCAACAAGACAATAGCACGGTGAATAATAACTTTAGCCAAAGCTCTTGGAGCTCGATGTTATTATCTTGTTTGGAGACTTGTTATAGACTATATTGATCTCCCCAAGAACTTTATAATATTTCTTATCGAAATCTCAATGTTCTTCTACTTTGCTCATTTAAATTATTACAAGGTTAAGTTTGTCAATAATTTATTTTTCTTGTTTTCCTTCCTTTTATTGGGAATAAATAACCCAATATTTTCCTGATTGAAGATCTCAACAGAATAAACTAAACAAAACCAATGGGCAACGTGATTTGTGAATCATAATTTAATAAATATTAAAATTGATTGAGGTACATAAAGGCGCCTGTAGCTCAGTGGATAGAGCGTCTGTTTCCTAAGCAGAAAGTCGTAGGTTCGACCCCTACCTGGCGCGTTACATATTTTAAATTTTTTGCAACTCTTTCCGTTCCTACTCTTTTTCCACTTTTGGTCTTTCAGTGGGATTTCTATATCTTTGAACAGATTCTGTTCTCTTACTAAATCATCACAAAATCAAATTATTAGATCTACAAAGAATGATTTGCTGTTAATTTTATAATAATAACCAACAAAAGGGTCTAAAAAGAAGAGCTAAATGAGTGGTCAAATGCCTTAAAAAGAACATAATTGCATTGATGGAATCTTCTTAGCAGTTAAAGACCAATTAGATCTAGTCTCCTAGAATGAAAAATGCTTCGAACACGCGTATCGTGGCCTTTTGATGTGTGTGGGTCCACAGGCATCAAGTGAGATTTACGTGTATTAGACCACTTGTCTTTTGATTCGTGTTAGTTTCATAGATATCGAGTCAAACTTACGTGTATTGGATGACTTTAAACACATTTGTATGCAGACATTGTGTCCGTACCACTAGGCAAACTAAAGAAAAAACATTATATGTGAGAGTTTTCTATCATATATCTTCAGCTATCATGTAAACCTGTATAAGAAGTAGCTTAAATTTTCTTCCATAAAGAAAGAAAAGTCATTCAAACATATGCAGCTTTAGCTTAAGCAGAAGCTCCAAGTTTAAT
Organism: Arctostaphylos glauca; assembly: GCA_019985065.2. Lineage (NCBI taxonomy): Eukaryota > Viridiplantae > Streptophyta > Magnoliopsida > Ericales > Ericaceae > Arctostaphylos > Arctostaphylos glauca. Next base: position 24,635,573 of record JAHSPW020000013.1, on the reverse strand, counting down.
TGTGGCCTTGAGCCTTGAGGAACCACATATTGTTTCTTCAAATAAATCCTCTGCGGTCACCTAAATATTATAACCAAAAGCTTAAAAAAAACAAGGGGAACGCCTACATGCGCGGAAGCGCACTGAAGTTTCCGTAGCTTGGCTTTCCAGCAGTAGCTTGTTGCTCGCTTTGGATCGCATGGGACTTGCCCTTTACTTGGGAATGGAGAGGGATAGATAGCATGTCACAAGAGTGAGGTGAGGTGAGGAGCCTGCTGCCAGAGGAATGCCTCGTGAGCCGGGCTTCTAGAGATGTGGCCTTTTGGCAAAGTCCGGTCAGTTTCTGGCCACCAAACCCTCCGACTGATGAGAAGGCTCTATGGAGTAAAGGGAAGCGTGTACATTGTCACACTCCCTTGCTTTCCGACAGAAACAGAGAATTTTAAGCCAAACAGACCTCAAAGTCTTTTTCTGATAGGCAAAGTGATCTCAAAACCTAGCTACAAATTTGGTGCAATTTCCAACTGTTCTAATCTTTATTAGTAGTTCAAAACAATTTGGCACTCATTTCGGGGAAAAAGAAAAAGAAAAATCTTCAATTTTAACCAAGTTGACTATTCGTTCTTCTACTTCCCCCGTCATTTGATGTTAGGATCGACAAGAGAGGATACAACAATAGAAGCAGTTTCAGATCTATACTAGGAAGATAAAAAGATCAATCTGTTTTTTACCCAAAGCTTCTTGATTCCCGGAGCTTAGAATTCTCGTGGCGTCTAGATCAAATCACAATAGCACAAACTGAGATTGCTTAATCTTTCCATCTTAAGGGAATTCAACTTTCCAAAGCCATAAACTGAATACATCTTGATCAGCTATGGTACAACCCTGGTATAGGAAGTAGCTTTTTAATTTTAATGCTCCCTGGAAAGAAAGAAAAGGCATTTTCAAAACATGAGCAGCAGCTTAAGGTTTTAAACAGCTGCTCCAACAGGCACAGCACCCTTGAGCCTGGAGGAACCATACAATGTTTCTTCGAACCGGATGATCTCGTTCTTTGATCCATAAGCTACTTGAGTCCGATCATCGAGGTTAACAATCACCTTGTCTAGCACAGATTGTTTTCCATCGCTACTGTGGCCACCGGCCTTTTCGATTAAGAACCCCAATGGAGCCACCTCAAAGAGCAGCCTCAGCTTGGCTTTGGCAGTTGGGGATGTCACATTTGTGAAAATACCCTTCTCTTTCACAATGATCTGGAGATGAAAACAAAGTGTGTATGGTTTAGAAGGTTTATACACAGAGAACCAGCTCTCAATCAAGTCAGTTGATCTCTTAGGCTGTGTCTGAAATTGTTGAAGAAAACAAAAGGGAGGGACAAAGATGGGTAAAATTTTTTATCCTCAACTGGTTCTTGTTTTCAGAAGCAGTTTTACAGATTACTTCCCATTATAGTTTTCGAAAACAAAAATACCAATTTCTTTTATATCTTGTTCGATACTATGCAGAAACAGTTACTTTCCATTTAACGAGACCTTGGTGGCTGGAATACCATACTATAGTAGGCTCAGACCAGCCCTAAACGGGAGGCTAGCATAGGACTTTGACTTTTCTTTCTACGGTCCTTTTATATATGCACATATAGTTCATCTTATGCACGTGCAGTCTCCTTGCCTACATGTCTTAAGAAACTCTCAACTAGACAAGTTGCTGAAAACTGTTCTGAATATGATGACATCAATCAAAAGCTTATGTTTGCATTCCTATCTCTTTTCTTTTCCATCCAAAAATCCAAGATCCAAACAGGCATTAGGAAGCTGTAATTGAAGTCCAAATATGTAAAAGAGGATTATGGCAAAACCTGGTTAACATCTGGCACCATTCCTCCAGTGTACCGCAAAGTGTATTTCTCTCTTACATAGTAGTTGATCAGCTGGTGTTCAAAATTTTGGAAATATTAGCATTAACAATGAAACTAGAGCCAAAACAAATAGATATAAACTACCAGAAAATGGTACAAAAATTTAGGAGATATTGATGGTTGGTAACCTAGGAAAGAATTATAACCTTGTCATAGTCTGGGTTGTCAAATGTAGCTCTCAAATTTCCAGGAGAAAACATCTTTCCTTCATTAATTTCTGTTGTATCCTTTACATGTAGCCATTTTCCTGAATCCGAAGCGAAAATTTATCGAGAGAGAAACTAGGAGAAAACTCTAGCCATTTGGTAACATTATTCAAAACAAACCTTCATCAAGAAGAAGGAACTCATGGGTGCCTGGAATATCTTTAAGGGCAAGAATGTAAGTCGTCCGGGGTCCATAAATCCCCATGGCTGCAGCCACTTGATCTCTTCCGGTTACTCCGGTTAACTTATCTCCAGGCCACACCCCAAAAATGGTACCAACAGTGAAATTTGTGTCGACGATACTAGACCCATCGAGTGGATCAAAAGCAACACTGAATCCACCTGTTTCATGTTTTAAAAGGGCCAACAAAAGTGTCATTATTTTTCCCTTTTTGTGATTTAGGAATTAGGATCGGTATAAGAAAATTTGTGTTTTCAAAAACCTTGAACTGGGCCTCCCATGTCTTGGAGTTCAGGGACTTCTTCAGAGCAGGCATATTTGCAGAAATGGGAGTAAGTCAAGGCCTAAAGCATCAAGAATCAAACAGGAAATGGAACATTTAGTGTTTGTTGCCACTTAAATGAATCTCAAAGTTGATAATTCATAACCGGGAGCTAACAGCCACCTCTTTGCTTGTGATGAATCGGGTTTTTAGCTTGTTTTAAGCTGTTTATGAGGGCATAAGCTATAAGAAAAAACTGTACAAAACACACTGGTATAGTCTCTCGTTTTCAAAATGTAGCTCTTCTAAGTTGTAACACGCACCCACGATTACCACTTTCGTACCATGGATTGAATTGAGTTTTTTGGCTCGTTTTAAGCTGTTCTGAAGGCATAAGCTATAAGCAAAAACTGCACAAAACATACAGGCATAGACTCTCGTGTTCAAAAGTAACTTCTAAGTTGCAACAAGCTCCCACTTTCGTACCATGCGATAATCGAGTTTTTTAGCTTGTTTTAAGCTGTTTTGATGGCATAAGCTATAAGCAACAATTGCAAACACACAGGCATAGACTCTCGTGTTCGAAAGTAGCCAACGGTTAACACTTTTGTACCACAGATAGATATTGGGGAGAGAATATTAATAAGATTAACCTCAAAAAGGAGCTTATCAGCAAGCATATCAACAGCAAGTTGCTCATCTCCAAAAGAGTTGACACAGGCTGTTCCTCCACAAGAAGCTGTTCTCACTTTGAAAGCAATGGTTCTGATAGCTTCTCCCATGCAAGTCATCAGCCTAATCAGTCCCTTATCTGGTGTTGCCTTTTGAAGGAACTCTTCCTACAATCACAAACTCAGAGTCATTCTGCAATTCCCCCCACATAAATCTGATTCCCTTCTTATATTATACTATTTACAAACTTCACATTCTACATAGTTGGGGCAAGAATTTCCAAGTTCTTTTAGATATTAGAGCATCTCCAATGAATTTCGAACTTTTTTGCTAAGGCCATCTTTGTTTTGGAATAGCCAGTATATAGTCTTGCTATTTCTTGAGCCAAATTTGCCGGTCAAGCAATGACAAAATGATCCAACGTCGTATGAAGGAAATGCTTTGGAAGCATTACTTATACGTTTGGGTCAAATCTTACGATGGAAAAGGCCAAAGAATGGCATTAGTACCATTTAAACAACTTTGTCAAAATTTGGAGCCAAAAAATGGCTAAAACCATTGGAGATGCTCTTACTTTAATCTGTTGTAGCATGAAAGTGGAACTTGGAAAATGGCTGCGTTTAAAAGCTCATCGAATTTTTTGGTTTGATCTACCAAGGTCAAAACAAATGATCTTGATCACTTCATCATATTCTTATCTTTTCATTTACCAATTCTCTTCCTTCACAAATCCACGATTCAAACACATGCTCAGTGGCAAACTTACCAGGCTATCGCCGAGCGCACATCTGGCTACACCTGCAGAGTTTTTCGTCCTCGAAACCTTTACTGATGCCCTTGGCATGATCCTCAACGAGTCTCCCACTACCCAGCTCGATTTCAAGCTCTGCAATGCATTTCACTTCACTTTTTGAGCTTTTCTCCATTCAGCAGTAAATTCTTTTCAATTAAGAAAATTGCCACAAACCCATTGTTCTTTTTCCAAAAAGAAATGCACATAATGCATTACTGACAACACTGAATCATCTAGCATGGAGTCCGAACGACTGTTTACAGAAAATACAGGTCTCCGCACTCTACTGATGGATGAACTGAATGTTGCCACGCTGATTCATGTGCCCTTTTCTGGGAAACAAATTTTGGGTACTAAATTCAACTTGGATACTTGGATAAATGCAACAATAGGTTGGAAGGATCAAGGATTGCATATCAACTTTGTACAAATACGGTATATGCAATAACTTGAAGGATGTGAAATTATGAGCATTGATACTGTAAGATTAAAGGCTAAGTACCGAATTAATCATCGAAGTCATTTTCCGTTGATTAAATACGGAAGGTCCTCTCACAAAGTTTCTGTTTTGCTGAAAAGAAAACGGATAACAGACACGGCCTACTAGTCTAAAGGAGAGGATTATTACTTTGTTGAAATTTACCCTGCCTCCATAATTATTCTGGCTAATCAAATAAGATGAAAGATTAATAATTCCAAAGGGTGGGTCAAGAACTACTCAAACACCATAGAAATCTATACCCTGGAGCTAAAGGATGGAGAAACCATGGCAGTTGAATATTGTTGAGAAGAGACACCAGGGAGGAATGCGGCACGTGCGCAGCATGTGATGCTAGCAGTCTCCATGCTTGTTAAAATATGCAGAAATTTGGGTTGGAAAATCTGATAAAAAGTGAGGAAAATGCTAGAGATTTTCCTCTTTTTTTTTGCTAAACGATTTTCCTCTTCAAAAAGGCTCTCTCTCCTGCTAGTAGGAAATCGTTGGAGTTTGTTTCAGAAACTGTTTTCTTGGGGCATGGACAGTGGCAATGAGTAGTAGGATAAAAGATAAGCAGTTAATGGGTTCTTGCCACGTGGCCTGTGGGTGTGTATATAGATAGGCTGAGCAAGTGGGTATGAGGGCTGAGGTTAATTGCCATCGTTCAATTTTTATGTGGCTTATGAGTGAGTAATGAATGGATATGGTACTGGGTCCCATTAGTTTGTTTGGTTTTGGGATATGATTTTCCTTTTTCCCTCCAATGTTTTGGCTTGTGCTTAACTGCCTACGTAATTGCACATGTTGTGGAGTAAATGTCCAAAATTTTGCACCCTGATTCTGTTTAAGCATCTTACATTCTAGTCCCTCTGAAATGCTTAATATAGATTAAGGTCCTCCTGCTTACATCCGGTTTTGGAAAACCGGGAATCTTGCTGTGCACATTTCATAATTAAGTGTGATGCGTGTGAAAACGATATTATTTTTGCAATTAACATATTGTCCAAACACTATTTAAATACTGTCTCATTGCTTGGACGACATTTTGATAGTCAAAATGGTTTCGTTTTAGTGTCTAACACATTTTGTTGTGCATTTGTACATAACAAAATCATGTATTCAAGTGGTAGATAGATATTCATAGCGTTTATAGTGTACTTGCTTTTTTAACCATCTTGAAGGTGATATCAATATCCGGCCATTGTAGTTGCATGATTTCACCAAATTTGTCAGAGATAATGTATATGATATATTAATGTGCATTCACTATTCATTTTATTAAAAAAAAGTATGATGACAATGTATGACAATGATTATATCAAAATAATTATATGTATGAATGTACACACATTAAGATTTAGAACGTATATAATTCTAAGATTATTATTATGCGGCTATGTTGGAACCTACATTCAAGCTAAATAAAAAAAGAATATTCTTTTCTAGTAAAGGAAAAGAATTGTATAAATTAAAGTAGTCACATGAATTTACAAATTAATTCAAGCGCTTACATACTTGTTTCCAAATTATTTATTAGGTCTTTTGATTTAATTCCATTTTTCTTAAACTTGGAATTCTCTATATTTTTATTTGAATAAAATAGGCATAATGACTACTTACATATTTACAAAAGAGTGTTGTTTTTAACGTTATTGTTATATGCAGAAGATTCTATTTTACTACGCTTATATCGGAACCAAATTTATGTGAAGTTTCGCACGGAACTAGAATAAAAATCGTTAAAAAGGTCATGATGTAAGAAAGTAACACTTACTTCTTTCCTCTCATGTTGTTATATCTCTTTCTGCAAACCCTGTTATTTTTTGAATAAAAAACTTTCTGTTTTATTTTTTTGGATTTTTTGCATAAATTTAAAAACTAACCGAGATTTATATATTAATGAATGATCAGGTACGGTCATGTCTACCAATCTAATAGTAAGGTACTCCATTCAAATTCTGCCACATCTCGCTATAAGTATCTGTTCCCTTGTCAAGTTAGGGTTAGAAATTTGGAGGGAAGAGAAAAGCAAAAAAACTGCGAACACCTCCACCTCTCTGTGCCATGGAGTTCGGAGCTTGTTCTAGGGTTTTGAACAGCAGTCAACCCTCGTATCTTAGCCCTAAAACCAGATTTCATCTTCCGGGAGACCTCTCGAACTCGTCTCACCGCTCTTCAAGTGTTTCTTTTCCTCTTTCCACTGCAATTCCTCCCGAGGGTTGCAGTTGCAAAGCAATCGGGAACGTAAAAAACTCCGTAGGAAGTTCACTGGTAGACAAGGTAGATTCACTTTATCATCTCTCTTAGTGGTACCATTTGTTTATGTATGCGTATCTTCTCACAAAGCTATCCGTAGATAACATTGATATAATGTGTAGTACGGATGTGTGGGTTACATTGCCAGAGAAATAGCCAAATTGGCGTTTAATTCTTATGTTGTGGATAGGCGAAAGAAAAACTATAACTCTGTTTGGAACTTGTGGAAAGAAATGGAAAAGGAAGAGAAAATAATTAGGAAGGAATTTGGGAGGAAAGCAAAGTATTTTCTGTTAAAAAATGCAGGGGGAGTTAAAGGAACAAAATTTTTTGTTGTTTGGTTTTGAAAGGAAAATATATTGAAATTTTTAAACTGACGAAACTGTTGAGGAATCAGTATGAATTTTTGAAATTAAAGAAAATGGGGAAAAAATAGCAGTTATACCAGTGCTGGTGTGAGAATCGGCACTGAGGAAGACACCACCATTGTAAGTGATGCGGATGATGGTGGTTCCCATTGAATGAGGCGAGTTGATGTCTTCCATTCTTGGGTCTGTTTCACCAGAAAGTTGGGAATGATACTGATAAACCCTAGACTAATAAAGCGCAGAGAGAGAATTTTTTTCCAAGGCAAGTAGATGTCTTCCATCCTTAACTTTCCATTGCGAAGAATATAAAATTTCTACTTGCTTTTCACCCATTTTTCTTTTCTTTTACACTACATTTTTTTTTTCTTTCTACTTTGTACTAGCAACCAAACAGGGTAAAGGAATTTTTTTTAAATTTTCCCTTCTTTTCCACTTCTTTCCACAACTTCCAAACAGACTGTAAATATACTGACCAAACTGTGCCAAATTGATTGGTTTTGGTTACGTTTTTTAATTAGGTGTTGTCAATTCGGTTTTATTCAGAAAAAGATTGTGTAGTTTCAAAAGCATGCACGGTAAACTGGCCAATATTATATTGCTGGTATATGTAGAAACACATCACTAATATTAGCATCAGGTTCTCCAAGGGGGGAGCCAGAGTCATTAAGCAGTGAAGCAAATACTTTTGCAATGTATAGAAAAATGACAAAAAAGAAAAAAAAAATTAGTGAATTTTTCGGGGTAATTTTGAATATTTGTGCGGTCAAGTTCATATACATAATTAAAATCTAAACATATATTTGAGAAAATTTGCAAGTGAGTAGTCAACTGACCTCACTTGCCACAATATGGCTCTGCCCTTGAGGTTCTCCCTCTCTGTAGTTGTTTTATTGTTTTATTTTGAGCAATTATTGCCTTTTTACCAAATATTTGTTTACTGGTTTGCCATGGCAGTTAATATGGAGTAAAAGATTTGAAAGGTCAAATGTTAATTTCAAGGGTTAATTTCGGTTGTTACAATAGTATACACAATCTCAATATTTTTCTTCTTCTTTTTGGTCCCTTCTTGTTGAGTAATTGTTTTATGAGGATTTTCTAGTTTTGTTCTTAATTGGGTAATAGAACAAACTGAAGCATACCCCAGATTGTTTTGGTCTGGTTCTGTATCTAGTTTGTTCAGTTTCAGTGCTAATTTTCTGGAACATGTAATTTGACATGCTTCATTATCTAGGCAAAATATTTGGCATGCTCATATCCTCTCCTGCTTGTAGTTCAGCAGTCCTTAATGCACAGCTGTGGTGTCTCCATCTTACTACATATCTCTTGTAAATGGATTCGAGTCCTATAATTTCTCCACCATTCGTCTTCCATGTCTTAAAGTGTTGATACATTTTTCTAGATGCACACTACCCAATAACTTATGGCATTCCATAATCTGAGGTGTTGCATTGAATACCATGTTGATCACCTTGTGGACTTTTTTCAGGTTAGTATGTCTGGACAGTATTCGCGTGCATTTGAGTTCTCTAGTTTGACTGCTTTGTCACCTCTGGATGGTCGTTATTGGAGTAAAGTCAAGGACCTGGCTCCCTATTTGAGTGAATATGGCCTAATTTACTACCGAGTTATTGTTGAGGTACTATTCTGTCGAACACCCTAGTCAATTTGTGCAGTAGTATATAGTTTTTCATGTCCAAAAGCAGACAATTGTCTTTCTTGTTTGATTATTCAGAACTGTGAAGCAAATATACAATAAGAGTGGTCAAGGAAAAGGATGCAGATTTGATGCTTATACGTGATTTATGGGTAACACACCAAAGCATGGTCAAGTTATTTATTGACGGTTTTCTTTGAAAAAAAGTAATGGAGTCCTGTATATTTCGTAATATTCATGATATAAGAGGGCTTTAGATAATTTGGGATTGCTTAATTGTAAACAGATCAGCAGCATTCTGATTCTTGTAAAAACATAAGATGAAGAGGTTATTTAAGTCATAATTGACGTAAGGTCCTCGGGAAGCTTGTGCGATATTACCAACTTGGCCTTATTATTCTTGATGTGTTGTGCATCGATTCAAATGTATTTTAGTGGTGTATGAGCTAAGATTGAATTGAGCAAATGGAAAACAGTGCATCATTTCACCAAAAGACTATGAGATAAAAAAAATATCACGACCCATCCCGTAAAGGTTAAGGCATGTGACCGGCTACGAGTGAAACTCGTTAAGGCCTTTGAAAATAGGCTATTTTCGGGATTTTCTATCAACATATCCCATATCAAAGCACAAGAATAAAATTTACTTCCATAGTTTGGTGTAGAATGTCAAGTGCAGAAATGTGACTCTTGTGGGCTTACCACGACCACAGCTCAAATACCTGGCGGGTCGACAAAATAAGCTTTACATCTAAGTTCATACTACAACAAAATACAACAAGCTATAATTTCAAACAATAAAATCTAGATTGAACTACTTAGAATAGTAAGATCTACGAACCCAAACTTGAGTAAAAACACAAGTTTAAAGAGGTGTTATACCTCATTTCTTGCCGGATAGCTTGGTGGCCAGAAATGTTGGCTTGGAGTATGAAAGCAGCGGTTCCGACAAAGGTCCGGTGTGTTTTAGTGTAGGTAGTGATGTAGAGCTAGTGGTGGTGGAAGGTGGTGTCCTTAGTATTTAGTAGTAATGGAGGAAAGAAGAAGAGGTGGTGTCCCTAGTATTTAGTAGTAATGGAAAGAAGATCTAGAGATGGTGAAAGAGACAAAGACAGAGAGAGAGCCGAAGTTGTGGAGGGAGTGGAGGAGGTAAATGCTTGTAATTTTATATATGCACATGCATATATGTAATGTAATATGGAGAAAGTACAAATATAAATCACGTGAGCCAATAATGACAAGAGGGAAATACTCCCCTTGTTTTGAGGAAAAATGAAGATTTTGAATTGGCCTTGATGGATTTCCATCGGTCAAGGGCTCGGTCGCATGCATAAGCGCAAAATGCTATGCGTTCCCGAGAAATTGTTCCGGCATTGGTTTTGAAGAAAATGGAAATAGATGGAGTGACTTGGAAAATTACACGGATCGTCGTGGCGTGCTCGGATTCCTGGTGTTAGTATTCTTATTACGCAATAGTGGTATCAGAGCCTAAGTTTTCAAATTTTCTTGTAAATAAAATCCAACCTTATAAATTTGATCACACGATAGTTGCACATGAGATGTATAATTATGTGATGACGTGCTTATACAGAAGTATTTTGCATACAATTCTCCATGCAAAGTGTTTGAGAGAGATGTTTATAGCTATAGATACCATTGAATGCAGTGGTTGATGTAGTCATCTGCGACAATAGCGGCACAAATCTCTGAGGCAACTTCATCATGCTGGAGTGGCTAGGGGGCAGACAAAATGTCTTCAGATTGGTACAAATGTCATAACGTGATTGATACCACGATGCTAACTATATTAAGCCGTTATAGTTCTACCCATTCGTAGTCAAGGTCTGCATTCCCGTTGTGTGCTTTGGGTATTGGTTAAAATTTTCCGATTAATATTGCTATGTCCCCACTCATAAGGTGCTACTAGTTTTCCATTTATGCTTTTCTTTGTTTCCAATTAATATTTTTTCCCCACTTTTGGGTAGTTTCTTGTAGTGAAATGATCATTTTTAACCCTGGAACCCTCCTCCAGATCAAATGGTTGTTAAAGCTTTCTCAGATTCCTGAAGTTACCGAGGTTCCTATCTTTAGTGGTGAAGCTCAGTCGTATCTGCAAGGATTGATTGATGGGTTCACTTTAAGTGATGCTTTGGAAGTTAAAGATATTGAGAAAGTGACAAATCATGATGTGAAAGCAGTGGAATACTTCTTGAAACAGAAATGTCAATCCCATCCAGAAGTTGCGAAGGTTTGCACTTGCTCCTTCAGTTTTTTCAGTTCCCAAAATAATGAACTTTAGTACATTGGGCATAGTTCAAGGATGTAGTTGCAATGCCTTTGGAAATGGTTAATTTTAGCATGAATTGACTGTTCTCTCTCTCTCTCTCTCTCTCTCTCTCTCTCTCTCTCTCTCTCTCACACACACACACACACACACACACACACACACGAGACAATTAAACTGTTACTTTATGGTGTTCAAATGCAGTGTCTTTAAATGTTGTTTCAAATTCTTGGAGCAGCTGATCCTCTCTCTTCATTGTAGGTGCTTGAATTTTTTCATTTTGCCTGCACATCCGAAGATATCAACAATCTTGCACATGCATTGATGCTGAAAGAAGCTTTGAATTCTGTCATATTCCCCGTCATGAATGAATTGGTTAAGGCAATCACTGACATGGCTAAAGCTTATGCTCATGTTCCTATGCTGTCTCGCACTCATGGCCAGGTAGATGAGTTCTCTTGTAGATTTTGTACTGCAATTGTTCACCAAGTACGATAGGTCGATTTTCTAAACCAGCAACCACTCCCTCCCCCTCCCCAACCAAATGAAAAAGGAGATCCCACGAATTATTAGTACCCTTTGTACACTAAATCATCTAGAATAAGACATATATGAAATTGAATAAAGGACAGGATGGAATAAGTGGAGTTGAATGGAGACAAATTTGTCTTAGATTGGAAAATAGGCTTTGTTTAAGTAAAATTGTCTAATGTAACACTGTCTGGCATACAATGGTATATTTTAAAGTGCTTGAATGAGAATATTTTACAAGTAAATTTCTTTTTCGGTTGCAAAAGTAGAGAAAAAGTCATGAATAAATCACTCATTTACTAATCATTCTATAGCCAGCTTCGCCGACCACTCTTGGGAAGGAAATGGCTATTTTTGCTTTCAGATTAAGTAAAGAAAGGAGAGATATTTCTCAAGTTGAGATAATGGGGAAATTTGCTGGCGCGGTTGGAAATTACAACGCACATCTGGTTGCATATCCTGATATTAAGTGGCCTCAAATTGCAGAGGAATTTGTCACATCTCTTGGATTGTGTTTCAATCCATATGTCACGCAGGTATGTTACATGCACTTCTAAAACCGTTGTTCCATTCTTCGGACTCAAAACATGATATGATATGCTTAGATGGCCATTTTCAGGAAATAGAATGAAACAGTGGAGCTGCGAAAACAAATAGATTTGCATTTGGGATATTGAAGGGGAGGGAACCATTTTCCAAACATACATAGATATAGGAAATAAGTGTGAGCAAAAATTAGTTAATCTTTTCCAGAAAGCTTTATTCATAGATGAATTTAAATCCAACCAATTTTTAAAATAAACTTCTCAATGGAGGAGGGATCAATAAGTATAATCCCTATTCTTTTGATTTTAATCACTTGCTATCAAGTTGTTTTCTTCAAACTTGCAACTTGCTGCGCATCTTTTCGTACGAGATAAACATGTGTCTCCTTAGATAGAGGCTTATGATGCATGCAAGCTCATGCTGTAACGTCTTATCTTAAATTGATACGATTTGAGCTGGTTATGCAGATCGAACCGCATGACTATATGGCGAAATTATTCCATGGAATTGTCCGGTTTAACAACATCTTAACTGATTGTGATAGAGACATATGGGGCTACATATCTTTAGGATATTTCAAGCAGGTGAGGATTCTCATATATTTGTGAATACTTTACTCAATTTCCTCTACAGAACTAAATGATATTTCATGTTCAAATGTCAAGCAGATAACTAAGCCTGGTGAGATTGGGTCCTCAACCATGCCTCATAAAGTAAATCCAATTGATTTCGAAAACAGCGAGGGGAATCTTGGCAAGGCTAATGCAAGTCTATCCCATTTAAGTGTGAAGTTACCAATTTCTCGTTGGCAGGTCTCCCTCTCTCTCTCTCTCTCTCTCTCTCTCTCTCTCTCTCTCTCTCTCTCTCTCTCTCTCTCTCTCTCTCTCTCTCTCTCTCTCATGACGCGGACAACTCCATACTATAGTATGAAGCATTCACACAAAAAAAGGCTACCCAATGCACGAGGCTCTTGTTGCTGCATAGACTATGAAGCATTCACAGAACTTAGATTTTAGGCTCCAAATGGTAGAAAGTAGATTGTATGTCACTGAGCAATGATGATTTCCTCGAGATTTTTCAGATTCAAGTTAAGTTGGTATGCGCTAAGCTCATCAAAACAAGATTATTGCACTAATAGTAAAGGAATTCCGTCCAATTTAGTGGTGACAGAGTCAGATATGCTTTCTGGTTTGGCACTAAAATTTCCTTTCCATATGTTATTATTTGCAGCGCGATCTTACTGATTCAACAGTTCTGAGGAACATGGGTGAAGGATTAGGACATTCTCTTCTTGCATACAGAAGTGCATTTCAGGGTATAGGAAAGCTGCAGGTGAACTTACATACAAACGTCTTGCATTATGTTTTGTGAATGGCACGATAGCAATTTAATGCTCATTGCTGGTTGATGTCAATAGTAGAATGTTACTCATGACTTTCACATTATTCGTCTAATATTTGCTATTTGACAACTGTTATGCAGCACTCAGTATTACTTGTGCCATGCTTTCCTCTTCTGTATTCATGTTCCATTATTCCCTTCATATTAAGAAGAAAGCTTAGTCAATTCCAGTTTGGACATCTAATCTGTAGTAAATTAAATTTGCTTAGGTTAATGAAGCAGCTTTGTTTGAAGACTTGGACCAATCCTGGGAGGTGCTCGCAGAACCAATACAGACTGTATGTTCTCCATTCCTAGTTTAAATGCCACATTCCGTCTTATTATGTTGTTTTCTCTCTTTGAACAACTGACACTGTAACTGCAAAGAAATCCTATAACTGGGTGCGGTCCCGTAACTATATGCTATGTGGTACTAGTAATGGCGGTTCAGTGGGGTTTTTTCCCTTCTTGTAAGAGTTTTTTCTTCATATGTTGATCGTAGATCCAATTCTATATACTGACATAGTAGTTGATTACTTCATCGGATGATAGTCGCCATGTACAATATAATTCCATGGAGAGAAATGGATTTTGTTCACCCTAGGGTGAAAATTACCTTCACCCTCATTGGTTGAGATGGTCACGTCATTACCAAAAAGTGTATTGCAGAGGCAGGATCTACATCATCTCAACCAATGAGAGTGAGGATAAGGTTCACTCTCTTTAAAAGAAGGTGAACAAAATTGCACTCCCATGGAGATGTCTGCTGATTTAGCAGGACAGAAAAAATGGCTCTCGATATCATTACATATAGTTCAAGAGCATATATCAGCTGAGTTTGATGTATAAATGGTCCTAACAAGTACTAGATGTTGAGGATGATATCGTTCTCAGAGTGGCGGCATCTTTCTGCCTTTTTGTGGACTGGAAGTTGATGATCCAGTCTTCTCCCTAGAAACTGGCTGTTAAAGCTGTGAATGTGATACCAATCCAGCAGTCCTATTATGTACACCTGCTGGTCTTTCTTTCCCTTCCTGGCCGTCATAATGGAGCCAACCTTGTTTATGTTCTTCCTTTTGTAACGAGGACCAGAAGATGTCAAATGTTAGATCTAGTGAGCACTAAGTGGTTTGTGACACCTTTTAATATTGTGCAATATTCCCTGTGTTGGCATTACTTTGTTCAGGATGATGTCTTGAATATATTAATCCTCCCATTCAGGTATCGGTTTGCACTTTTGGAAAACAGATATGCCTCTTTGATGTATGTCATGGTACTTGCTTTTCCTCACGACACCAGTTGGGTTTTCAGCTTTGTTGCATACAGATGTATTTATCTTTGCTCGAAAGGGACGACCATAGTTTTAATGAAATAACTTTGGGTCTCACATCAGTTGTGAGCCCTTTAGGTGAGGAGTGGATAAGGTCCTACACCTCTCTGAAGGTTACATTGTCCTTTTGGGGGTGTGATGGGTTTAACTCTTTTGAAACCTTTGTGAGTATTTGGCCGTGGTGTTAAATTACGGTATTCTTTACCTTTGTTCCAGATTACTCAATGTTTTATGGTTTTCTTGTCCATACTATCTTTACCTTTGTTCCAAAGTACTTGAACTTTGATGGTTTTCTTGTCCATGCCAGGTGATGCGAAGATACAATATCCCAGAGCCTTATGAGAAGCTGAAGGAGCTAACCAGAGGAAGAGCAGTAACCAAGGAAAGTATTAGAGAGTTCATTGAAGGTTTGGAATTGCCCGCCGAGGCAAAGTCTAATCTCTTGGACTTAACCCCTCATTCCTACATTGGAGCAGCAGCTGAATTGGCTGTGGATTTGGCAAATATTGCTATGTGACTTTTGTAGTTTCAGGAAATCTAATGTTGTCAATGGGCTTGTTGCACCTGAAAATTCAGATGTGAATATTTCGCAACATCATGCCTGTACATTAACCAGAGAGAGTGAGAGAGAAAGGTTCAAGAGACATAGATTTCGAGACAGACAGACGGAGAGAGACAGTAAAGAAGGCCGGAGGTGGAGGGAGACCAGGAGAGGACGGAGAACGGGTTTTCATTACCTTCAAAATGAAGGGAATGAAGACCTGTGGAGGGTGAGAATAAAAGGTGGACAATAAGGGGCTACTAGTTAAGGCACGCGAGATTTTGGGATTGTGGATTTTATTTGGAGGTGTAGAATGGTCTTCATAGGGGAATATTTGCATGTTTATGATATTGTTTTTAGATGGCTCCGTGACGGTGCAATTTTAACTCGTCTCCATTAATTTGGTATTCTTTCTTGGTAATTTTATGTATTTGAGATTTTTTCAATTATTTTAGGCTGATTCAAGTAACAATATATTGAATATTATGTTTTGATAACATCTTGTGTTACCAATGTCAAAGTTGAACTTCAAAATGTTGAGCTCACTACACTGTTTAAATTATAATATTTAAATATGGTCACTGTATCATTTAGTTCCTGTCATCTTTCAAGGGCAAATGAAAATCTAAGAGAGGAATTTCACCTGTTTGGCATTTGCACTCCACAAGAATCATTATAGTGTTTGGAACAAGCGAGTTCCAAGGTTTTTTTAAATCAACCAACTACCCCTCAAACTTTGAATCCAATTTTTCAGTGCGCACTAGGACATGTTTTGTGCTAAAATGACACTTTAACGCATAAAAATTGTCCAAACAGTCGGATAGTGTTCGGACAATTTTTTGTGTCAAAAATATCGTTTTGGCGCACAAAATATCCTGTTGTGCAATACGAACAACAGGGTTCCCATTCCCTTTCAATTTCTCAATTTTCTTTTGGAGAAAATTTACATTTATCATGCTACTTATTTAATGCTAATGCATTCCAAATTTAATATCAATTGCGTGAGGTTAGAATTTTTTGTCTTTCCTTTGTATGAAGAGTGTATAGGGAATTATTAAATGCAAGAATTTTTGTATATTTTTCAAAACAAGGAGAGAAAAAATGGGTGCTTTTATAATAGATAGTGTAGAAATAATGTCCCTCTTTTAATTCTTAGGTTATTCGGGTGGTTTAGGCCTGAAAATTAAGAATATTTTAAATCCCGAAACTTCACAAGTCATCTTTTATAAGATAATACATATATAATTTTATCTTAACTTTATTTGAATCGTCTTTTAATAAATAATAAAATTACTCTTTCAAAAATTAGTCAAAGTATACTCAGCTAGTATTGGTCCCAAAGTTATAAAAAAATATTCCCTTTTTGACAAGCAACTAGATAAGGGTAGAATCGGGACAAAAATTTATTTCTGAGAGGGTGTGGAGAGGAAGAAGGAAGTGTGTACTTAGGTTCGGTTGGAACGACAGCGTTTTACTTGTTCCTTGTAACTCCAAAAACCTGCGAGTCTATGCTGTATCGAAAATAGTCGGCACTTGGAATCAAACGGAAGTCTAGCAGAAATGTCGAAATCCTTCTCAGCTCTTCATCACGATCTCATCGAGTAAGCCCTCTCTCTCTCTCTCTCTCTCTCTCTCTCTCTCTCTGTGGGTGTGCCTGTTGGTTAAATGCTGGTAATGAGAATAGTAATTCACTATTGTTAATAATAGGTCCGGGAGACTTTTTAGTTCATCACTGCTCTAGGTTTACATACAAGTGCATTGATGTTATTAAAAGGTGCTTTAGATGCATGTGATTCCAAGTTAATGCCAATAAAAAGGATTTCGGTTGTAGTTTTCGCCAGTGTTATAGTTTTCCTGGCGAAGCGCCGGGACGAGATGGTACTTGTGATATTTCTAAGATGACAGACCCATTCTATATTATCAATAGGATCAATTATGACAACACCTGGCTAGAAATCTGAGTTCTAATGATTTGACTAGGAAGTCAAATGGAAAAAAGAAGGGGATTCTTTAGTACGAATGAGTGAAATGAAAAATTATTCAACAGACTTTCAAAGAATTTATGGATGGCCCTATGGGCTATGAGAATTTAGAAATCTGAGCCTTGATAGAGTAAGGAATGTTGAATGGAATGATTTTGAATACCGATTCATTAGTAAAAACCTTCTCCAACGTTTGCATTTTCAAAGCAAGAACTTTATATAAGAATTGAAGCTCCAAAAGGAGAATTGGGAATTTTTTTATTGGAGATCAGAGAGTTTTTCCTTGGAGGTGGAAAATTCAACCGTTGGGTTTTGTCAATTTGCAAGTTCTTCCTCAATTAGTTAAAAATATGAAATTTGCATGTTTGTGTGTTTGCCTGTGCGTGTGCGGATGTATATATGTATATATCAGGTATGCGTGTGTGCGTGTGGATTTATGTGTACGTATATATGAGGTATGGTTACTCAGAGGACTCGATTTTGTAGGTTATCTGAACCAATCCGAAAAACCCTGTTGAGAGCACAGTACAATGCACCAGAAGGCTCTAATGTCTCCGTTAAATCCATGCTCGTGTCCCTTCTCCCTCAAACCGACTCACTATCAGACCCTGGCATCTCAGAATCTGAAATTCGTAGTAAAATCAAAGACTTCGGTCTATGCTGCGCCGCATTAGCTTCGTCCACAAATTCAACCTCCGAGCACCTCTCATGGATTCCCAACTCACTCTCCATTGCCGCCAACTTGGCCTTTCGAGACCTCTCGAAAGTGTTTTCCGGCAGTTTAGGGCTGTTGACGAGGATTCGGGAATTAGGTTTGAATTCGGGGTTGATGTTGGATGAGAAGATATTGGCGGTTGAGTTGATGCCTGAATTGTTGCCTTTACTGAAAGACAAAATTAAGGAGAGTTCGATTGATAAAGAGGACGGTGGTGATGAGGTATCCGCTGCGGTCGCCAGGACTCCGGTTGCTTATGCCATTGTGGCTGCTTATCAGTTTAGATGGTTTGTGACTCAGGTTTGTGCCTGATTATATTGTTATTTTGTCTGTTTTAGGGTTGTGTTTGTGGGATTATGTTTGACGTATGTCTTTATGCCCTTTTTAGGTTGACTACCCAAATCTGGGGAGGTTATGCTCTTTGGTGATTCCTTGTGCATTGACATGTCTGGATCACTGGTCGCCGGAGGTGAAAGTAGGTGTTAATGATTTACTATAATACTGATTTTACACCTAAGAGATACGAAACCAGCATATGAAAAAACTTTAATTTTTTGACACCACACATTTTTTATATCAGCTATGGAGATGCTGAAAGTTAAGTTTAGTCCTTGACATGTCACTTTGCTCTTTCATGCTTGAATAGAACATGAAAATTTAATCTAGGCAACTAGAGAGCAAAAACTTCTTGAATTCATCAAATTGAAATACGAAAGCAATGCGTGTACAACGTATGGACCCTCTGATTTATATTTGCTTGTCTCGTCTTTCTATGTTTAAGATGTGTTATACGGTAATTATGGGTGCATCAGTCTTGTACAGAAAATGTATAAATTCGTGCAGGAAGTAAAGAGTTTTGGTTTCCTCTGAATTTTTGGTATCTTGTTATGGTTCTTGAGGATGCTAGTCTTTTTGTTTAATGTTTCCAGGGGCAGGGCATGATTAGCTTTATGCATCTAGCAAAAACTGTAAATGCTGCAGAGCTTAGTTGGTACGAAGACGTAATCCTTGATGCATGCTGTCAGAATATTGCTTCTAGCGACGAGATATGGCACCTTGTGGTTGAGATGTCAGTTGTTCTGCTGACCTGTATCCAGCAAAGTAATCCTCGCAGCTCATGGTATACTATGATACTACAACTATTTGTCTTATTTGAAAGAATTGCGTAGACTAGTGTTGTTGTGACTTATAAGTTTTACCGTACAATGAAAACAAAAGAAGAGTTAAGATTCTCGTCCCCGGCTAGTTTATTGATTCGGCCACTAGTCTGTTGAATGAAGGTAGCTTGCTTACTCTCAGCCACTCTTTAAAAGGGAATCCCTTGACTTTGCCTGTGCTCTCTACACTGAGTGGAACTTAGACCAGTAGGTGACCCTGTATATATTGTGATGCATTACACGTAGAATTTATAGGTCAGACCCAGTATATGGACATAGTAGACATTAGCTTGTATTGGCTATGTAGTTTCTGTAGGCGAGAGGTGCTGACATTCCTTGGATCTTACTGTTATCTGCTGCTTTTCTTTTTTGTTGTATCAAACCTGCTAGCTGGGTATACAGTCAATCTTGTACTACAGCTTTTTCATCGTGGCTTACTTTATACTTTACATAGGTCTGAAAGGATACTAGGTGAGATGTTGAGCCACTTGGAGCGACAATCGAGAAATAAGGAGCGCCGTGTAGCATGGCTTAAGCACATTGACCAACTTTTCAATGTAATGGGTCTTGTATTGCTAGCTCATTTCAGACGTATATTTCCACTCTTCTTTAAGTGGATGCATGCTGATGATGATGAAACCACTTTGCTGGTAAGAATTGATTGTTCTTGCCTACCTGAAAGTTGATTCCTTTTACTCATACTGAGGATTTCGGAAGTCGTTAAAATTTTCAAAATACTTTATTCGAGGAATAGCTCTTTCCAAGGTTTTCCTTTTTCATATTTGTGAAAGTCTAGTATGTCAATACAAGGAATTGCTGATTCTCTGTCATTTATAGAGGCTGTTAGCAATATATTTGACGGGAGAATTTCATCAATCCGTTGTTCTCTGTTGAATGGCCTTTATTAATTTGTTTTAGTTTCTCCATTCTGTAAAGAAGGAATTGTGTCTGATTTGATGGATATTACTGCAATATGGTACTGGAGTCATGAATTGCTTGAGCAAACCAATAATAAATACTTGTGCAGTTACTCTGTGAAAGTGGTCAGTGATAAATTGTTTCACTACTCATTAACTGCAGGTTCTAGAACGGGTCCATACAGTTATAAAGTTAACTTGGATAAGGAACACGCCATTTATTGAAAGGTGAGCCCAGTTATTGTGCTCTGTGCTAATATATGGTGTATAGTCAGTGGATCTGTCCCATGGAAAACGAATTATTCCATTGTGTCTTTTCTCACATTTTCAACAATGGGTTGGTCATGAACAAGATTAGATTGTGGTTATGATGATAAAGTAGATAATAGTCTTTCACTGGCAATTTGTAGGTTTGCATAGAAGAAATTAACGTATCTGAATGATGAAGGATTTAGTATTATGTTTACAGCAAAGTACGTTAAGCCCAGTTAAGTAACCATTGATGGGTGTATGGGAGGGGTAGACTAGTACAGACCTATCCTTTGGCACTGCTCAAAGGCCGTCCTATATGAATAAAGGCTGTCCTTTGGCGTCAGTGGTATCCACACAAATGACTGGTCCTATCCTTTGGGCGAGATAAAACTGATTGATTGTAAAATGTATGGGAAGATAAAAGTTGTGTTCCAGTTTTGTGTGACCTCGAAAAGTTTTGTTTGGAAAATCAGCACAAACCTCCCTGTCGTTAGCAATAGTTAAGGGCCGATAATGCTTGAGGGACCATGGGCATGACACTACCTTTTTTCCATTAGTTTTTATAAGTCTTCAAATCCCTGTCCTACTGTTTATGTTCAACCACGCTCCAAACATTTTGACCACCACCAAAGATTTCTGCCACCATAAGCACCTTCTCCTTCCTCCTTATAAAATACCATTTTCTGATTGTAATGAACTTTTTGTCAAAGAAATTGTACTTCTGCATCTCTCTTTACCTCACTTTGCCTATGCGAACTCTGGCCACCACCTCGATTCTCTTACTAGTCTGGCTAAACAGTTCCCCACGTAGTTCTCTATTAAAAATTTAAAACTTACAAAAAATAATGTGAGTATTTATTGCAGAACATGAACAAGAAAAGTTTGAGGCTCAGTCCATTCCTAGCTATTTCTGCAAAGTAAGTTCAAGATAGTTACTGAGTTGATGGGTTTATTTCTAGCTTTGCTGTAGTTGTGTTCATTGTGTAGTGTGCTTGATTTGCTGGCTATTGCGGACCTGCCGTGGTGATGGAACCACTTACTTTAAGTTCACTCCATAGTTGTTGAATACATCTACGGACAATGAATAGACCTTATAGGCCCGGTAATGTGTAGTTAGTACCTCAACTTTGATTTCGCATGCTCAAGTCCCTGTTTGTAACCAACCAAAGTAGATAAAATTTGGTTTAAAAATCTTGACCAAGTTTGTTCTGGAAATCATTGTGTGTATAAGACGTAAACATATTTCCAAAAAGCTACAAGATCATTGTAAAAATTCAATAGAAATATGCCTTGTGCAGTATTGCTACTTGGGTGTTTTGCCTCCATGAGGTTCCTTCCTCCCATGCCCTTGTTGTATCCTTGAAATTATTACTTGAAATTATTACTGTCAAGTACCATTTCAGCTTCCTTCATTAACTTCTCTTTCTGTTCCCTCATCCCTGGGATGCAAATGTGTTTGCTCCTGTTACAACAGACTCTATTCGCCATCTCTCAGATGTCCTCCTGATTTATCTTTTGACATTTTCTTTTTCTCTCGTCTTTTTTGTTTCAGATTGGTCAATGAGCTCATTACTTTACACAAGGAGGCAGCATTGAAAATTGCTCGTGAGGAAATTAGAGCTCATATTCTTCAGATACTGATATTGCTTCAACAGTTAATATAATATGCTATTTCTTATTCTTTTGAAGATTTATACACAGGGATACCATCTTCTATTACTTGGCCTAATCTAAATTTGTTTTATTTTCCTTTCTCCGCAACTTAAAGGTGCAAAGGTTCACAGTTTGAGGCAGCTTGGGACAAGCACAAGGATGACCCTAACTTGACTGCTCTCAAACCATCCCTAAGTGGAAGAAACAGTACTACGGTAAAATCTCCTTATTTGCAAGAAAACGACTCTTCTAATGGGTTGTAATAACTTCAAATCATCATTATAGTAGCCATATTGTTTAAAACAACTATATTGAAATTTGGAGGAATTTTTCATGGTTGGTCAATACACGAAGCAGTCTCTAACTGTTACAATGAACCATTTTCTCCAAACCTCTTCCCCAGTAGTAGATTGTGACAATATTGAAACTTGCCTAGACATAGATATGTTTTTTTATTTTTTACAGTGACAGACAACTTTTTGGTCCCATATCTGTTTAAACTTTGTCATTACTTTGGATGCAGGTAGTTCAGTGATAATTTGGTAGACCTGAGATATTAGATTCCATGGATTTGAATGTCCAAAAAAGGATCATCATTGAGCAATTTTATGCAACACATCTTCGAGATCCAAAGTTCCTTGTACATCGGAAACAAGCTTAGTCACTTTTTATTGATCAATGTTTTCAACCCCCGAAGAAAACCGAGATTTTCATTCAGAGTGGAAAAGGGGACTGCTTATTGATCGTTTATGGAGTGCCTGTTCTGTTCCACCGTTGATCTAGACTGGGTTTGGTTTTGTACTCTTCTCCTAAATTGAGCACGGGGTAATTCCTTCACATCTTTTCCAAAGTTGGTAGGCACTTGACAGGCTGGCTGATGTTTTTCAGAACCGTTATGCGATAAATATGTATGTACATATCTATATAAGTATAGTTTATGTAGATGAATACAAACCTCAAGAGTGCAGTCCATTCTTACTGAGGTAAACAGGCTAGTGTTTTGCAGGATTTCTCCGGTGCCTCGAGCATGTCAGTTCTGTTCGCCACTGTCTTGGTGTTTGACACTGTCTATAGTACTTATGGCTAGTTTGTAGGCAGGAGTTCGTTTCGTCTAATTTATGTGCTTTAGCTTAGTTTTAGTGTCTTCTTAAAAGTTCCATGCTGACAAGTCTTTTTCTAGGTCTCTTATGTATGCCATTAAGATGGGTTATCATTCGACACTCATCCCCGATGTGTGAGGGGTTGCATTCCCTGTCGATCCCTCATCCTCTCCCCAAATATTTGGTGATCCCAAATGAAAGCAATGGCGATATAGGGCATATGGATCTCCTTGTTCTTTCAGTCATATGTTAGAAGCTTTCAACTTTTGCCCTCATTCCAATCACCATTTGGAGGGAAATGTTGATGTTTCAAAATTGAAGCATTTATTACATATTATCTACAACGGGTCTGATTTTTTGGCCCAAAATTGTCTATGGTTAGGGCACCATCAACCAAACCACTGGGAATAAGCTTTTTGTCCCTCATCTACATTTCTTCTCGTTGTGTTTCCTTGCCAATAGTTAGTCCATTTGAAATCAATGAATGGGATTCAGGGAGGCTGTAGTGCGCTTCTCTATAGTACATGAGTAGTGCGGGCAAAACGACATAGTTTTGCCCACTTTACTATTGAAACTACATCATTTTGATTTTATACATTTTAAAAACAATTTGAGTGATAAGTTAAAACAATGTAGTTTTGACAGCAAAAGGCACAATACTACGTTGTTTTGTCTGCACTACAGTGCACTACAGAGAAGTGCACTACGGCTCCCCCAAATCCCAATGAAAGTCTCTTTCTTTTCATCATTCGGATCCTTTCGATTATTAAACCTGCATATTACAGTCTTTCTCGGAAATAAGATCTGTTTTCTTTCATGCTTTTCATGTTGTCTAGGTTTTCGGAGTAAGATAACTATGATCTGTTTTTTTTAGTTCACTCTGCCTATAACATATGAAGAAGGTTTATCCCGTGTTTAAAAATGGATGGACGGCCGAAGAGCAAAGAGAGAGTTCGTAGCGAGATACGTCAACGTCAACAGTGCTTGTCTGGAGAATCAATCCCAGCATCAACCTGCAAATGAATTTGATTAGAGTCGTACAAATTTCGCGTGAATTAATTTCATTGACAGCGTGCGAAAGATTTCGAATTGAAAAAACTAAGAGGAAACATACTAAAATCCTAATTCTTGACGAGCATGCCAATCTCTTGGGATTACCAATCAATTGTGAAATCATATATTCTTGCATCTAATCTAATTAGTAATTACTGATAAAGGGCCGACCGGCCATTATATATCTTGTCGAAGTAGGAACCGCAATTGCACAAGGACACAAAGGGCAGACGTGCTTTTCCTGCAATTATGAATTTGGTCATCATTATTCATTATAATCAATGGGTTATCGCATGCACCTGCCATTGTTTCGGCCAAAATTACTGATTTGTCACTTGAGCCAACTGTCAATTCTGTCCAAAAATCAATGGGTGTTTTTGGAGATATTCACTTGAGATTTTGAAATTAAATGTACAATTTTTTTTGACATTAATATGCAATGATAGAAAATATTATCACACTGTTTATCGCTAGTGTTTTAAAACAATTAAATAATCAGTTCAAACCGGTACGATGGTCATAACAAGTCGGAACAGTATGCTGGTGATCTGATATCTTTATGAGACCGATACGATACAAAATAAATAACATTGCTTCGGTTGATAAGCCCTAGTTGGAGTTTAAAGTGACATTTGATTAGGTCAAGTTGGTTTGTTAGCTAATCCATTAGTCCCCTCTAGTGTTTGGCCCTTTAAGAAAAAAAGGGAAGTGGGGAATGCTAAAAAAGAATTATTGCGGTGATCTACAAGTAAAAATTTTATTGAATTCTTAAGTTACAATGGCTTGATTGGCTATTGTACATTCTATTAGGTCAATGTTTATTTTGTTCCACTATTATTCATTTTGTTAGGTAATTGTCCGTTATGTTTGGTGGTTGTATATTTTGTTTGACTTCTGCTAGGCTATTGCTTGATATGTTAGGACATTGTCCATTTTGTTAAGTCAATGTTCATCTTTTTCGTTTTCTTTCAACCATTGCTCAGTCTTCTAGGCCATTGTCATTCTGTAAGGCTATTGTTCGTTTTGTTGGGCTTCTGTTAGGACATTGTTCGTTTTGTTGGGCTTCTGTTAGGACATTGTTCGTTTTGTTGGGCTTCTATTAGGCCATTGTTAGGTGTGGTAGATACTTTTTCATTCTGTTAAGTCAATGTTCATCATGTTCGGCTTTCTTTCGACCATTGTTCAGTCTATTAGGCCATTGTTCTTTCCGTTGAGCTTCTAGTAGGCCATTGCTTGGTATGTTGAGCCATTTTTCATTCTATTTGTCTATCTTGTTCAGTTTTCGTTCGGTCATTGCTCATTTTGTTAAGTTATTATCCGTTTTATTCGGCCTCTGTTGATCCATTACTCGATTGTTAAGATACAATTACGTGTTACACTACTCAAACGAATCTTATTTTGAAACTAATAAAGTGATTAGTATCAATTTGTAAATTCCATTGACTAAATTATTTGCAATAAAAATCAAATTGACCGGACATTAGTAAACAAGTTTTGACTTAAATGTGTACACAAATATAATAGAAAAATAATTAAAGACAAATAAAAATTGAATTATTATATTATCGACGTGTACAAATAAACGTGGATTATTATATTATTATCGACGTGCTGTGTAAAAATTAGTGCGTTGGGTCGAATGGTGTGGGGTCCATTTAAGGGGCCGGCTCAAGGTCCCGAAAAGTGGATATGGTAGATTTTCAGCCATCGAACGCGTATTCCGGTATCGGTCCGTAGCATTTCCAGCGAACATAATTAGGCTCTCTCTCTCTCTTTCTCTCTCTCTCTCTCTCTAGTGCGCATCTCTCTCCTCTATCCAACTCAACCTCCACTTCGCTCTTTCGCTGCATACGCTCTCTCTCTCTCTATCTCTCTCTCTCTCTACATCCATAAAAACACCCCGCCGCCGTTGAAGATCTCCGTTTTGGTCTCCCGAATAGTCGTCGGTTCTCATTCTTGACTTTGATCGAGAGCTCTATCTCCAAGAAGCTCACGAATCAACAGTTCCTATCTTCAGGTATGCATATTTGACCGGTCAAAATTGAGTACTGCGAATCAGATCTCAACGAGTTCGTTGTATCTATTTCGTAGGTAGAGATCGACGTACATTCGAGTGTGATCAGGATAAATGTTGAGTTCGCTTTTGTTTTGTTAGATCGAGTGTTTTCCCTCGCATATTCGATAACTTGTGCTTTTTGTTTTTTTCATTTTTTGTTTAGTGTTCTTCAATTTCTAACAGCAGCGGCATTTTTGTGAGAGGCAAATCTTTGCAGAAAAGGGCGATCTGTAGTTATAAAAGGCAAAATCATGTCTTTCACCGGCACACAGCAGAAGTGCAAGGCCTGTGAGAAGACGGTTTATCCAGTTGAGCTGTTGTCCGCGGATGGAGTGGATTATCACAAATCTTGCTTTAAGTGCAGTCACTGCAAAGGAACGCTCAAGGTAACTTCAAAACTACTGCTTTGCTATGTCAAAATTTAACACCAAAATTCTACTTTGCTACCTTACATTGCATTTTAAAATGTAAGTCTTGGTCTGTATTCCTACGTAATCTGAAAACTTAATATTGTTTAAGTTAATTTGCTTACAAGCAAAATTGAAAAAGCTTTGACAGCTCGCAATGTCCAAATAAAAAACTATAAATTTGATGTTTGAGGGGTACTTATCATTCTTCAAATTTGAAGAGCGAGAAGGAAAATTTAGAGGATGAGTAGGTTTGAAGGCTCTTGTAACCTTCAAGTTTCATGACTTCTGACACCAAGTATTTGATGGAGATGCTTATTATGTTCTATAGTTTCAAAAGTTTTCCATATGCTTCTCTTGCGAGACTTGTTTATTGACTGTTTAAAGTCTGTCCCCAAAGTTTTTGTTTTCAACTTTTGAGTAGGGTTATCTATCGCTTTGTGGATCAAATTGCTAGATTTTGCAAAGATTATTTAAATTTGAACATAAACAATTAGCTTAAGGAAAGTAACCTAATAAACAATTTGTGGAGGATTTGGCCAGACATTGTCTAGAGATAGGCAGCTAGCAAGATTTTGGATAAATTTCCACGATGTTGAATGATTTACCTGGTGAATTTTCTTTCAGTTGAGCAATTACTCCTCAATGGAAGGTGTTCTGTACTGTAAGCCGCACTTTGAGCAGCTCTTCAAGGAGACGGGCAATTTCAACAAGAACTTCCAATCACGTACGTCTTTCAATTTCGCCATTTCGTGTATAGGTTTGAAATTTCAGTTGTACCTCTTTAATTCCCTATCATTTCATTTTTTACAGCTGCAAAGTCAGCTGAAAAGTTAACAGCAGAGCTGGTAATTTTTTTAGTAAATAAGTTGGTGAATGTAATATGTTTCCTTGTGTCATTTCTGTTTCTCATTACCTTGTTGAATTCCATTCCAGACAAAATCACCTAGCAAAGCTGCCAGCATGTTTTCTGGGACCCAAGAGAAATGTGCAACATGCGGAAAAACGGCTTATCCACTTGAAAAGGTAGGATTCAACCCTTAAAGGACATTTTGTTGTGGTAGTTAACTAGAAGAGTGGAAGCAACATACAAGTGGGGGTGCTTGAATTATGATTGTCTAGGACCTGGCAGTTTCTGCCATCTTGATGCAAAAATGCACTGTCTCCGACACTCCGAATAAAAACTGCGAAGCCAAAATATCAACTTGACGGGCAACTTATAATTTAACTAAAATCTACCAATGGTGAGCTTAGGAATCTTCTTTGTTGTAGTGCTAGTGTATCCTTGTGTACAATTTTCCCTATAGTGAAGGATTCATTGGAAAAAATAAAGAGGTTGAGGGAGATTGGATGATAGAGCTGAATGAGATTGCACGTTTATGTTCAAGTGCTCGATGGAGAGATTGAGAGGATGCATGTATAAAGACCATTTTTCTTCCTGTTGGTAATAAACAAGCAACATCTTTATGAATTTGGCTCATTTTATAGATGGGGTGGTTAGCATGCACGAGTAGTGAAATTTGTGAGTGAGCTATCATTGGCATCGACTCTGAATGGTTGGAAAACAAAGGATTTTTAGACATATATCTTTTTGTTTGGGAAAACAATTTGGATATACAGTACATCGTCTGGAGTTAAAACTACTATAAAACGGGACTTAAGGTGGAGTTCTGACGAACAACGTTCTTGATCTTGGCTTTATAGCTGTTTGGTAATAGAATTGGTGAAAAATTATGGGGTGAGGGACATGCTCTTCTGGTAAGAACATGCTTGTGTGTCTGTGCACAACTGTCACTGCCACTGGCACATGGATACATGTATGGAGAATCTTCCTATATGTGTGATTGGTGAGCATGTGAAATTCTGTCTTCTTACTAGAAGGGCAAATATTTGTTACTCATTTTTCTATGCCTATTCTGAGGTAACTTTTAGTATTCTAAACTATTAGTATGACGTCAACAAAACAGAACTTTCGAACAAATTCATGCCCCTTTCACCACCATCTTAACTTAGGCAACCAGGCTATGTGGTTTTTGGGGGTTCACTGAAAAATTGATGCCCCTCATTTACTGAAGAATATCATATTTTGCTTTGATTTGAGAAGCATTCTCATTCTCTGAAGATCACTGGAATTTGTGACGTGCATTAGATGTTTCCACTGTCTGTCTAATCGTTTGTATTAGCTCGGATTAGATTTTTGGAACTATCGGCGTCACCAAGTTCAAAATTGTTTGCTTCTCACCCATCAGCGCCCACCACTGCTACTTCAGTAAAGGGCTCCTTGGGATAACTTTTTTTATCAAGTGTTATTTGTTGCCACTGCTGCTGCGTTTAGTTTTTATTCCCTAGGACCCCGTTTCCAATTAAATCACCTTGCACCACATATACAACATTTGGTTAGAACTTAGAACTTTTGAAGTTAGGATTAAATATCGATTGGGTAAAATATCCCACATTACTTTGGTTGTCTAATACCTTGGGAGGGTTGGCGCTACTAATCTAATGGAAAGTGAAAGTCGTTTCATTTCGTACAAGATTGCTTCACACCTCGCGGTGCTTACACCTCTTGCTATCGAAATTTTGTTCATAAACCTCCTCAGAGAACTTGTATAAAGAAAGATGTGTACAGAAAGATTTCCCGCAGCATAGCAGTTCTTCCATACCAACTTTGCTGCCGTAGGACTACTCCTGCTTGCTCTTGGCCTTGGCTGCATAGACATCCCTTTAGTTTGTAGTAGAGAATGGAATTTTGACTTCAATTTTCGTCATGGGTCGTCATCTGTTCAATCTGGAATTCTTTCATTATTTGTCCGGTCAAACAAATGGGCCCTAGATTCACATGTACACCGTAGTTTGTTACTTTACGCTTGTGCAGTCCTATCAACAAAGTAGACTTACAATTCGGGTGTCTTTCGATAATTATTTTCAGGTAACTGTGGAGAGCCAGAGCTATCATAAGTCATGTTTCAAGTGCTCTCATGGCGGCTGCTCTATATCTCCATCAAATTATGCAGCTCTTGAGGGCATTTTGTATTGCAAACACCATTTCTCACAGCTTTTTAAGGAGAAAGGTAGCTACAACCATCTTCTCAAGTCTGCTTCAATGAAACGCCCATTGGCCTCTGTTCCAGAAGCTTGACATCAATTAAATCCTTGCTTAAAATCTATTTTCCGCGGATGTGATTTTGCTTGTGTGTGTATCTTTTGTGATTTCTCTTTGATGTCTGAGCTGGAAAACTAACTATTGGATCTTTAGTTGTGTCTTGTTTTCTGCCGTGAAGTCGGCATCTTGTTGTTTGATTGAGAGACATTTGATGCCCATTCCCATGAAGTTTAAAATGAGTTTTGGCAAGACTTTCTTTGGGGACTTGATCAACTTCTTCTTCAATCCTAAATGGTTGGCCTAGCCTCAAGACTTGAGGGTTTGCTCCCGATTTTAAGTTTGAAACTTTATCTATTTCATACAGAGAACTCTGACTTTAATTTGTCCTCCGCTGGCGGACGAAGATATTTGTTCGTAGAGATTAGTCGAGATGCACATGAGCTAATTCGGACACTCTGCAAAAAACTTCTCGCAAAGGTGATTTGGTTATTGGTTGAAGTAGAAAATCAATGATTTTGTATTGTTTTTGTATGGACCTGGAATTGAGCTTGAATCAGGGACAGTGTTGAAGGGAAAATGGAAAAGGTATGTGAAAAGTGTTTGAAGTATTAGTGAAATATTTAAAGCTGATTAGATAAAACTTTACTGGAAGGAAATATTCTGAAAAATTGCCCGTTATAGTATGAGACCTTGTTTTCTTTCAGACTAGAAAACAAACAAATCAAGTAAGTTTAGCCAAGCTTTAAAGTATTTGAACGTGGCTCGAGCTTAGTACCAAAAAATGCTAACTACTACCCACTAGACAGAAGATAATGTATAAAAAGTACATCGATATTCATAAAATATGTATCAATATCTGTGAATATGTATTAATATTCGTAAAATTTGTATTGATATATGTGTTTGTTTAGCATTGTATATGTATTATCTACTGCCTAATGAGCGGGTAGTTAGCAGGACAAAAAAAACATATCCAACTTTAGACTAAACTTTCATTAAGCATAAACAAACATGAATATTGGAATAACATATGGAATACTAGTAAGAACTAAATTGATTAATAAGTTAGTGCCCACGAGCCTACTAGGGAATTGTATTGTTTAAATTTTTGTAACAAAAGCACGTGATTGGAATTGAAAACCACACAACCTCAATTGCCTTTTTTTAAGTCTGAACGTTGTCAGCGAGATTCTGTTCTGCTCGTGACAAACCTACTATAAAGGCTTTTTTTTTTAATAGTCGAGGTATTCGGCCGATTTTGAGATTACTCTAATTTATTGCCGACTAGTTCTCAGAGGACCAATCTCATTGTCCATTTGTGGGATTCTTATTTAAAGTCAGAACTGACACATAAAGATTGATAATGTCTAAAAAGTTACGAACTTGAGACTTAAGAGGAACATACCTCCAAATTAACTTTCGCTTTTGCAATTGCGCAAGTGAAATTAAGGCTCCAAAACAGTTCACGGATAATCTGCAAAAAACTTCGTGAATTTCCCTCAAAATCCAAGAGTAAACAAGGCCTCCTCAGCCCGCCCTGGTTTGAATACCATTCTTTTCACTTTCTCCACCCATCGTATATTTGATTCATTAGACAGGAGAGTCCATAGGTAACAGAAAACAATAGTGGATATTAAATTCACAGACTTATAATTAGGGGATTAGTTCGGGCACGTACGGGTTTTGCAAAGGAAGAACAAAACATTCATAGAAAAAAAACATACCAAAGTTCAAACAGCAACAGTTTAATGACTAGTCTACACCACTAGGTTAGGCCCAAAAATAAGCAAGCAAAAATACTCCTAGGGATAGATCCAAAGTGCAAGGGACAACAATGTTTGTATCAATATGAGGAATGTCAATATCATAGTGAGAATGAGAGAGCCTGTTGTGCACAACGAGTGTTGTGCGCCAAAACGCGCAATGCGTTCTGCGCGCAAAATACTGCCCGAAATATTTTCAATCAGTGCCCAAATGCTTGATCACTGTTTTGTTTGCCAAAACGGCATCCAAACGTTTTGACGCACAACACGTCCTGTTGTACACAATGTACAGTAGGGACCTCAAAAACAAGTGGAAAAGATCCATAAAATGGTAAAATCACGTGTACATCATAAATAACCAATATGAGGAATGTTAATACCATAACACGCGGGTCGAAAATTTTACACTCCTTTCTTGAAAGAATAGAACACAAGAAAACAGTAAAATCTGCCTCCACTATTCCCGATCTGGGAAGGATATAGATAAACGAAATATAGCAGTTTATTATTATGAACTTTTTCTATTCTAGCTAATGTTGATGTTTTTGCTGATCCGATGGAATCCAGTTCCCCAGGCAAAACAAAAGTAGAATCCGAAGGGGAAATCCCATGACGCCAACTGATGTATCGTTTAATCTTTTACCCTCATGAAGGTCGTTGCTCGATAGTCCTCACATAAAGGAAAATAAAAGAGGCAGAATTTGCAGCCAATGGCTTTTCCAGAGCAGTCTTTCACTTGCTTCGCTTTTTGGCTCCGCTGTATAGGATAACTCCGCAGACTGTGAGCGAGTAACCGAGCATTCCAGTAACTGAAACAGGGTTTCTAAAGATTAAGATAGAGACAACCACAGCCACAGCCCCTTTTGCATTACCCAGTACCTGGAGGAAGGAATACCAACTAGTTGTTATCATGCGAAAACCCAGCATCTGAATGAGAAAAACGAAAATCCAAAAAGTGACTAATGTTTAATAGTCAAATGAATCAGGAATTGGACTAGAGGACCCCAATAGTTAGCAGGCCCCCCGGGACCTCAGGTCTGTTAGGGAGATTGGGGGACCCTGCTGTGCAAAACGTCACCGTTGTGCAGTGTTCGTGCAGTTTTTGGGCCGCTTTGCACCAAGCACAACAGGCCCCTCGTGTCCATTAGAGAGACATCTGATAGAGCATATTACAAGTTTAATAAATTTTCCCATCTATGGTGGAGCATACAACCAGCCTTGTCTTCACGCAGACAGATAATCCGAATCTTTTCCTTACATTACGGCATTTCTGTGAAGTCTGCTGTAAAAGGCTTTCAACTATCATTCCAGTGTTCAATGCGTTCCCACTTAGCCATCTTGAACTTGAGATTTTGATATTTCTACCTTTTTTAGTATATATAACCTTCGGATGTGTACCCGAAAAATTCCTAGCCAAAAGATGCTCCAGTGAGAAGACAATTGTGAAATCTTCTCCCCATTTATTCCCATAAACTATATCTGCTAAAGAGGAAAGCCTTCATACTGTTAGGATCGTCAACTACCGTGCACATCAATAGTCTGTTCTCCTATGACCCAAGGGCCAAGGCCATCCTAAAAGGGAAAAAAATGGCTCCACATCTCCCTCCACCAGAATCCAGAGAGGGCACAAGGTGATACACGACGTCAACTTAACATTCTACACCTATTAGCACTGTCCTCATTCATACAGAAAATCAGTCCATCGCAAGTTAGACAAAGAGGGCCTTCAAAATTCAGGGAGTCATCCTATGAAAACACGATAGTATGTAATTGGTTTTTCAAGTTTTAATGTTCTTTTCTTGCAAAGCCGCATATTTAGAGGAAGGAGCCACTTTTCGCTTCAGATAGAGGAGTCGCTAAATGCACCACTATGCCTCTAAAGCACTTTCTCTTCGCATAATAGGCCCCGCCATTAAAAGGCTGCACAGTTAGCACTCTCCTGTATTTACACTGCAATCTCATTCCAACTTTCTCTGATACGTTTTCAGAGACAGCTGGCGGTTATTTTGGTCTAAAAAAGATGTTCTTGAACAAGAATTAAAAGTAAATATAGAACCTTACTGAAATATAAGAAGTGAAAAGCTTAGAACAAAAAGGGAGGCATACCTGTAGCGTCAGAGCACTTGTGTGCTTTGTGACCAAAAAATTAGTCAGGTTCACGAAGTATGCCAAGGCCGAATTGAAAAGGAGATACCAGATGATCCTAATGTCATCTCTTGCAAGGGCTAGGGTTCTAGCAACTACATTTTCTTCCATAGACAAAGTTGCAGGAAGTAGAAGTACTACAGCAATTGGAGCCATGTACAGGAGGAGGTTCATAGAATTCAGCTTTTCCCTGAAATAAAACAATAAATCCTTCAATATTCAACTCTACACTTAAATCTAATTCATATGAAGGAAATAAAAGTTGAGCAAACTCTCCCCTCTATCTAAATTGCTCCAATGCACACAAAGTCAATGAGTATTACCCTTCAGAAGAAAGCAAAATTCCTTGAAGCACAGATTTGAGGGCCCTTGCAGCTGTAGCACCAATACACATAATAAACCCAAAAAGATGGAAACTTGGCTCCCCCTAAAAACATGACAAGAAAAATATGAAAGGATCAGACAGTTGACTCAAATAATATTTTTCCCAATCCCAACAGAAAAATGCATTTTCGTCAATTCATGGGACTACAAATGAAACTACCTAAGAGTCATCAGTCCGCACTCAATTACTTGAGGTAACAAATAGATTATTAATATGGTTCCTCAACAGGATTTATTGTTTCAGGAAGCCATCACGACTATGAAGGTTACTTAGTCACTCTCTCACTCACTCACTCTTTCTCTCTCAAGCGTGAGTGAAATAATTCACATATACTGGCATGAGTGACATGGAATGAGCAATAGCTTCCTCCGCTAAGCACGCAAAATCATTACAGGATCCAGTTACATATCCATACCATTGGCTACGCTAAGCAAGCACAATCATTACAGGATCCGATTAGATACCGTTGCTATTTTTACTTTTCCCTAAAGTGAGAGCAAGAGCTATAAGACAAGAGCTAATCTGGAATCATTCCCAACCAAAAGCAAGAAGACGGAACTTCTTTTCGTTTTAGCTCATTGTCAGGTTTTCAAATGGCAGAAACACTTGGAGCAATCTACATACGATACATTTGATATTCATAAGAAGGTATAGTGGATTATGACTTAAATAAATGATGTCTCCCATAAAAACGGAGATGCATTCCTCATTATTATCCAATCAATTGTTTGAAACCTCATGAAAAATCCTTTCGTCTGCTACCTGAAAGTGATTACTTATGTTTCCTCATATGTTTGTCTCAGCTATTGGGATGCCATGTCCGTATCAAGTAAAGATAAACTTGGGACTCCATGTACTGACCACCAAGACCTCAACCTATTCAAAAAGTCTAGGAACACATACGCTCCGGACACAAATGTGTCCAGAGATATTGGATGCACGTGGGGCTCTCAAATTATTAACAACAGGAATGATCACACCAGCAAAACCTATTTGTGCAAAAGTGGTGTAATCCACCTAATGGTAGAAACTATCAACCTAAATAATTGACCACAATAACTATAGGCATTCAATAATTTGATCAACAAAATCAAATAATTGAAGAAAGCGAAGGCTCATACCCCACTGGCTATGATCACACCAGTAACAACAGGAATGAGAGTGACATAAGTAAGCCAAGCCTCCCTCTTAAAAGTCATCAAATAAGCAAACACCGCCGTAAAAAACGGCGTGGTTGCTCCAATAGCCTGATTAAAAGACACCGGCAAAAACCGAAGCGAGATATTACCACTGACAACAGATGCACAAAATATAAGACTAAGTGCAGAAATCTTCATGAATTGGACTCGAGATCGTATGGTCTGCATAGGGACCATCTTCATCCACGCAATGGCGACGTAGCTGAGCAGAGAACAAGCCGTCATGTGACACATGGTGAGGAAGATCGGGTACTTGAATCCATAATTGCTTAACAAATACTTGTTCAATAACAAAACCCCAATGTTCGACGAGTACCACGCCGTCACGAGCCCGATGGTGAAGAACCGGCTCGAACCCTTTATTGAAGACATAATCGAATCGAAACGCAAAATGCAATGCTGATTCTAGGGTTATTGAATCCAATCAACAACTGAGAGAAAAATGGAGAGGCTGATTTACGCTAGGATAGCATTAGATCTCCCAGGGTTGAAGGGAGAAAGCAATGAAGGAGGACGAGAAGAGAAGAGGAAGACGAAGACGAGAGGAGATCTCAGCAGCATTTGCCATTGTAGAGAGAGAAAAACATCACATGTGCCCATGGATCTTGTTGCATTTCACGAGAGAGAGAATGTGCAAGGAATACACACTCAGAGAAAGAGAGAGAATGTTTGTGTGTGTGTGAGAGAGAGAGAGAGAGAGCGCGCGCGCGAGAGAGAGAGAATATTTGTGTGTGTAAATGAGAGAGAGAGAGAGAGAGAGAGAGAGAGTGTGTGTGTGTGTGTGTGTGTGTGAGAGAGAGAGAGAGAGAGAACTTCGAGGACGACCGATACAGTTGAAGGCGTAATGGAAATGAAGGAATGGGGAATCCTGCTGCATCGGCTTTCCTTATTTATATCCGGGTAAATGTAACCTTGTTTTAATTTATTTGGTTTTCCCAATTTGGCTTAAATTATTTTCTAATTTTTATTTTAAAAAATCGTTTTTTAGTTTTATATTAATTTTTAATTTTTTATAAATTATTGATTTTTCAGAAACCTAAGAAATAAAAAATTATGACAAAAAACTTACAGAAAATTTTAAATCGCAAATAATTTAAAATAAATAAATATTTTTAATTATTATTTCTAATTTTGTTAAATTATCTTTTTTATTTTTTGGAAAACTCTCATTGACATAAATTAATAATTCATAAAATTTAATAAAAATACTAACAGATGCAAAAAAAAAAACTAATAAGGATAAACACATAATCTAAAAGAAAAATTAGAATACATCAAAACTATTATGATATTCAAACAAAACACAATAAATGAAGTCAACCTCTTGAAAATTGTTAGTGCCATATGGAAAAGTGTACGGTCTTTAAAATTGAACCAAAAAAAAAAAGTTTCTTCAAAATTCAAAATTAATGATCAAGATTCAATCTTGTCCATTATTTTTGAATTTAGAAAAATTCTATTAAACTAATTTCGGAAACTGTAGTATTGCTCAATGACATATGTAAATTCTTCCATCATTAAAAAAGGAAGAGAAAAATTTCTTCACAAAGGTTAACTAAAGGTTTTGAAGTATATAGCAAAGTAAAGAAAATTTGTTCCTTTATTTCTGCTTTATATAGAATATTGCTAATTTTAAAAATAAGAACAGTTCGATGCAACGAGAAGATTGTCTCAATGTGATTTATCATCAAGATTTGAGTCATCAAAATAACCTCTCCACTTGGAGTTGTTTTTGTTATAGGCGACTCCAAAATTAACTGGACCAAAAGTCCCAAAGAAAGATGGAAGAGTACGAATGTGCATCGATTACGGAGATCTAAACAAAGCATGTCAAAATAGATGATTTTCCTCTTGGTCGCATCGACTTATTGATTGACGACACAGGTGGTCATGGCATATTTTCCTCCATGGATGGATTTTCGGAGTACAATCAGATAGCCGAGCAAGATCAAGAAAAAAATAGCGTGCACCATTCCATGGGGTCACTTTCTGCTACAATGCAATGCCTTTAGAATTGAATAATGCATGGGCAACTTATCAAAGGGCCATGACCATTCTTTTCCATGATATGATGCACCACGAAACAGAGGTTTATGTAGATTACATGATTGCTAAATTCGTCGATGCGGAAGACCACTTGAATAAGATAAGGAATAAAAACGGAAGACTTGCGAAGTAAGAATTCTGTCTCAATCCAACCAAATGTGTGTTCGATCACTTTTCGTTATTATAAGTGAATGATGTATGGTACCACTCAATGCCAGCCCAAACAGGCTTTAGCGCTTGCTCGCTAAAACATGAACCGATCATCTGTAACATCAACTACATCAGTGAAGGCACCGTAAGAAAATTCGACCGACATTGGGTAAAGATACGAATCTTTAAAAGACTTGGTTCTTATTTGATACCCTCCGACCTTATTTGGAATTTCACTCTCTAACTTTCCTTACCGCATTTTAAATAATTTAGTCTAATTTATTGTCATACTCTTGCTAGAAAAGGTGTTTCGAATAATCTTTCTAATTCATTCCTTCTCTAGTTATATTTGAAAGAATTCGAAAAAAAATGATTTTGTTTCCACTGAGCTAAAACAATATATAGTCTCTAGTAAACCAAAGTCAACATTTAATAACTATTTTGTTTCAATTTCTTCTCTAACAATTGAAGATTTTGTAACACCCCATGTAAACCACTGACCCGCAACTTGTTAAAGTCCAACCACGTGGCCGAAAATGCTTAAGTCCAAGTTGTTATTAGTAGTTTACATGGTTCCTTATATACCCAGGATCACCCATGTAGACTTTCGATGTGGGACGGGACATCACAATCTCTCCACCTTTAAGACCTTGCGCCCTCGCAAATGGTTC
This sequence comes from Arctostaphylos glauca, assembly GCA_019985065.2. Classification (NCBI taxonomy): domain Eukaryota; kingdom Viridiplantae; phylum Streptophyta; class Magnoliopsida; order Ericales; family Ericaceae; genus Arctostaphylos; species Arctostaphylos glauca. The sequence continues at coordinate 24,597,440 of JAHSPW020000013.1, read as the reverse complement.
ACACTAGAGTCACCACGGTCTAACCCCGGGTCTGTTCCCTAGTGACCAAACAAAGTCCCTGCCCCCACACTCGATCGTGTACACGGGTCGCTTTGATACCATTTGTAATGCCCCATGTAAACCACTAACCCAGCAACTTGTTGAAACCCAACCACGTGGCCCAAAATGTTTAAATCTAAATTGTTAGTAGTAGTTTACATGGCTCCTTATATACCTAGAATCACCCATGTAGACTTTCGATGTAGGACGGGACATCACAGATTTTAGTTACCATTAGAAATCTACTCTTCTAGGTAGCGTAACGTATCTGTTTTAGGTCCAAACGCGACAAGAGCGCTAATCCGGCCATCCAACCCAGTAGGTTAGGGACGGGCCAGCCATATGTTCGAATCCTGCCACCTTTCTTGTAGATCATCTTATGATTACCGGATAATGGGAGAAGTTTAATTGGAGAAGATGATTTATCCGTCTCTGTTCTTCAATAAAATTTGACTGCTCGAATATTTCCTTTATCCATTTCGCTTCAGAAATCTTGCTTTTCCATAAGAACTCTAAGAGATAGGATTTTCACTTTAACTGACAAGACGCCTTTCATCACTCTCCTACTCTTATAAAATAAAGGCAGCAATTGCTCTCACTCTTATTCGCTCGTAGTGGAGAAAGCCAAATGGGAGTCTAGTGCCATTAGAATTAACATGAACCATGAAGATTCACAAGGGACGAATAAATACATGCGATAATAACTAAATTTGAGAACTAAATGGGGTGAACTCATTGGTCAAACCCATCCCAATTCCTCTTCTTTCAATCGGTCGATAAAATCGTCATTCTAAGTTATTTCTTAGGTAGTGAAAATACCCTACAATCTGGTGGAATTTTGGTTCGTTAGCTAGTATTTGCATTAATCTAATCAAATCAAATCAAAGAAAGAGAAGCCAGACACTAACATTGTTCACAATTTTTTGTCTTTAAACGAAAAACCAAGTAACATATCTTGACTTTGAATTTGACCAGACTTTTTTATTAAATTACTTTTTATTTTTAATATGAGTTTCTTTTGTAATTTTTTATTTTTCGTTTATTTTTTAAATTATTTACTTCTCAAAATTTTAAACAAATAATAAATAATAAATAATAAATAATAAATTATATTTAAAAAGTCCAAAAATACAAAAACATAATTTATTTATTACCTAATTTTAAAAAAAAAATTAAACATAATTTTATACCTCTAAATTCAATTCATCAAGTCTCAGCCAAAATAACAAATACAAAAAATTTTAAATTGAGACGAAATATTTGGTTTGACGAAAAATCAGTCAGGATTGGATTCTGTAACGTACACCGCGAACACATAATTGGTTTGATGAAATATAAGGTCATCAGGTCTAGCATTGCGGTCCTTCCCTAATAACTACAAGTAATGACTTCAAGAGCATAGAGAGACAAGCTTCAAAAACACATTCCCTCCCTCGGTCCAAAATCTAATAACAAACAGTGCATTGATTGAAACAGCAAAAAAACAAAACCGGCAAATTTTTTTTTTTTAAAATTCTGTCCTCGTACTAAACAAACAAATACCTAAACAGAAGGATGTTTAAGTTCCAGAAAACACAAGATACTTCAACTCTGTCTCTAATTATGATGTAAAACACAGATGCCGCGGAATCACCAATGATCTCAATCTGCTCGTCAAAGCCTTCTGAAACCATCCATGACAGCCTGCACCTTCTTGAGGAACTACAAACAGAACAAACACACTTAGAACAAAAACAACAAGGTGTAATTTATATACAGGTAAACATGCGAGTACTCGGCAACATCTTGCATGAATGGCATATTTTATAGGGGCTTTTTAGCTATGCTAACTATTAAGGCAAAGGTACTACAACTCACTCTCAGAAAAGCAAACCTGTGAAATGTATCCAAGCCTAAATAATATCTTGGAACAGATCCACATCCACAGACATAAGATTCGTTGTTGCGGACTCTCACATGGTTTATGATGTGTTCTGTTATTATGATTCCCATCGTGTATCTGAATGTAATTCCTCATACTTAACCAAAGAAAAAACTAGTATTACATATATCGTGCAAGTGAAAATATGTACTATAAAGCAAACATTTTCGTAAGTCAATTGAAACAAAACAGTCACAAGGGAAAAGATCCACTATGGAGTTCTACAACAAACAAGACAAGCGATCCACTAATGGAATAAACTACTCATAGTTTAAAAATGCCACTACCTCTCCAATTTCACCTACTTCAAAAGGATTTTCAATTACCCTCCTCCTCCCCCCTTCCCCTCTTCTTGGTCATTAATAGAAATTTCGTCTTGTTAAGGAGACATGGAATCATTGCGTTAGAATTTACTTCCAATGGCATCAAAATGGACTGAAATCATATGCACCATTGAACTCCAAATGATAACTTTTTTAGACCTGCTCTGATAAAGAGAAGTACCCTTGCCAAAGCCCACAAAACATATTCAAACTGTTGTGCAATGGCTCAAGTTCAAACACCATCCTAATTCCCAAAAATCACAGCAAAATCATAATTGTCTGTGCACCAATACAAGGCAAGGCATGTTAACCAATACTAGAAAATCATATTCCTAGACAAGAATCCATACACCACAAAAATCACATCTTTGTGGTCCTTGGAAACTAATAACAGGGTTTATCTATGTGAGCGTAATTGATCACCCTACCAAAAACAAATGGTAAAATCTCTTGGTCCATAATTCCTCCCGTCTCAAGAAAAGATCTCCAAGACAAAATGATTACCATGTTTAGCCCTCTAAGATCGGAATAACACCACACTTTTTCCAATCTTCACCTAAAGCTATTTCTTCCACCTATATTCACAGGGAAAAAGTAACTAATAGAAATCTTAACGAACCTATAACTACCGACTCTAAAAAGAATGAGCTAATTAACTCTAAAAAGAATGGGCTAATTAACCTGTTTCCCTGAAATCAAATGATACTGGTTAATTACAAGCACTGATCTTTTCACAAGTCCACACTGGCAAGTGCCATATCCCATCAAACACTTGTACACCCTCATGGCCAAGGTTTAATTTAGTTGTCCACACTATAGCTAAAATGTAAACCACCAGATAATGTATACAGCTTCAAAACTCATCAGAAAAATATACACTTTTCTCAAATTTTATTGTCAATATGGGTAAATTGCAAATAAAAAATAAAAATACATTAATTCAAACCATGACGCAAATACGACCAAACCAATATTACTCATCATTAACAAACACAAGCGGCACCCATAACCAAACCCACTATAAGTCTTCTAACTCAATTGGAAAATGAAAATAGGGCTACAGGAATTCGTACCTCATATATTGCTGGGATACATGAAGACCCTAACCCTAGCTCCCTGCAAGATACCAATGATTTCACCAATTAAAACGATAACAAGAAAAAGACATTTGTCACAACATCTACATATAAATCAGAAAGAGAATAGACTGTAGCATTATACCATGGATTTGGGAGGGAGATTTGACTTAAACTTTGCTCGAATAACACCGCTGTTACCATGAGGCCTGATGACCTTCCCCCAAATGCAACGATAATGCGATCCATCCTTCTTCACCTTGGCCTTGTAGATGTACGCCATGCGCTTCCCTTGGTACCAACTCACTTCCTCCTTCGTGTTCACTCCTTCAATCTGAACCAGCGACGTATTTGGGTACTGGTTCGACTTCGATCTAAAACGCCAACCAACACCAATCAATCAGCTTATGAAAACCTAAATGCAGAATATAAAACTAAAGCTTCTAGAAGAGATTATATATCACCTCTTGTAGCCGAGGATGGTTCCCCTGACGTACAGTCTGAAACGAAACATGAAAATGAAGCGATAATTAGTGTTTCCATATACCTAAATGTAAATTTCCAGATTAATGAAATGAGTCTGAACCAAATCAACAGTTTTAAGCTAATAACCAAGTGTTAAATTCAAGGGATTGTCAGCGGTGATCGATATGCATATACAAGCATATATGAACAAAATTGAAATCATTTTGGAGAAATGAGTCTGAATCCCAACATGAAACTTACGGCGATTATTCGCATGTCGATATGTACGTATATACTTGTATAGATGCAAATGTTTATAATGATGAAATGAGTGCGTAGGAACTAGGGTTTGTCAAGATCTCAGACCTGACACGCTCGCCTTGGCGTCCTTTGACCATTTTCGCTAGAGGCTTGAGGGAACTCGAGATCAGTAGCAGAGACGACTGCGATGAACAAAGCTAAAACCCTAATAGCGGATTGGAGATATGAAGCGTATTTATATGAAGGGTCGCATTGGTGGACTGGGCTGATGGGTCCATGAGCCCTATTTGGAGGAAACTATGGGCCCAGAAAGCCCATAGACTTGGTAAGATTGGGCCGATGGTGAAAAATGTTGTTTAGCTATGGGCTGCATTAATCAATGCTAGGGGTTCTTCTTCTCTTGAGTACTATTTTGTCAGAATTCTGACATCACATAACATAAATAAATTTCCCAAAACAATGTAATAATATAAATTATGATGCCGAAAATTAAATGGTGGCTTTTGTGCTCCTTGCTGTGGTTCTTGCACAAAAGCTATGACGAGGTGGCTGTATGCAAGAATGTAGGGTAGGAAGTGTGTAAAAACGTAACTTATCCTTGGCTTAGTAGCCATTTTTATAGCGCGGAAGATGGAGGAATTTTAGGGGCTCAGACGGCCACTGGTCACGCTTTTATTTCCTTGTTCGAAGCGAGACATAAATTGAGGGTTCGATTTTTGAGATTTAGAACGCTCTAAAACTTCATTTGCAGGGATTTTGCCAAACAGATTCCATAATTGGTTCCTTTTGGTGAGTGGTCTGATTCCCGAAAGAGTGAAAGCCAACTGGTAATGGAATGTCGAGCATTTAGGATGTGCACTACTATGTGCTGAGCAAATGAGTGTTGTATAAGCCAGCATTAAATGACTGAATATTAAATAATTGAGCATCAAAGGCTAAATGAAGAAACTTTTTATGATTATTATGAACAATAATGCTACTGACACTTTATTTTGTACCTCATATTTTATAGTATGCTAAGGTGACAGTTAAAAAATGACAACTCACATAAATAAATAGAGAGAGAGAGAGTTTGAGAAAAGTAATATCACTTCAGTATATAATAAAATATGAGCTACAAAATGAAGTATCAGTAGTTGAATCAAGAAAGGTTTAAAATGGTTAATTGGACTTCAAATCACCAAACAAGTTGTAACTTTGATGGATCGAGGTTACGAGGAAGTCAGGGTCCATGTGCGATTTTGTGCACAATATGTGAATGTGAGTACGTATGAGCTTCAACGGTAACCATAATAAATTTGTAGGAAAGGGTATCCCAAACTATGCATCAATCTCTTTGAAAAGTTAAATGTATTTCAAAGAGATCAATGCATGGTTCGAGATATTCTTCCCTGCAAATAGTATTTTTAATAAATTTATTAGCTTATCTATTCTCTATTCTAATATATGATGTCTCTAAATTTTGTCATTGTGTTTATTTTTTAATTTTTATATTATCCTTAAAAAATAATCCTAATTACTTTTGAAATACGTTGATGGCAATAACCATAAGAAGAAAGACGACAAAACTTGTCTTTCACTTAGTGCTAGCTCCACATAACTGTCCATACCACTATCAAGGAGGGTTACACATTTAAATAATGCTTCTCACTTCTTCAATTAATCCCTTCTTAGATAATTCTTTTCGCTTAACTTTTTTTTTTCTTTTTTTCTTTTTTAATTATTGTATACTTCTTATAACAATGTTCAACTTGCACGAGTATTGCCTGTGTCCCAACCTCTAGTTCTTTTTAACGAAGAGGATATGATAAAAATAAGTACGTGGATGACATTTTTATAATTGATATGTCATTCTTGTAATTAATAATGATATTTTTTGATATATTCGGGTGTCAAGACCAGCTTACGCACATTTCGACTAATTTATGAAGGATCAGTTCCACCGCCCACTAGTGAGGAATCCATTTAAAGTCAGAACTTTATCCAATAATAATATTTTTATACATAGAAGAAAGATATAGAAGAAAATAAAATATAAATAAGAAAAGGGGTAGGATAATTTTATCCCCTTCAAAGAAATATGATAGTCCCCGATTATCATATCCGGAGTGTAAAATAAAAAAAATAAACTCCAAATATAACAAATATGAATGATCATTTTCAAAATGGCCACATTAGACCTATGATCCCTAACAAACATATCCCAAAGCTCTCAAATTTCTGGTGGTCGAAACTCAAGACTTAGAGGTATTTCTCTCCTAAGTCTCAGATTTGTAACCTCTCACGTGTTATCAACTTTTACGTGGCTAGTCCATACGGGAGAAAAATCCTAATTTTAAGTAGAATCCTCGTAAATGGATGGTGTGATTAGTCCCCGAGAACTAGTTGATATTAAGAGCTCTCAAATTCATTATGACTCTAGGGGAAAAAAGAAGATGGCGTGCTTGTTCAAATGGCAGAACATAAATTGCTCCATTAACTAACTTTTGTGGACCAATATTTGATTACCAATGTGTTCCACAACCAGAATTACCTAACCCACTCAAGTTTTAACTATCCTTAATGCATCAATCTCAACTTGATGGTCAAGTAGAACATGATTAGTGATAAACAGAGCAAGAGGGTTTGCCTTTGAATTTCTAGGTTCCCCTCATATGATGATCAGTAAAAGACTTTAAAGTCTATTAAAAAATTATTTGATATTTAACTTTAAAACTTCAAACCTAATAAAAAAATCGTGTAAATTGACTTAACACAGTCAATTAAAACTAGATAGCTATATTAATGATCTCATTCATGGACCCTAACCCTTCTTTTTTTGTGTTTATTATTATTTTTTTTTGAGATAATTGACCCCCACCCCAGAATCCCCTCAACCAAAAAAAAAGGCATTTGGGTGGACAAATGTATGTGTGCGTGTGTGGGGGAGAGGGAGAGAGAGAGGGAGGAGAGAGAGAGGTGCATGTCCTTATACTTCGGAGCCATATTCAGAAATGGGTGCAACCATCACAAGGTGGGGAGTTTGCAAAATTGAAGAGAGAAAAAGAAAAAAGAATGGCAACAAAACTGTCAACGACGTTTCTCCACGATCACCATCTTCAACCCCGTCACCTCACATCTCTCTCATCCTGACTCTCTCTCTCTCTCTCTCTAAAAATGTCCCCAAGCAAAGCCGGAAACAAGCCTTCAAAAGGCGGAGGAGGAGGCAGTACTATATCGACGAGAAGGAGAGCGTTTGATTATGTTGAATTAGAAGATGCTTCAGGAGGTGGATTAGCCATCGGAAACGGCCACCACCAAAACCACAACTACCGCTCTCCGGCGGGTTGTTATGCCATTTTGCGGCGGACGATGCAGTCAATGTCGAGAATTTTAAGGCCGGGTAGGAATCTAAACCGTTGGATTTTGGGTATTCTGATGTTCTTCTTGGTTTGCACCACGTTTATCAAGTTCGCGCTAATGAGCGGGATTCACGAATTAGACGACACCCGCAGCGGAAACCAGTTTCTGATACGGCGGCCGCCGGAGATTATAGGCGGCTCAAATATGCCTCAGAATGTTGTCACCGAGCACGGTGGCTCCGGCACCGTCAAACATTATCAGTCTCCGGTCAGACTCTCTCTCTCTCTCTCTATCTCTCTGTTTCTCTCTCTCCGCTGAATGTGGGTGACATGTTTCTCGATTCATAAATATTGGGTAATGTTATACATTTTTGGCGGTAATTTAGGTTCTTTCTCGAAATCAAATCCTATAAATTTATATTAAATTGCAGCTGTCTGTTTGATTTGGGTTTCATTTTCAGTAACCTTTTGATTATTTTTTTGTATAATTTTCTCTGTTTTTTCCCTGCTTTTCCAGACTCTTGAAATTTGGAGGAAGCCAAGAGCTGACAACTACTACAAATGCATCGGCCGAACACAAAAGGAAACAAGTGTGTGCATAAATTTCAGCGAGTCCAATTTTATTGACCCTTTTTATGATTAAAATTATTTATTTAAATTTTTAGGTTATTCTAAAAAAATTTAACTCAATAAAATATCGATAGGTTCTTCAACTAAAAATTAATTTTTTTGCATGAAAAAATAAAAATATTAAAGTAAGAACTTAAATCAAGTACCAACCAATATTCAATTGAAGTGAAATTCTGTATGGGATTCTAAAAAATCAATTTGACCATTGAAAATTTTGACAATTAATGTAAAATCTCGAAGTGGTCCACAAAACTAGACTCGATTTCGAATTTGGGAAGATATATTGCACTTTTCTGTAGTACGCGTGTAGTTCAGACAAAATAATGTAATTTTGCCCATTTTATTCTCGAAACTATATCGTTTTAATTTATCACGCGAATTGTTATAAAATGCATAAAATCAAAACGATATAATTTTGAGGACAAATAGAGCAAAACTACGTCGTTTTGTCTCACTACACCCGCACTATAAGAAAATATACTACAGCCTTTCCGAATCCCTAGTTTTCAGCACCACGACTTCTTAGCTGTTCAATTTCTCGTGTCTTTTTTTTGTTATCTTTTCTCTTGCCATCTAAGTCTTGAGTTCTTGTTTGTTGCAGGGAATGACACTGCCACAAATGGGTACATTCTAGTTCATGCAAATGGGGGATTAAATCAAATGAGAACAGGGGTAAGAATCTGTATTTTGATAGTCTAATTATTAGTCTTTCTTTAAGGGGAATGGGAAAGCCTGTGCAGCGTGCACAGTAAAATATTTTGTACACCCAAATAACGTCGTTTTAATACACAAAATATTGTCTGAACATTGCTTAAGTAGTTGGTCAGTATTTTGTGTACCCACAATACCGTTTCGATGCAAAATATGCCCTACTGTGCACACTGCAGTCTGCACAATAGAGCCTCCAATTCTTCTTTGAGGATAAGATGGAGAGAACGAACATAGCGATTCTCTTCCTAATTATTGGTATTGATAATTGATACTGGAAAAATAATTTTCTTTCTTTGTCCCAACCCATGATCTAAACGAGTCTCGCATACACCGGAATACATCTTCCTCGACACCGAGGGCATCCCCCAAGCGCGGATATCCCAAAACGTTATTTCAAAATTGAAAACTACCATATCGTGCAGCGGAGAGCGTATTGGGGACTTGTTCGATATGGTTGTGCAAGTTTTCAATTGTTCCTTCTTATTTCTTGAAATCCTATATGTTTTCACAGTGGCTATTTTTCTTTGATTGTTTTAAATGCAGATAAGCGATATGGTTGCTATTGCAAAACTCATGAATGCCACTCTTGTTCTTCCCACCTTAGATCATGAGTCATTTTGGACCGATCCTAGGTGAGGATTTCTCAATCATTTTTTTTGTAAATTCTAATAGGAATACATAATGTCAGAGATCTTCTGTCCAAAGTTCTAATGCAATCTAAGTCACACGATTTGATAGCGATCTCGAAGCACGCTAATCTCAAGACACTTCGGTACGACTGAAAAATGCATCAAAGGGATACTATAAAGAGATCCGGGGGGTCCTGTTGTGCACAAAGCATAACACATTGTGTTGCACACCAAACGATGCCATTTTGATCACCAAGGTCCTCAACACACCCTATTGTGCACTGTGCACAACAAGATACCCACGTCCCCAGTAAAGAGCTACAACAGAGAACGATTTCATTATTTGTTTCTTCCCAGTGATTTCAAAGATATCTTCAACTGGAAGCACTTCAAAACAGCTCTAAGAGATGATATTGACGTGGTGGAGTCCCTACCACCACAGTTTGCGAAAGTGAAGCCCCTCCTTAAAGCCCCAGTTTCTTGGTCAAAGGCAAGTAATATGGTGTCTAAATCTTCTTCACTGGTAATGGGTATTTTATAAAAAGACCGAGGATTCTCTAATCTGAATGATGGGTTTTATGAATCCAGGCAGGTTTTTATAGAGGACAAACACTTGTATTGAAGAAGCAGAAGGTGATGAAGTTCACCAAAACCGACACGCGCCTGGCAAATAATGGCCTCTACAGTTCAATCCAACGGCTGAGGTGCCGCGCAATGTATGAGGCGCTTCGTTACACGGAGGAAATCGAAGTGCTCGGCAAAGAGTTGGTGAATAGACTTCGGAACAACAGCGAACCTTACATTGCTCTCCATTTAAGGTATCAAACTGCAAAACTGGTGTTCTGATTACAAAAAAAAAAAAAAAATGCAAACTGCTGTTGGTCTTCAAAATGTATCCATGGGGAAATGCAAATACTTAACCTCTGTTTTTCTGCTTACCCTAAAAATATGATTGCAGATACGAAATGGACATGCTTGCTTTTACCGGCTGCAGTCACAGCCTCAACTCATCGGAGGCTGAGGAGCTTCGTAAACTGAGGTACAAAGTGAGGCACTGGAAGCAGAAGCGGATCCATGGAGAAGAAAGAAGACTCCAAGGCGGGTGCCCCATGACCCCAAGGGAGGCCGCAGTGTTCCTCGAGGCCATGGGGTACCCTTCTGCCACCAGAATCTACATAGTCGCAGGGGAGATTTACGGAAAAGAAGGGCTTGAACCGCTCCACACAAAGTACCCAAACATATACTCTCACTCTACCCTAGCAACAGAAGGAGAGTTGAAACCTTTCAAGCACTTCCATAACCAACTAGCTGCCTTGGACTACATTGTAGCACTTGAGAGTGATGTTTTTGTGTATACCTACGATGGAAACATGGCTAAGGCGGTCCGGGGTCACCGGATCTTCGAAGGGTTCCGTAAAACCATCAGTCCTGACAAGTACGTATCAATATGCCAAACATCGCATAAGAAGCATGAACATGCCAACATGCCAACCAGCCTCGCGTGTCCATGTCTAATACAGACACATCTTGAACATTAACACCTAAAGATGTGCTCCGGAAAAACTTAAATACATAAACAGATATTTTACTATATTTTCTCTTAGTTAGAGACCTTAGATACACACTAGGAGGTCATCATGTAACTTCTAGAAGTTGAACCCAGTTAAAATTGCCATGAATGCTTAGTGCATTAAAACTTAGTGAGTAATGAGTATTGATTCATCATATTCCGTATATTTTTCTTTCTTAAGCCTACTTTGACAGAGATGATGTTCATGTCACGTTCATATCCTGTGTCTCATGTCCCACGTCTTATGTCCGCACTTGTAGTTCTTCAACTATACTAATAACTACTAGCTCTCATTCTTGAGGTTTTTATTTTTTTATCAAACACTTCTTGAGGTTTGAATACGTGGTTTGATATGATTCTCATAAAATGTTGCAGGCAGAGTTTTGTGAGACTGATTGACGAATTAGACAAGGGTAAGTTGGGTTGGGAGGAATTTTCATCAGAGGTCAAGAAGCTACATGTAAATAGGATTGGAGCACCACAATATAGAGAAGTCAGACATATCCCAAAGATTGAGGAGTACTTTTATGCAAATCCCTTCCCTGGTTGTGTTTGTGAAATGTCCTGAATGAAAAAAAAGCAGCAAGAGTATAACAGATCTGACATGAAGCTAAACAGCAACAAAGATCTGACACGAAGCTAAAAGGGCATTTATTGATTATTGAGCCGCACCTGGGTAGACATGTGGCTTGTGCAATCAAGCACGTGATATCGATTTGCTTAAGCTGTTGCTGCAGCTGGTATGGATGTGTGCGTGCGATTTTCTTGCTTTCTACCAACAGATTGAAGCCGAACAGACGTCATCCAGAGAGCAGAGCCAGGACCACATGAACATGCCATATTGCCATCACACAAATATACAAGTTTTTCATTTATGTACATAATTCATATACGGTTTTATTTACAAAAACAAGTTCATCCCATAATAAGGTGACGCTTATTGCTGCACAGGAAAATGTAGGTCGAGTTTCATATATATGCAAAGTGCAAACACTTATACTTCATTAAGTGTAGCACCCTTAGAACTCTTTATTATCAACCCAAATGTAATGTGGATTTCACATATTATGATCCTTTTGCTTTCTTTCTTTTTTCGATTTTTAGATGCTTTCGAAACTTTCATCTTGTTCCCATCTGGGGAAGATGGGTTGAAAACTTAGTAAAAAATATTAATAATTGGGAAACTGATTGGGAAACTATGAGCGATCTGCATTTCAGCAAGCAGAATAACCATATATTGCCTCGAATTAATGAAACTTATCTTTGTCTTCCTCCATTTAGTTATACCAGTCAAGGAAGATGATTGAGAAAGTCAGTACAAAAAGAAAGAGTAGAAGGAAAGTTCTGCTACTGCTATTCCGTTGGATGGCTTGGGAAAGTTCTTTGTTTCCAAGTTCAACATTCTTTGTAGCTTCAACTGCCTGTTAAATTGAACAGGTGTAAGAAGATTACTGGTCCAAAGCATCAAAATAGTAGCTTTAATTAAGTGGAAAGAAACAATTCGTTGAAAATACCATGCATTGTTATGAACAAGTGAAATTAAAAGAGAGGAGAAAAGTTTATGCTTACATCATCTACTAGCATATCCAGGCCAAGGCATTAATCTATAGACAGGTCTTTTGTGTTGCGATTCACATGAAAATATTGTTAACTCTCTCTCTCTCACACACAATTTTGGACAAAATCTTTATTCATGTCGTTTTGGGGAAGACAGGGAAGTGAAATCTCAAGATTTTGCCACCGGTTTAGCAAAGGCAGTCATCAGACCAATGGTTGGTTTCGATACCAATTTATTGATTTCAATCAATTTCTAACTTGTTTTTTCTTAAGTAAAATAAAGATAATCTGGGTTCTGTGTTGCCAAATTCAAATGGCACGGATAAGATGCAGTGGCATTGCAGATACCAATTGTTGCATTGCTTTTTCAGAAAACTGCGGCCAAGTCCTATTCTTGGGACTTAGCTGCAGCTAAGGAAGAAAATAGATATGGCAAAGTCCTTTTTTCAGGTGAGACTACAATGATATTTTCTCCCTTTTCAAATGAGACAGAGATGGGAGAACAAATCAAGTATGTATAGACTATACAGGCTAATTACTCAAACCAAAATAAGTACAAAGACAAGGGAACGGACCTGCTCATACAAGAACTCTATCTGTTGAGCTTGTTGCAGGACATGTGTTGACATGAGGTGATTCAAGGCAGACATTTCGACCATCTTTGTCTCAGTTTCTTGAGCAGCATCTAGAAGACTAGTCAACTCCACCTGCACAAATACAGAAAGGAGCAGCTTTAGTTTAGGACCATCCCCTCATGAACCATAACATAACACTCATAGAAACCACCAGTGGCGTAGCCAAGGATTTTGGCTGAGTGGGGGCAACCTATTCAATTCAATTTTCCATTTTCCTGGGACATATTCAAATCAAATACAACTTATGTGTCCACAACATCGAGTCAAATTTACTCAACCAAACCAATCAGTTTTTATACTACTGAAACTTCAATAAATCCATAGACCCAAATTATTATTTTTCCACCGAATAAATTAATCATAAATCTTCCAAAAGAGTCTTACATTGTAAAATACTACAATAAATAATTGTATACTAAAGCGAAATAAATCAATAAAAGTATAAGCATAACAAAAATCTATATTCATCACAGGATAGAAGGTGACAGGTATGCATACATGTATAAATTAAAAATAGTTTTGCACGATATGTATTGAAGGGGTTAACTCAGGAGAAACACGTGTAAGTTTAAAGGGGCCATATAATAGACTAAATAAATACTATGGTAATAGCTTAATTGTAGAGTTGAGTGGGGGCTTATGCCCCATCGGTCCTAGGGTACATTCGCCACTGGAAACGACATTCATAAACAGAAAAAATTCTGTCTTCTTTTGGGAGCAATATGGGCTAAAGAAGCATGAAGATGATCTTTGAATTGGGACCAAACATGAATGGCAGAGAAATCCTCAGGCAACCAATATGAAGATTACCTGAAGGGCACGAGTTTCATCATCCAAAAGTTGCTGCTGGACTCTAATAGGGTCAGTTTGAAACTCATCAGGCTCTCTGAGCTCTGAGTTGTTAGGTTCCTTCAACTCTATCTTGTTAGAACTAGAGTTGTCAACAGATTTATTTGTAGCAAACCGCTTCAGTCTTCTTCTGGGTATTGCTCGGTTAATAGCTTCTTGGAACCGTACTGCTCGAAGCTGGTCAAACTGTGTTGTAACTGAATGAAGCTTTTCACTTAAAATCAACACCTGAATTAGAAAGAGGTGATAGAAATAAGAACTATTCATGCACAACAATGAAAACTGAACTCGAATGCTGCAGAGAATATGGAAACGTCCAATTCACATGAATTTATATAATACAACCATGTATTGCATTGTGCAGACATTACGTTCCATGAGTTCATGATATTTAATATACCATTATCGGGAAACTAAGGAGGGCGGGGTGTCCATGTTGTACAATAATACTTTTCTGACACTCCCCAATGCGTCAGACATTTTGGCATCAACCATGGCAAAGAAACCAATGTCAAAATCTTGGTCGAACCGCGTAAAATAAGCAATATGCCAATCAAACGCACTGAGAAGTTAGCCATAACCTAATTCTTACTGGCATTATCTATGTAAACCCATATTTTTTTGATTGTCTGGTCAGGAAAGTCATGCATTGAAATTTGAAGATACATTGAAATTTGAAGGACAACAAGCAAAGCTGCATTCAGGTTGGATTTCCAGCAATCACAGATGGTATTCTGTTTACCGAAGAAATGAAGACTAGAGAGGAACTTTTTCCCTCCCTTCCGTTTGTTGGATTTGTGGCCGGGAAATAAGGTTGTACAAATTTTACTCTCATCCCTTTCTCTCCACCTTCCCACTCAACCATCCACCTCCTCCCTTATTCTCTTCTTTTGTTTTACCTTCTCTTCTCTTCTCTCTCCAGCCAAACATAGCATAAAAATAAAAAGGAGCAATTCCAATCCCAATAAATTTTACAGCAGCAACAAATTTGAAGTGATAAGAAATGAAGACATATATAAGTGTCTAAATTTGGAATTTTACCACTCCGTGTTTATGTGCAATAGTATCCGCATTAGAATGATCACCCTTTATGCCAAGCCATCCCTTCGAGTTTGGCTCTTCGTCATTTATACTGCTTTTGAGAAAATCTATTTGTTCTTTGCATGCTTTAACAAAAACTGTAACCTGCCAAAATTTGAATCGGTGAAGTTATAGATTTGTTCTTCAAAGATATATATGGAAATCAGCAACAAGTTATAGATTTGTTCTTCAAAGATATATATGGAAATCGGCAACCAGGACGTAAAATGCCATAATGAAAATATTCTTTAGTATCAGCAAAAATATAGTACTAAGCAATGAAATCTATACCCCCTTGCTTAATTTCAAATACATAAAAAACAAAAGAAAAGCAAGGGAAATGAATGATGTTTGGTTTAAACCGTGGTGAATGAGTAGTGAGATACAGTTATGCTTTGTGCCTGTAACAACCTCCCACCCAACCCTGAAATGTGTGCACATGTGTCTCGACCAATTGGGAGGGGTTAGCCAAATAAACCGTTCTGCCAAGGATATATAAATTCAGATCATCTTTAACTGCATGTCAACTTACATCTTCCCCTCGTTTCAGTTGGATTTGCCTCTCACTTCAACAGGACTTCCTCTCCCTATCGGTTTCTCCTTCTTAATCCAACACTCCGAGAGTTGTCTGCTATGATTAAACTGTGATGATAGAGCCCATTTGATAACAAGAAACATCATCGTGATTTAATTGCATCTTGAAACCATATACTAATGAAACCATCTATTCTTTAGATTTCATTTTCTTGGTAGCAGTTCAATTAACAATGATCTTATCACTCTTCTTGATCGATGCAACTACCTATGTTCGATATACATGACCAAAACATCTAAGTCTGCCGACTCTGCTCCCACTCAATATATCTTCAGTTGGAGCTACTCCCACCAACTTCACTAAATTTTCATTTGCACCTCCATATTTTCTGGTCTTCTTACCACACGCCCATTTTTGGATCTATTGATAGGTGTTTGCAATGGGCTTTTTATCATCCTCATCTCATTGCACTCATTTTATTAATGCACTGTTTCTTCCTTGCCTGAAATTTACTGCCATAAAGCATCGATGATTTTTTGCTTCCCTAAAGAATTTTATTTTCTGCCTAAAGAATTTTATTTTCCTATCTATCCATAATATGCCAGAAGCACCCTTTTTTTTCTCTTTTATCATACACCCCTCAACTTGAGCCAACTTACGTTACACAACCACATTATACATGTTCTTTTTCACATCGATATAACCCTTTGTCACCCTGTTCTTCACTACCATCCACATACCATATCTACATTTATAGCCACCCCATCACAATTTTGTTCCATGCCACCAAAAACCATATGAGATATATCTTCCTTCCCTCCATAATTTTAATCAGCGTCCTCAATAAGTACATTGCTTCCACAGTTCATCTACCAAGAACAAATTAAAAGCGATTCTCACACTGTTGTTGATAGTTGTTATAAAGCTTAAGCGATGCTCAATTATTCTCTTCCACAATATCATCATACGACTCATTACTTAATACCTCTAGGACATTGCCATTTTTAATCACCCTCTTATTTGCCTAGCAGAGAAGGAATACCCAAACCTAGCTTTTATTTAGAGCTAAATGGAGCTAAATGAAAATAACTCCTAATCAAGTAAAGAAAGCAACATAAAATGCATCATTGAACTAGATTCATGATAAACGCATTGGACTTTGATCAATAATCCAGGTCAACATCTACATGTTTTTAATATTTATCCATAACCCAAGTCAAACATCTAATGTTTTTAACTGCGATCTACAAACCAGGTCAAACATCTACATGTTTTTAACATCCACACCGAAAAAGGAAAAGACAAATGACCCATTTTCCCAAGGATACTAACTTCGTTGTTTGACCTAGGAAACCCATTCAAGCAAAATCACGCAGATTGCAATTGTGGAACACTTCGTATAGCTTAGTTCATTTTAGCTCATTCAGGCACAGCTTGCAAAAGTATCAAATCTCCCCAAAAAAACTGAATAACTACGATGACCAGTATATATTACAATAAACATCGTTTGCTAGTCAAAATTCTAGAATGCCTGTTCAATTACGCAAAGCACTGCAAAGGGTAAGTTTACGGACTTACTTCATGCTCAATACTGTCTCTCTCCTGCTCAGTGGTGCGGTGCAAGTCTACATAATCCTTCTTATGCTTCACCAAGTACTGTTCCAAAACTCCGATGCTTTCAAGCTAAAAAGGGAGGAAAAGAAGCATATGCACTAGTAAAACTGGCTGCAAATTTGTCTACAAATGCTTATTTCGTTTGAAAGGAAAAGTAAAAATGCTCTTCAGAAACAAGTGGCAGCACCCCTTGCAGCGAATGACTGAAAACAGAAGTATGAGTGCTGCAGTCTTAAAGCACATACCGTCTTCAATGCAGCTTTAGTAAAAGATGACCTTTCCCGAGGTTTGTGCATAATGAAAGATGCCATCACAGCTGCCAGTTTAGACTGTCCAAAGCAACCATACCTTTGTTATTGAGGATATTTCAGACAAAAAGGACTTCAAATCTGACAACAAGGTGTAACTTATCTAGGAGCTGAGACTCCTAACGAAATTACCACGACTGCTTTCAAAAGTAGAATACGTTAGAATGCATCTCCATGATGAAATATTATCTTTATAGAGCATGTTCTACTCCTTCGTAGTATTGAAAATCTGCACACTATCTTTCAAAGATCAAAAACAGAATGTGACAGATTGCTCAAAATTCTACCCAAAATTCCGATAATGAAACTAGACTATAGTGTTAAGAGTTTGTTCCACATTGATTAATTATTACCTCCAAAACTAGTATATGGGCTTGAGCGACCTCTGCACTCTCGTTGCCAATTGGTTTTGAGTTGAAAGCTTTATCATGATTTATTCCATATTGATTAACGATGGCGCACAAAATCCCTTCACCATTCGTAGTGAAAAGTGCACCTACTAGCCCAATCAACCAGGTAAAGGGACCTCACAGCTCGATCCAAAACCTCATACTCAGATTTTCAAGTAGTAGATGGATATTTTCTTATATAACAAACCGTAGTTCAATTCCATCTGATTTGTGAGTGGACCCTACCCACCGAATGTCCCCTTCCCTCGCCAAAGGTCCCCTTGGCCCGACCAAACGTCTGCTCTTGGTCATCACAATCACCTCCCTTGGACCACAACATCCTCGTTGTGCCACATAGCCCAATCATGTCTCTGTTGGTCGCCGGCATGGAATTGACATACAAAGGGACAGGGGTTATGCTTTGTAGCGACCTACACACACACCTACTGGCCCAGTCAACTCTGTCAAGGGACTTCATAATCTGCCCAAATGTTTGAACTCAGGTGTTCAGGTAGTATATGGTGTTTCTTTACATATTGAATTGTACTTCAACTTCCATCCACTGTGGGACTGGACCCCCAGCCTGACGTCCCATTTAACTTACCGAACGTTCGCTGGGTCGACCAGACGTTTGGTTCTGTTCGTCACAAATTGAGCAATTTAAGGATACTTCTATGCTCCAGATTTCAGGTGTGGGATTTAGGAAATGCAGTGGTGCAATATAAGCATATAAGTACATAGACATGAGGCCCAATTCTAAAGCATGTGACGTTTCTTCCTAGACATCAATTGGAATTTAGGGATTATGACATTTTTTATATTCCCAATTTGCCACTAGGTGATCATAGACAACAGAAACTTTTGCACTGATACCAACTGACGAAGTTGAAAATCACATCTGCAGTCAAATGGACAAAAAGTCCGCATATGTCACATGAATTGCAAGGCAAAGACCCATCAGTTCTTTTGACATTGTTACAATGTTATCTCAGGTCACAATCCAACGACATGTACTCTTTCTCCTCGCTCCATGTTTGGTTCCCTCCAATTTCTTCTTCCACATATTTGTCTCCAGATAAGGGAACTGTGAACAGATCACATCTCCAGTAGACGACAGGTGGTACCTTTATCCTTTAAGAATATTTTATCCATCTTCAACATTCAGGTGTGAAATAATTAAAGAGCATCCAAAAGATATTTGAATCACTGAAATGAAAATACAGAATTGCAGGAAAACTTTTTCCGCCAAGGATCACAATTGAGTAATATAATCCCCTCATCCACGAAGACAACTGTTTGCAGTAAACCATAAGTGGCAAGTGTCATACCAAGAAGGTAATCCAAGGGTTCATAAATCAGATGGTAATTCAATAGGAAATTACTACTATTGACTCAAAAGGATAACCAACCTCATTATATCCCAAAGATAAAGCTGAGCGGTGCACAGCATCCTTAAAATCTTCCATTCTGTCTCTGACTCTTGCCATAGCCTAAAATCAAAATGGACGTATCTGCTAAAGTCAATGCCTCTCCTTCTGCACTCGCGCGAGAACAAGCTGGACTGCTCTTCTCTTGATGGTCGCTTCCTCTTTCTCTCCTTGAAGCAGAACAGATAACCTCTGCAAAATACCAACCTCGAAGATGCACAATCATTTTAAACAAACAGGACAATAAATGTCTTATAACAACTAGGCACTAGCAAAACGTTTCTTTTGTAAGTCTCCATGTGTTTATCATACATGCAAACAATATGATTTATTGGATACTGGTAAGAGCTTGATCGAGTTGAATTGGTAAAAGGATAAATAGGCCGTCAGTCTTGCGACAATTATGTTTTGTTCAGGTGGATATTGAGGCCCAATCAATCTGATTTTTTGCATATGTGATTGACACATTTATGCCTACAAAATCACCATCTCGGGTCATCAAATATATCAAATTAGACTGCGGTGAATCCCATTTTCAAGATCCTCTTATGTGATATAAAAGGCATCCCAATGCAAGAGACTCTTAGGCCGCCACTAAGGGGTTTGAGGAAGGTCACATAAACGTTACACTGCATGCGGTACGGTGAAAAAAACCAAATACCTAGCAAATGTACCTTTACAAACACACCCACAAAGGTAGTGAAATAAGAGTGGATTAAGACAGCAAAATCTGAGAGTCAAAATCCAGATAAGAGAACTGGCAACAAATTTTGAAGGGAAGACAGATTTCACAAAACCATTGGATCCGGAATTCTGGGGAAGTGGCAATTGAAGTATTCTCCGGATAATTAACTGAAACGCAGGATGAATTTTAGCCAAAATGGGCAAAACAAACGAAATCCATGAATATTCAGCGCCGAATTTTTTTAATACATCAATGGCCACTGAGAAAAAAAAATAATGCATCATGCCGAATGGACTGGGAAACTCCGAATTCTTGAGCACAAACCTAAAACTAAACAAACCCACATCCGAATAGACTGAGACGTATATACCAAAGTGGGGCTTTAGTCTAAATCTCCAACTATTGGTGCTAAAATAGCCAATCTATTAAGTACTGTTCCTTCCTTTTCAAGACCAATTTCTGATGCAACCAGGGACGGCCCTGGGTAGAAGCCTAGGCCCCCGAAAAAATGCTAGAAGAAGGGGAGGAAGGCCCTAAATGTGGTACTACTGCTTCTGCGTTGTGTTAAAGTGATTAAATCCTGAAGTGTAGATCGGACATCCCAAGACTCCTCCTAGGCGTGTTTGTTTCATAGACCCAAGCATATCGCGTTTAAGCATCTAAATTATCCATAAAAACACAGCAAACAGATGGAGCCAGGAGGAGAGAGAGAGAGAGAACTGTACCTGTTCGATTTGGGCTGGTTCTAATTCTGATCGTGATCCCTGACGCAAATTATTTGCGGTAACTATGCCTTTTCTTAGGTGAGAAGGCCATGGCTTCTAATTTTAATAATTTTCGTGTAATAATAATGTCAATCCTGACATCCTACCAGTTGGTTTTTTTAACTCACAGTGATCGGGTCAATATACGTCTTGATTAGTTCTCAAAAGATTAATCACGTCATCGACTAGTATGGGTCACAATTAAAAACGTGACAAAACTTTGTATAAACTACGCGTGTAGTCGTTTCGATTTTCAATTGTTTTTTCGGCACGACAAAATGAAACAATGGGTTTGAGGTGAATTTTCTGCAAATTGATCTCAATCGAAATCTAGTAAAAATTTAGATTGGTTGGGGCTAAGTTGGTCCGGTCGATCTTTCGAATTCCTGAATTGGCCTTTATTTTGCGCCCATAAAAAAATTTAGTTTTGGACTAAACTTTGTACACGGAAAATAAAAATACTAATTGTGAAAAATAATCGAAAACTCATACATTTATTTAGGGCTTGAATATATGTTTCAACCATTAGATTAGATGGAAATGAACGACATGGATTGATTGAAAAAAATCAATTTGGCTCACTCAGTTTAATTAATAATTTATTTTTATCTCTCGGTTTGGTTTTTATTTTTTTATTTTTATTAATTAAGCTGAGCGAATCGAACTGATTTTTTTCAATCAATCTATGTCATTCATTTTCATCCAATCTAATGGTTGAAACATATATTCAAACCCTAAATAAATAAATGAGTTTTCGATTATTTTTCACAATTAGTACTTTTATTTTTCATGTAAAAAGTTTAGTCCAAAATTAAATACTATTTTGATGGGCGCAAAATAAGGCCCACTTGAGAATCCGAAAAATCGACCGAACTAACTTAGCCCGAACTGATTTAGATTTTTACTAAATTTTGATCGGGTTCATTTTGCAGAAAATTTTACCTCGAACTAATTGATTTCATTTTTTTTCTTTCCCAAAAACAACCAAAACCAAATAAATTACACCTCTAGTTCATGTAGAATTTTGTCATGTTTTTAATTGTGACTCATATTAGTCCACGATGTGATTAATTTTTTTAGAACTAATCGAGACGAGTGTGTATTGACTCGAACACTACAAGTTATAGAAAATTATTACACGAAAATTATTAAAATTAGAAGCCATGGCCTTCTCAACTAAGAAAAGGTACAGTTACAGCAAATAATTTGCGTCAGGGATCAAGATCTAGGGTTCTTTTTGTAGTTGTCACAAGATACATCCAATCTCTACACGATCAGAATTAGAACCAGGAGCAGCCCAAATCGAACAGGTACAGTTCTCTCTCTCTCCTCGCTCTATCCGTTTGCTGTGTTTTTATGGATAATTTATATGCTTAAACGCGATATGCTTGGTCTATGAAAAAAACACGCCTAGGAGTATTGGGATGTGCGATCTACACTTCAGGATTGAATCACTTTAACACAGAGGCAGAAACAGTAGTACCACATTTAGGGCCCCCTCCCCTTCTTCTTAGCATTTTTTCGGGGGCCTAGGCTTCTACCCAGGGCCGTCCCTGGTTATATCAGAAATTGGTCTTGGAAAGGAAGGAACAGTACTTAATAGATTGGCTATTTTAGCACCAATAATTGGAGATTTAGGCTAAAGCCACAGTTTGATATTTGATATATGCGTCTCAATATATTCGGATGTGGGTCTGTTTAGTTTTAGGTTTGTGCTCAGGAATTCAGAGTATCCCAGTCCATTTGGCAGTGATGCATTATTTTTTTTCTTCGTGGCCATTGATGTTTTGAAAAAATTCGGGGCTGAATATTCACGGATTTCATTTGTTTTGTCCATTTTGGCTAAAATTCATCCCGCTTTTCAGTTACTTATCCGGAGAATACTTCAATTGCCACTTCCCCAGAATTCCATATCCAATGGTTATCTGAAATCTGTCTTCCCTTCTAAATTTGTTGCCAGTTCTCTTATCTGGCTTTTGACCGCTCAGATTCTGCTGTCTTAATCCACTGTATTTTTCAAGCTTTTGTTGAGTGTTCAGTCAAGTAATTGAAAAAAGTGGATTTGGCATTTTCCCCTGATATGTGTTCCAAAATTGCCTCAACTGTGCCATAAAATTTGAATTGGGTGAGACCTTAAACTCCCTGGGTGTGAACAAACAAATTACGGCGGCATTGTCTAAAAACATGTGTGCTGGTTCATGCCTAAATACTTAAAGGAAGCATGGAAAAGGCACGGAGAATGTGGTTAGTTGTCCCTCTTGTAGTAAGATTTACTGCTGCTATTGGTGTGAGTTGTACGGAGTGTTTGCTCAAGTCAAGTCATGGCATTATTTCATTCTGGTATCCAAAATTTGGCCAAGCTTCTTTTGATATGCATTTTTTTTGCTGATATATCAATTTTACAGAATTGTTGGTGATTTAAAGCTGTCTCTTAAGGTTTATATACAAGTTAGGAATTGTGTGTGTGTGCGTGCACGTGCGTGTGTAAAGGTACATTTGTATAGATATATGGTTTTCTTCTCCACACTACATGCAGAGTAAGGCTGCTTGCATGTGACCTTGCTCAAACCCATAGTGGCGGCTGAGAGCCTCGTGCATTGGATATCAAATTAGAGATTCTTGATTCCATTTCTGCAAATATCCTGTTATGTAAGTGTGACCCTTGTTTGATTAAAGAAGGGACTCTTCACAGTCTCATTTGATGAGCCTAACAGTTCATTTTGTAGGCCTAAATGTGTTCATTACCCATGTAAAAAGTGAGATTGATTGGATCTCAATTGTCCAACATAACGAAGCATAATTGTCACAAGACTGACTACCCATTTCTCCAATAACCAATATGATTTGATCAAGCTCTTATCAATTCAATCAATATATTTTTTGCATGGATGATAAAGGCATCTAGACTTTCAAAATGAATGATTTGGATCGTCAAGTGGAATTGTGATGGGTTTCATTTTGCATCACCTAAGAGTCACACGAGAGGATTATCACATGTTGGGATTTTGATTCATTTATGTTTTCCTGTTTTTGAGTATCAATTTCTTACGACAAGATCAGCAAGGCTTTTGGAGCCAAGTTGGTTCAATGCTCCTGTCCAATCAGAATGTATGTAGGGTACTTCGTGACATAGTGGCATAAATGAGGAAAAAAGGAACTTTTGAAGCTCTGTAAAGATTCTTACATATTGTATTTTGTGCTACTCATTAAGTGCACATTGTATAATGGGCTGAAGCCAGGTTTTGAATCAGATGGTATACAAATGTGTGTGCATAGGCTTCTGTAATTATCTGATAAAGTGAATCTGGATATGGTATTGGGAATACCTCCTAGTGGAAGTGGGTTTAGTTTCTACGATTTCGTAACCACTTTTCAGTTTCTTTACATATTGGGAGGCTTCCTTGGAACAGGTTTTGCTTACCAGCTTCATGGGTTTACAATAATTAAGTATCAGCATTTTGTTGCATTGTAACTCTACGGAGATGATTATGCTGAAGCATGAACGTTTTTTCTTGATTCGTTTTTCGTACAAATTTGTTGTTTAGTTTCCGAATGCTGCTGCTGGATTTTTGGGTGAGGGTGCAATTATTGTAGCTTTTAATGTCAATTCATCCCACTATAAAATCTCACATATCCTTGTGAAAAGCACACCAGGATTTCATGTAATGGCAATGGAAATCCGAGCAGGTGGATTTTTTTCTTGTTTCCTTTGAAGTACATGCTTACATTTACTTGACCTCTTCTGTTTAAATGATGAGTTTCTACCCAATGAGCTGTTCATATGGACCAAGTAAATTAACAAAAAACATCTTCAATTTGAATATGGCTGACAGTTTCTTGAGAGTAATTAGCTAATGTTACATGACGCAGGGAATGGGTTTCTGGACGTTACTAGAAGGTTGTCTCCTCCTTGCGAACGCATTTGCAATACTAAATGAGGAGCGATTCCTTGTGCCGAGAGGGTGGAGCTTCCAAGAATTTTCAGGTGTCAGAAGAAATTCAATGAAGGGGCAGCTGATCGGTCTTATCTATGCGGTCCAGTACATGAGAATTCCTCTTATGGTTGCCAACACCATTGTCATTGTCGTGAAGCTTGTTTCTGGGTGATTTCCCTTGGTGTACGCCATTGCGTACAACTAACAATGCTAGTTTTGGTTAGGGATGTGTTTATCGAATATAGGCTAGATCTCGTTGTCTTTACTTGTGTTGTGCAAGGCACGAATCTTGATCATTTGAACAAGTTTATTTGGAATGTAATTTGGGAAATCTACGAACCTTCAATGGGAAATATGTGTTGATTGTTGAATAGATACAGTTCGTGGTGGTGATATTTCATGCTTTCATATTGTGGCATACTAACACTTGAATTTCTTCCTTATGAATACAATATAGATGCTGTGTTGTGAATCCAGATGACTTGTTGACAAAGTGTCATCATCTCTCACCAAAAAACAAGTGCATGGTTTTGGCATTAATTGCATATATATATTTTTTCATTTTAGGGTGTTCTGTAAGGGATTATTGTGGTTCAATCACTGAAGCGGGCAGTGACCCCGAAACGGATTCATCCCGGGCCAAAAATTTAATTTTCACGTTTCAATTTGTAGAGTTTTGACGAGTAGATTAACCATGCAAAAAATCAAGTTTAACGTTATTATTAAGAAAGTAAAACAAGTATAAGAATGCACTTCAATTTTTTTCTTGATTTGCCATGTGATTATAATTGTCAGAATAACTTAATTTTTTTATAAACATAATCTACTCAAGTTCTACGTGTACAATTCAAATCAAATTTCTAAACTATTAAAGGCACAACAACATTTGATATGCGTAGGGGCACAACAAGCTCCCAAGTCCATAAATCACATAAAGTACAAAATACTGCATAAAGCACTACACCGATTAAATCACCATTGGTAATGCCGAATGCATACGTGCGCACATGAGAGCGAGAGAGAGAGAGAGAGGAGTAAAAAAGAAATATATCATGAACCATTATTCTATACTAATAGCTTACGTTCTAAACTAACAAAACCAATTTCTAATTGTAACTAAATCTTCAAATTTTATTTGTTAGAGAAGAAATTGAAGCAAAATAGTTTTAAACGATGGCTTTGGGAGAAACTTGAAGCAGACATTAAACCAGTGCATTGATTTTTCTATCAAGTGATTTTTTTGAAACTTCTATTAAATCGTTTTTGGAAAAAAGAAAACCAAAATAAAATCAATATTTGTACGTCTGGACATATCAAGTGCCAAAGTGAGGCCCAAATGCTGGACAATGAGATAGGACAGTAGAGTTGTCCATTGCCAGGCTGAACTCCGATCATTTGTTCAAAAAATCTAGATTAGACTTGGGTCTCATGAAAAGAAACCTAGTATAGAAACTTTGTACTTATTGTAAGGAGCTTGATGAAGGAAGCCTCAGATTTATGGAAGAAATTTTGTTCCCGGAAAGACTTGTGGAATCATTCATTATCGAATTGGGGACAAATGAGTGTCAATGTAGAGAGGACTACAAGATCTAAACAGGTACACAATCAATTACGAGTACTAATCCTTTTGTGCTTTTTCCTTTATAAAACATGAAAAGCCAAAAAATTGTAAAGCCAAACCAACATCTGTTCCTACTACATATCATTAACTACTTCTATCCTAAGAGCAACTCCAACAATACTCACTAAATTAGCTAGCAAAAAGGACAAAAAAGTACACTCTTTACTTTGCCTATCTACTTTTTCACTTATCCATTCCAACACTAGTCATATAAAGAGTGGAGAGAGAGGCTAGCTACATGTAGTGAGGCATTTGGGGACAAGCTAAAATAGCTAGTCATATAAAGAGTCTATTGGAGCACTAAAAATAGTAATCACTAGTCAAACTAGCCAACAGACCTCTTTTAAAGAGGCTGTTGGAGTTGCTCTAAAAGCTTTAACTTAAAGTTTCAATGGAGAATCGAAATATAAATAACTAATCCCAGATCCCAACAGAAAAAACCGTCAGTTATAAATCTGCAAATAGATGGTAAGTCTTGGAGTCGACCGCGATGAGCCTCAGGGCTGCAACGGCTGCAGCCAAGGACATGCACCCAAAGAAGCAGACATTAAGCCAGTGCCATGATTTCTGAAGAGAACTGAGCTTATTATTTTTTGCAACCAAGTACATGTGGTTCGCGAGGATGAAAGTGAGGGGGAAGGTGCTGACCGCCCCTGTTAGGCTCATGAAGTCACCGAGGAACGGAAGTGCAGCAGAGACCAGCGTGTTTATCGCTAAATAACCGCCTCTCACCATGACACGAAACGATAGGTTGCGAATAGCCAGTGGACTTCCTTTGATGCCGTATCTTGTGTCCAAGTACTCGTACATTGGGCTTGCGAATATCTTCGAAAGTGGATCAAAATTCTAGTGTTAAGAGAAGTTCTAGTGGTGCAAAACAGAGAAATGAGCATGTGTTCATTGTAGCTAAAGCTTCACAAAAATATATGTACAACATAGGGCTTTGCCAAATGTATGACAAAGAATCAAATATTTCGGTAGCTTTGTTTCATTTAGGAAGCAAGTCATGGGAAAAAGAGACAACAGAGGGGAGCTAAGATGCACAGACACAGATACATGACACTACAGACATGCTTACAAGGATGTTTTAAACAAGTGCAGGACACGACACGTGGGAAATGCACAAAACATGTATATATGTATGCATTGTCGTAAGGGTAAGTAAACACTATAGGTCATGAATATTTAGACGAAACATACAAAATTGTGATGTAACACTTGAAAGTATTTCTTAAGTCTGAAGGAGAATAATACATATAAACTTAAATTGCTGTTCATTAATTGTTGGATTGTAAATTAACTTGTGTTGGTTTTCATGTGTCTAAGTTAGAAAAGATTTCTCTATGTAAGTAAAACCATATCAGGATACAGAAATTTCTTAAGGGTAGTAGGATTATGTTTGGACATATGTCTGATAGGTGTCTAAAAATGTCCAATAAGGTTCACATCTTGTGGGTGCCGAAAAGGCATCCAAATGCCAAGAAGGTTACATAAGCAGCTTTATCTCCTCCGCAAGTAGGGAGGCAGTTTCTGCAACTTGAACCCGTGACCATCAGGTCTCAGCGGGACAACATTGAACAAGCTAATCAACATAATCGAAAAACACATGAGAGTGGAAGCTAAAGAAGACACATACGTGCAGAGAGATGACAGTTTGCAAAAAGGAAGCAATGTTGGCCACTGCTTTTACCCAAACTGGACCATTAACACTATTAAGCAAATACGTTGATGTTGTGGATCCATAAGCCCAGTAACCCACAAAAGTTACAGCATACATTGGCAGAACTCCCGCCGTGAACTGAAAGTACAGAGCTTTCATCATGTTCTTAACCACAGGTTGTCTCACAGTAGCCTGTTACAAAACAAAGAATGTTCTTAACTTTGAGGTTATCCAAAAGAAATAGAGAAACAACATACATTTCAACGTCTGTAACATAGCCTATGACTGTATTTGTAAGCACAAGTATATGTATGTCAATTAATAATTCTTTCAAGGGGCATCAGCATGTATGAGAGCCGAAATACTAGAGGAAGGAGCCGTTTTTAATAGAAGTCAATCGGATCATTCAATGTTTATAAGGAGGCCGACATCATGCATTGTCCTTCTTCTAGTTTTTGTGGATGATATTGCTTTCTCTAGTAATGACTTGACTTCGATAAATGAGTTCACGAGAACATTAAGAACCCAATTCGATATGAAAGATGTACAGGACTCAATGTCTTTTATGGGAATTGAAGTGACGAGGTCGTACATACCTACCGTAGGCCCTATGGGGAAGTTAAGTAGCAAAAGGTAATTCTTTCGTTTCTAAGAGCGCTTGATCTTCCAGTCTGTCCGGCTGAGACTCTCTTCAATTATGGTGGGAGGTTAACGAACATCGTGACATGTCAACCATCAAACAACATGGAAAAATCTATGCATCTTTGGCTCACCTGTATCTCTGGAAGCATTCCTGTGTTGAATGCAAAAACAAGATTTGCAGCTGCACCAATAGTAGTGAATATCTTGCTTGTACTTTTTCCCGGGATGTTATAATCCCTTGCTGGAGCTTTGGTTCCTGTACAAAACATAGACAGTGCTGATGACAATTCCACACCCGAACATGTTTTATCTGAGCTAAAAGTATTATATACCGTCTACTCTAAAACTCAAACTGATGAGGAAAATAAAGAGTCTTCGCTCTCATCCCCATTAATAGATTCCACAAAAGGTTAAACTATACAAGATTGATGACATTATTTCTTGAAGTGTTAAAGAAGAGTGCAGAGTATTGTAGATGTACTATCTAAATGTTGACATGGCATTATTAACAAAAGGAAATTGTACCATCTTGAGCTGCCAGCACGATCGCGATGACAATATATATAAGGCTGAAAATTGTTGAAAATCCAAGCCAAATTCTTAAGGCTGACAAATGGGGTATCCCGATGGCAAACATGGCACAAACAACCCCAGATATTGCAATAAAGTATGGGAGCTTCATGGTTTGATCATCCCTAAAAAGAACATAGACGGCCTGCACAGCAACTCCAAAGCTTAATAGACTCAGGAAATGCTTTAGACATCGCCATAAGAGTAAATTACCAAATTCTTTGAATTTATATGGCAAACTTGAACTGAGAAAGCACTATTGAGCCTTATCAGTTCCATTTACAGCCTCACCTTGATGTATTTTGATGACTTCAGAATGACAACAAACAAATTGATAAGAAGTGAAATAAGGAAAACCACTCTAAATTTGTGCAGCAAAGAAGCCAGAAGTGACACAAGAATAATAGGCATATGGAGTATAACAAGGCCTTTTTTTTAAAGGATCAAGGAAAGGTTATCCACTTATCCTTTATAGCTGAGGGGGAGCTCCGACTGTTAGATTAGGATGGGTGGTAGGCTGGATTTGAAGGAAGGAGTTATGCTTCTCTAGAATCGGGCCACTGTGCACGTTTGTATTCAGTAGTTTATGATGATGGGGTCTTTGATGAAGGGTGCATGTTCGCCGGGGGGGGGGGGGGGGGGGGGGGGGGGGGAGTATTTATTGAATATCCCCGGCTCGAGCATTCGTAAACATACAATCCAAATGAGAAATATGCATTTCATATAGCTGTGAAATGACGGCTTTTGATGGCAATGAAAAATTCATGCTTCGTAAAATGGGGAGAAGCTTTCGAGGATAGCAAGAAAAAGGACATGGGTTGAAAAGAAGGAAAGTAATAAGGTCAAGACTGCAAGTCTGATCCACATCAGGTGTCGTTGGTTGACCTGATGCTGCTCATTTGGCTATTGCTGATATTGTAAAGATATATATAAAAATAGAGATGCACACTTAAGCAGTTGTCTAATGCCTCTAAAGATTTAGTAAGCGGTTTTCTTCAATACTAACCTTAAGGGCCTGACCAGCCAAGATGATGAATCCAGTGTTAATCATAAAAAGATTCACATACTGCAAGGTCCACGTAAGCGAATAAGCTTTCCGACCTGTAACCACAAAAGCCCTAATAAGTAAAAGCAGTGAGAACTAAACCATTCAAGTTTGATCTATGAATCAAGAAAAAAGGTGTTAAGATCAATTTAAAGCACAAGGATTTGGGTTATACCGTATATGAATCCAGCAAGGTCTCTGTATCTGATATGTCTTTTCCCTCCAAATTCATGGAGCTTAGCAACGAGGGAATTTGCATATAAAGATATAGCTGTGGCTGCAAGTAAACCAACTACACCCCCAATCCATCCAAGAGGAACCATGATTGTCCCGGAATATCCCAGTACATAAGCGCTGTTGATACCAGTGGTCAGGACAAAACCGGCCTGAAACCATGAATCTACAAATGTCCAAAAATGTGTTCATCAAACACGATAACACCAGTATCCAAAGAGGATAATGAAGCAGAAAAATGTAAAGATTACCCATGATTCATAACCAAAGAGATCCTCCCCTCCCATCTCCCTTTTTCTACTTTTCAGTATCTAGTAAAGGAAGTGTCAAGAACCATACCGGAAATACCTTTCCAGAACACTTGCCACTTGAGTTTGGGTGTGCCCAGTCACCCTCCAAAGCCATTTTCGAAAGAAAATGTCCTTATGCATTCGATTGATTGATTATCAACGAATCTAGAAAAGAGGATTGAGGGTTGGAATGTATAACAAGAATTCTTGCTACAGTGCAAAGTCAAATCTCTTTTGGTTAATAAGATCCAAAAGATTTATCAATCCCCGGGTGCAGATCCATAACAGGCATATCGAACTTATTGTATGTTAAATAACATCAAAAGTGTTGGTTTTAGAAGATGGAATCTCCAATGTTTTTTCACCCGAAGAACCAATTGGATTGTTTCGAGCAGAACACATGGGGTGTACTTTGGAAGATGCGAACGGTTACCAAGCTATTTTATTGCGACTAACAAGAGCATCTCTGAATACTTAAAGTTTCATATCTAAAGCGAGTTTTCAAGAAACTGCTCGAGTTTTAGTATTTACGACTTTCCTATCTTATATTTTGTGAGTGGAAATGGTTTTTTGAAAATTTGAAAACAGTTCTTAATGTTAACTCCGAATGAGTTCTTTTCCAAAACAAGTTTCAGAATCTGCAGACAAACAAGTTTTTGGTAATCATTCTGCAAAACTGACTCTGTAAACAGCAATCAAACTGGACAAATCCTCAAGGGACTAAAACAGTTACATTTATTAGACAAAACAAAAATTTCCGATACATCACCATTAATCCTGCAACACAAAGACGTACACACTGCTGTGAATAATGTGCTACGCTAAAAAACAATGTTCGTTGACTACCAAAATAATGTTCGGGGCACTGTTTGATTAGCATTTTGATAGTAAGAATGAGGCTGTTTTGACTCGTAAAAAATCATATTGTGTGATGTGCAGAGCAAGATCCCTGTTCCCGATGATGAACAGCCTACCCGAAACAAAAATTCTGGAAATTAATTAGTCGTCTGCACTTTGTCGCTTTGTAAGCAATCATCAACCAAGTTGGAAATTTTGGTATCTTGTTATCGATACTGAACATGGCTCATTCCATTTCCCCAAAAATAATACAAATATAAAAAGGGAACATTTCCGGTGGAGGATACGCAAAAAAAATCTATCCCATAAAATGTTAATCTTACAAACAATATTCATCTAATTCAGTCAGTAAACGGAATTATATACACCGACGACAGATTAATTAAGCCAGATTAGACATGCGATTGCGTCAATACTTTTCCGCTGAAATCGGAACAAATACATATACCTATACATGTAAATGTAGGAAGTAATGGCAAAAATTTAGAGAGAAATTTGTCAAATGGAAGCAGCGGCAGGGGGAGGGAGGGAGGGAGGGAGGGAGGGAGAGAGAGAGAGAGAGAGAGACCATGGCTAATCTGGTGGGCAGTTTCGGGAATTTCAACGGCTTCCTCGTCTTCAGAGTAGACCTTGCGAGGGAAAGAATCGTCATTATGGGCATCCATAGTCATCGCCTCTTGCTCTTCTTCTCCGCCCAAGAGCGATATGGTAACCTCCTCCACCTCCAATATATAATGAGCCAGCGTCTCTCTCTGTGTCCTTCCCCTTTTATAATACTATACTCCCTCTAAAGTAGAGAGAGAGAGAAAGAGAGAGAGCGCGAAGATAAATGCGAATTCGAAGGTCAAAAGAAATCCAGTGAATCAGGGCGAATTTGGAAAATTGCAATAACAGAGAGAGAGAGAGAGACCTGAATTGCTGAAGTGCTCTGTGATTGGGGGAAATCTGTGACTGGTTATTCAAATGAAATTGCGTGTCGGTAACTGAATCTTGTTTGGGGCCCAGTCCCACAGCGAGGTATCTGAGGACGTTTATTTGCCCTTTTCCCATCGTAGGTAACTGTGGCCGTTCGATTGAGTAGATTTTGGCGGTTGGAATATCGATCATCTTACGGCGGCGGAGCGGTTGGTTGGAATGTTGGTGCGTTGACCGTGGGAAATGAAGACTCGCCGGCGATCCGTTTCCGTATTTTCCTCGGATTTTTTTTATTAATGCTCTGAAATCTAATGTTTCAGTTAAGGGTGCGATGCTGTTCCAATGTATACGGAACTGTACTTTATCCATTTGATTCACTGAAAGTAATTATTGGATCATTAAGGCTTTGTTTGGAAGTTGTGTAAAAAAAAAAAAAAAAAGGAAAGAGAGAAAAAATATTTAAGAAAAAATTTAATTATTTTCTTTATTTGACTTTAGAAATTAAATAAGGATTCTTCTGTTATTCTAAAGAATTTATCGGTGCTCTAATGCAAAATAATTCATAGGAGGTTTTTTATATAAAAAAAATTCATGCCTAATTTTTTCTCCCATTTTCTTTTGTTATTTCAGCATTTTTTTGACACTTTCTTTTATTTTTCTCTTGTATTTTTTCCTTTCTCCTATGAGAACGAAACAAGTATGAGAGAAAAAAAAATTATTTTCCTTTTCTGTCCCTTCCCTTATTTTCTTTAATTTCCAAACAAAGCGTAAGTCATTTATAGAAAATAAATTTAGTATAAAGTATTCGTAAAGTTTATTGAAAATTAAATATTCTATGCATGTTTTTTGACTTAGGGAAAAAAAATATATTGGAAGAGATAAGTTTACCACAAAATGGCAAAATGATGTATATTGTGAAAGGGCATTTCTGTCCTCTTAATAATTGTCTCCTTTTGCATATGAAGAAATCAAAACCCACCTAGCCTTGGACTAGGTTAAACCTTACTCCGAATCATTCTTTTCAATAATTTACGCCGATTTTTTTTTTTTTGCCTTTAAAAAAGAAGAAATTTAGTCCAATTGCATGATCAAATTGTTGATTTTCTTGAAGTAGATAGTAATCCTACAAGAAAGTCGGGCTGAATAGGCCATGATTTTCTCCACTCTTTTTTCGCATGTTTTTCCCTTATTTAATTCACTTTTTGCTCCTTTAGAAGCTTCAAATAAGTAAACGACATCGCACGTTTTAAAAGACACAAGTAAATAAGCTTATTTAATAAAAATAAGTTGATTACTTATTTGAAAATGAGATTTGGTCAAAAGTTTATAACAACAAATTTTTAGTACAATTACTTCATTTAAAACTAAACTATGGCTAAAAGTCATTTTGGCACACGGTTCTAAAGATATCTTTGCATATAGATCAACTCATAATGTTATGTGATAACATTATCAAATAATGTTATTTGGGCATCAGATATTATTTTTTGACTTTATTTTATTTTTTATTTTAAAAAAATTTAGACATAATTTTTTATTTTTAAAAAATTTCTTGTCAAGATAAATCAATAACCAATAAAAAAATTACATTTTTTAAATAATATAAAAAATAATAAAATAATTCCATAAAAATAACCGTCCAAATACTAAACATATAAACCAACATATAATGTTGTAACAAATAATTTAAAGTTATCTGTTAATGTTATTTGATAAGATAACCTGTTAACATTATTTGTTTGTTTGTTGAAATAATAAAATTGATAGAACAGATAAGTGTTCAACATCTATTTATTATTTTAATAGCTAATTTTATATGCTTGTTTTGATCTCTTTATCGTAACAGATGCCATTAGCAGATAATATTATCTGTTGCAACAGATAACAAAAAAACAGAACTACATGTCAAATAAGAAAAAAGGCACAATAAACAACTTATGGTTAAACAACAAATTAAGGACAATTTCGTCTGTAAAAGGATCTCACGTATTAACACTTTTAAAATTACAGACCTAACCCATTAAAACTTTTAAAATAATAGATCCTAACTCATAAATTGAATTAGCTTGTTCTTAATGGGTCAAATCAATTCAGATTTATCCTTTTAACTAATTTTTCATATTTTAAAAAGGTAAGTTGATAAGTTAATACTAAGGGTAAGCAAAGTGGCCCTAATTAGTTTTTTTGCTGCTATTAGAGGGAATGGGGGAGCTTGCCGTGGCGTGTTATTCGAGAATTATTCGATTAGTGTCTAAATAATTAGTCAGTATTTTGTGTTCCAAAATGACGTTATTTTAAAGCACAACACATCCTGTTGTGTGCAATGCACAATATATACCCCAAATCACTTTTAAAGGAGCAACCATGTGCATTATTTCAATGGTCAAAAAAGTTTAGATAGTGCAGAAGAAAGTTTAGAAATGGGTTTAATATTTTATTACTTAATTCTCCCTAGCCTTTTGACATGGGTCATGAGCTGAGATATTGCTAAACTTTATGAATATTAAATCATATGTATCGAGAAATTATGCGAGATAAAGGGTCGAATACCCTTTTCAGCAAGAATAAGAATAATATTGTGGCCAATATAATTTTTAGAAATATCATAATTAATTTGAAATACCTAAATAACTAGCATAAGCCCCGTGCTATGTACGGATAATAAATATTTGTGACGATCAAAAGAATTAGGGTAAATTTCAGAAACACCCCCTCTATTTTGGTGGAATCACACCGAATACTCCTGTATTTTTTGAAATCACACGAAACACCCCTACATTTGTGTTTTTTGTAACAATCAGGTCCACTTGCATATTAGTCGTACGAAGAATTCTATCATCAGCAATTTAAAGGACTGATATACCAATAATACCCCTTTTCTTTATACAAGGGTGGGAAAATGTCTTTAATACCCTCTATTTGTTGACAAAAATACCCTCCATTTTTTTATACATGGTTAATGCCTTATTTCTATAAACATAAAAGGTAAGTTCTTATATTAGTTACTAACTTGGCCTTAATTTTTTTTTTAATTTTACTAAACAAATTCTTTTTTTTAAAGTTTTACGCTAAATTTTGTAAAATTATTGGTCCGTCTTGATGATGGAAATGAGGCATTAACCATGTATAAAAAGATGGAGGGTGTTTTTGTCAACAAATAGAGGGTATTAAAGACATTTTCCCACCCTTGTATAAAGAAAAAGGGTATTATTGGTATATCAGTCATTTAAATTGCTGATGATAGAATTCTTCGTACGACCAATATGCAAGTGGACCTGATTGTTACAAAAAAACACAAAAGTAGGAGTATTTCGTGTGATTTCAAAAAATACAGGGGTATTCAATGTGATTCTACCAGAATAGAGGGGGTGTTTCTGAAATTTACTCAAAGAATTACCTTAGTAGAACCAATTACCATTGATGTGATATTGGGCAAAGATCTACATGAAAAATACATAAGTAAACGTGCTAAAAAATAGCATAAAATTGGTGCCGATATATGCACGTTTTGAAATAATAATCAGAAAAGAGTTTTGAACTTTTAAACTTTTTACCAAAAAAAGAGTTTTGAAATTGTTACTTTTTTGTCAGAAAAAGCAACTTTTTAGATTTTTAAATCATGCAGAAGTAGGAAAACATGCATACAAAAAAGATTGATCTAACGGATTCAAATTTTAAATTAAAATATTGAGTCTTATAAGTGTCAATTAAATGGAATAAATTACATGAATTTATTTTGTCTAATAAGCTCTCTATCAAGCATTCCGCATTTCATAACATCAAAAAATCTTGTATTTTGCGAACTGTTCTTTCTAAAGTCAATTTTGGTCAGCCCTTTCCTTAGGGTTTGTTTGGATTGAGGAAAGAAAAAATGAGGGAAAGTTTAATTAGAAGGGGAATGGAGGGATACATTTTTTTACTTGTACGGGTTTTTTTAAGAAGAAAGGGAGATTTTATTTTTTAATTTTTATCGTGTTTGGTTATCAATAATTAAGAAAAGAAAGTAAATGTAATATCTTATTTTACCATTTTACTTCAGTTTTGTTTCATTTCTCAACGTTTACGCGAGAGCACTCTTTTTATTTTATAGATATTAGTGAGAATGTTTGTGCCTCCCCATGTAGTCTTTTTCGACCCACACTGATTAGTATTGATGTTAAACCAGGATCAATAAATTAAACTTAGGGGCTGATATTGAATTGAATCCTTACTTAAATTTCATGCGCTCCTCTCGATCAGTAACGTGTTGGATTTTGAGTCCGATAGATGAATTTGAATTTTGAGATCTTGATCTCATTTAAGATTTTGATCCCACAATCTAGGGTTGACAGTTAGACATGTAGAGGGATCAAATATCAAAACTTATTTGCGAGGTGAAAAATTAAAATAACGTGAATTTCTCTACCATTAAAACAAATTTAAGAATTATCTAAGCCCTTAAAAGAGAAAGAGACATTCAATCAGAGCCCTCCAATCTAACAAAAAGCAAAGCTATATTTACAAAAAAAGGATAGAAAAGCAAAGCTAAATTTAGTAGGGACATTTACGTAAAGTAATTGAACTTAACAAGAAACTGCTGGAAGAAAAAGTCTAGGGGTGTAAGACTAAACCGGAAAACCGGACCAAACCAGTAAACCGGACCCAACCGTCGGTTCGGTCCGGTTTTGGGAGTAGACCGGTCCGGTTCTGTCCGGTTTGATTTTTTTTGAATTGTTTCGGTTTGGTTTTCGGTTTTTGAGTTTTTGGGTCCGGACCGGACCGGTTTTAACCCTAAGTTATTTTATACTTTATAGTTTTAAGTCTTTAGGTTCTTTATGTCTCACTCCCTCTGATTTTGTATTTTTTTTACTGAATTCGTGTACTTATTTTAGTGATTTCTGAGTTCTGGTCTTTATATACTAAGTTATGTTTTTGAGTTATTTGTTTATTGATTTCGCATTTAATTTGTGGGTTCATATACTAAGTTATTTTTCTGATTTCTGAGTTATTTTTTATATTTTTTGATGATTTTGGCTCAAGATCACCCAAACCGGAAATCGGACCAAACCGGAGCCAAAATCGGCCGAGCCAAATCGGACCAAATCGAACACCATCGGTCCGGTTTTCGGTTTACGTTTTTCTCAAACCGGTCAACTGGTTTGGTCCGAGTTTATAGGGCAAACCGGACCAAACCGGATCGGTTACACCC
This sequence comes from Arctostaphylos glauca, assembly GCA_019985065.2. Classification (NCBI taxonomy): domain Eukaryota; kingdom Viridiplantae; phylum Streptophyta; class Magnoliopsida; order Ericales; family Ericaceae; genus Arctostaphylos; species Arctostaphylos glauca. Next base: position 24,559,673 of record JAHSPW020000013.1, on the reverse strand, counting down.
CTAAGAAAAACTGCTCTACTTTAAAATCCAACAACTCCTTGAGAAGAAAAAAAAAAATTTTATTTCACGTGTCTAATATAAAATGATTAAATTGTGTTTGCAAATTTTAAAAATGAAAAATTCAAACCACCGTTTATTAGGCGGTGAATAATGTATAAAAAATCCATCGATATCCGCAAATAATGTATTAATATTCATAAAATATTTATTAATATTCGTTGTTTGTTTGACATTATATATATATTATTCACCGCCCACTAGACGGTGTTCATCAATATCCAATTGTGCCAACCAAGATGAGTACATTTACTATATTAACAAATAATCATTTTGGGTTCATGCATAGGCAAAGGATATTTGTATATACTATTAAGGTTTCAGATTCGAAATATATCAGGTATTATCAATTCTTATAAGATTAGTTCATATAAGACAAAACTCTCGCTTTAAATGAGTCTCCCGCTAGTAGACGGTGAAATTAGTCCGTAAAAAATTAGTCGATATGTCTGTAAGTTGATTTGAACACTCTAAATTATAAAAACAAGAAAAGACAATAACAATATGTGCAAGTCACCCAAAAAAGTATCCTTCAATAATTGACCTATACGAAATCATATTGGTGAGTCTCTTTCTTTTATCACTTCATTTGTTCCCTTCGCCCATAGCCATAAGACATCATGCATGCTATGCTTTTACTTTTTCCATTTTGGGGGTTTACATCTTGTAAGTTTTACTTGAGCCAGTTCCAAAAAATAAGTTTGCTCGAACGTCGTATAACTCGCTCGAGCGAATTCCAAAATTTTAAAATCTGAATTTTAAATAACAAAAATTTAACAATCTATAGAAATTTTAATTAATATTAATTAAAATTTAGGGTGATTATAAATTACGAAGAAAATTAATTATTATTTTTGTATGATTTTAGAAAGTAAATAAGAAAAAGTACAAAAAAAATAATTTTCTTTGTTTGATTTTAAAAAGGAAAAAAATGAAGTTAACCAAATGTTTTCAGATTTTTAATAAAAAAATTAACCAAATGTTTTCAGATTTTTAATAAAAAAATCAGTTTCTTTTATTATTCAAAAGAATTTATTGGTGCTCTAACTTAAGTACTAAAAAATTATAGTTTATTATGTAATACAAAAGAAGTTGTGGGAGGTTTTTTTTATAAAAAGAACTCATGCCTTATTTTCTTTCTCAATTTCTTTTGCCATTTTTAGCATTTCTAGAGACCTCCTTTTATTTTCCCCTTGTATTTTTTCTTTTCCCCAATACTGAGGACCAAACAAGTATGAGAGAAATTTTATTATTTTCCTTAATTTCCAAATAGAGCAAAAGTCATTTATAAAAATAATTTAGTATAAACTATTTATGAAGTATGTTGACAAACATTTAATGCATGTTTTTTTGACTTGGCCAAAAATTGTATTGAAAATGATAATTTTGTCCCTGAATGTGAAAATGACATATATCCACAGTCGATTGTAAAAGGGCATTTATGTCTTCTCATTGTAAAAGGATATTATCGTTCTTTTATATCTGGAGAAATTAGAGTGCACCTGCTTTGGACTAGGTTAAACCTTACTCCGAACTTTTCCCTTCCAACGGGCTGGATCTGGAAACACATAAAAAAACACTTTATCTCAACCGTTAAAATTAACGGCTGAGATTAAAATACCCTCTCTTACCCCTCTTCTTCTTTACCCTTTAATCCTCTCCCTCTCCTTCCCATTGAAGAACGTTTATTACCCAGTATTGGAATCTATCTCAACTTAGCATTCTGTAGTATAGGATTTCGAAGGCTAAATTAAGAATCATAGGATTATTAATTTTATTTTTAATTTTGCCAGTTACAACAAAATCTTAGAGTACTAATCTGACAATTGAAGGGAATTATACCTATATTGAAATCTTCCATAACTCAGCGTTTTGTAGTATAGAATTTTGAAGACTAAGTTAACAATCATACACCAAAGTTTGCTCAGGTGGTACTCACCTGCCTTTGCCAATTAATTGGGATTTTATTTGTGTTTTTAGAGATTTCAGAGTTCTTGAGTTTTAGTTCGGCGGCGTGTCGATTTTGCTTGCTGTGCTTTTTGTTGGGATATGTTTTGTGATGGTGATGTCTACATTGTTGGAAGGGGAAAAAAGAGAGGCCGAGACCGGTTCTCAGATTGGGTAATGGAGTTCTTTAATGGGGGAGGAGAGGGAGAGGGAGAGGATTAAAGTGTAAAGAAGAAGGGGGGGAAGAGAGGGTGTTTTAATCTCAGCTGTCAATTTTAACGGTTGAGATGGAGTGTTGTTTTGTGTGTTTTTTTATGTGTCTCCGGATCCGGCCCGAATAAGTAAATAAGCTTATTTAATAAAAAGGTAAGTTGATTAGTTAATAATAAGCAAATTGACCCTTAATTCGTTTTTGTGCTGCTATTAAGGGGTGTTTGGGAGAGATTTTTTTGATGTGTCTTTGGACTCTGAGATTCTGATTTTATAATTTTAGATTTTGAAAAACTCATAATCAGAATTTGTTAAGTATTTGGTAGAATTGTATAAAATAGATTATGAATCTTTGAAGTGTTCGGTAGTATACTTACATTATTAGATTGTGGGTGAGTAATTGACCATAATGCGTTTATATTGTGACTCTTTATTTGTATATTTGACAATTTCTCCTTGTGTATTTTGAAATATAGTCAAATAATTTTTATATTTACAAATTAAATTAATCTTAAAATACAATAATCATAAAAATGTGTAAAAATATTTTTACCATCTTCTACTACATTGCTATTACTACGTCATACAAAATATATTACCTCCACGTGTTGTAAATTATTAAAAAATTTAAGGATAAAATGGAAATAAAATTTTAGAATCTAAAATCAAAATTTAAAAGATAGCTCTAAATTTACTTTTAAAATAATGACTCTAAATGTCTGTTTTGAAAATTTCATAATCATAGTTTCAAAAAAATCAGCATGCTAAAATCAGCCTACCAACCCCACTAGAGGAGCAACTGTCTGCATTATTTCAACAAAATGGTCAAAAAAGCTTAGATACGAAGAAGAAAGGTTAGATATGGGTTTAATATTTTATTAACGAAATCTTTCTTAAGGCAGTTGACATGGGCAAGTTGAGATATTGCTATCTTTATGAATAATAAATTGCATGTGGAGAGAAATTATGCGGCTTCTAATATAGTATCAGAATTGGATTCATTGCGCATTCATTACATATTCGGATTTAGTTGTCTAACCTTTAGTCGCCCTCACATATGCGTTACATACATGTTTTGCGTGAGGAAAGATGTTAGCGAGTCCCACATTGCCTATGTTGGTTCCCTTTCCTCTGCTGCTTATAAGTTTTGGACAATCCTTACCTTTCAAACCGATTTTCAAAGTTGAGTTAGACCAATGAATTTGTAATAAAGATAAAGCCTTTTTAAGTAAGAATAAGAATAATATTGTGACCAATATAATTTGTAGAAATATCATGTCATTAGTCCACTATGATAAATTAAACCCTACTAGAAGCTCATAGAAAGATGAATTTGGGGTGCACACCTATATAATTAATTGAAATACCTAAATAATAATAAAAACCACATTAATTTTTTAGCCAAAAAGGAAAATCACAAGCAAACAAGGCCTACATGATTCAATTTCGGGTTTAACTCACAAAGGAGGAGCTGATTTGCAATCCATAGCCTCATATCATCAACTAATATTCTAACTTTATATTTTATTAATCTCTCAACATTTATGCAAGAGCACCCTTTTTATCTTATAGATACTGACCGCGAGTTCCCGTGTGCGAAAAATAAGAACATAAAAGATAAGAACCCTGCCATGATAGAAGATGTGAAGGGAATAAACAGTTTTAAATCCATTGGAAGTTTTTTGTTGTTGTAGTCAATGCAATTTTTTTACAACTTTAGTTGTACGTAATTACCATATAGTTATGCAGAAATACTGAGTGTAAGGTCTGAAAATACCCTTTTTGATCGTGAATTTTTTAGAAAAGTAAAATTGTGAGTTGACTTTAAAAAAGAATTCATGCCAAAAGATATGTTTCTTTTATAATAATATATTGTGGAGGGGTTGATTTTCTCAATTAGAACGGAAAGCTAAGAAGTCACTTATCCAGTAAAAATAATACTCTTAATATGATGGACCTGTGATTTGTAAAATAATAAACCGTCAAAGAACCCTCTGCCGTAGTGTCAGGAAGACACTCCGATAATTAAGTCAAGTAAAGTTCACAAGGATGAATGAGATTAAGTTAATATTTTCTATTAGCAAGTGAATCAATGTGTTAGAGTGTACATTTCTTCATGAATCTGGATTCTTATTTATAGACTTTGTGACTTAACCTTCTTAATTCTCTTAGGACACCGATTCTTCATCAGAATTGGAGTAGGATTACTTTTTGATTGACTACTAATGAGATAACTCTCACTTGGTTCTTATCCAAGACGTTATCTTTTACCATTAGAATTTTATTTAATTAATACTTCTCATATTAATTGAATTGGCCATGGACTTCTCATTCATATCTATCTAGAACTCTATCCCGACGTACTCGGAATTTTATCTTATCCGGACTTTCTCGGGTCGATAGTATCTCGGACCGCCTTTCTCAAGTTGGCAAGACGTTAGGCCACCTTTCTTAAGTCGGCTGCTTATGAAGCCATCTTCCTCAGATCAGCTGATTACATATTCGATCTTCTCGGCTCGAATAAAGTACGGATAACCTTTCTCAGGTCGGCTATATTCTCATGTGATCAACACGCTTATCTTGATAAATTTGTAATTCTTCGCCAAACTAAAATATTTATCCATGAGGGAGTTTATGTATTTTTCAGTTATACTTTACCCTCGTCATATATATTAGTAAACATTTGTGTCTCACCTATATAGTCTTTTTCAACCCACACTACGTATCGATGTCAAATCAAGACTTAGAAATTAAATTTGCGGGTGATACTGCATTAAATTCTTACTTTTCACGCGTATCTCTTGTTCATATGTTTAATTTGGAGTCCGATAGATGAATTTGAATTTTGAGATCTTGATCTCCCACAATCTAGGGTTGAGAGTTAGACATGTAGAGGACAAGGGATCAGATATCAAAACTTACTCACGGGGTGAAAAATTAAAATAAAGTGAATTTCTCTACCAATAAACTTAAAAAAATAAAAAAAAACTTTAAAGCATTATCTAAGCCCTTAAAAGAGAAAGAGACATTCAATCAGAGCCCTCCAATCTAACAAAAAGCAAAGCTACATTTACATAAAAAAACAAAAAAACAAAGCTACATTTACATAAAAAACAAAAAGGCAAAGCTACATTTAGTAGGGACATTTACGTAAAGCAATTGAACATAAAAAAAAAAAAACTGCTCCAGGAGAAATTGCTCTACTTTAAAAATCTGCTTTAAAAAAATTATTCCACAAAAACTATTTCAATCCAACAACCGCTTGAGAAAAAAAAAAAATTCTCGAATGTAACTATTATAAAATTGTAAAATCTTGTTTACAAGTTTTAAAAATCATCAATGGAGCCAACCAATAGACGAGTACATTTTATAATTAAATTCACACCTTATACCAATTAAAAAATAATCATTTTTTGGATCTATGCATGGGTAAAGAATACTACTTAAGTTCGAAATCTCTCAGGTGCTATCAACTTTTATAAGATCAGTCTATACAAGGCAAAACTCTTGCTTCAAATAGGTTTTGTTAGTCAGGGAAGAAATTATATAGAGATCAAGAGGGTCGGGCCCCCAAAAATTTCAAAAAAAAAATTAGGACTTAGGTATAAATTTAAAAAATTATAAAAAATATATATTTCAGACTTCCAAATTAGATTCTGGTTCGGTCCCTTTCTTTTTCCAAAAAATAAATCTCGGCCCTCCAAACGTTGAATCCCGATTCCCCCCTTGCTGTTAGTGAACGTTGAAATAATTAGTTATCCAGAGATTAGTCGAGATGTGCGTAAACTAATCCCGACACTCTGAATTTTTTTTAAAAAAAAGGACAATAACAATATGTGCAAGTCACTCAGAAAAGTATCTTTCAATAATTGACCTCATAAGAAATCATAAATAAAAGAGGAAAGCAATGGGGTGTATAATTGCATCCACTCGTTGGTAGTGTGTGGGGTCGGATTACCACTATGTTCAAACTTTTTCGACAAGGATAATATTCGAAATTAGTATTTTTATTAAGACCGTACATTATGCACAAAGAGAATAATGCCAATTTCCATTATTCACTCAATGGAGGAGTTTCAAAAAGAAGAGGAATCTCATAAACTTAAAAAATGTATTAGTGATGATCCTGTGCTATGTACGGGAGTAATAAAAAAATATAGTAACGTGTTTATACTTTATACGTGGACACGTATGTTTAAACAAAAGTATGTCCTTAGACCTTGTTTAGTTCACGGATTAAAATTGATGAAATTAATAGTCTTGGGGTTATTCGTGTTGGTACTGTTTTAATACCAGTCAAATCTAATCCCATGTTTGATTTGGACTAGATTATTTTCAAGATATCCCACTCGGATATCTAGATTTTTGAACAAAGATATTTTGTTGGAATTGTGTGGATATACATATATGGTGGTGGCTTGGTGGGTGGTGGTGGTAGTAACCGCGGCAATGGTCAAAGAAGGTGGTGGTGGTGGTGGTGGTGAGGGCAGTGGCAGGGGTTGTGGACGGTGGCGGTAGTGGCGTGGCGGTGGTGGACGGAGGTGGGGGTGGGGGTCAGAGGTGCCAGTGGTGGTGGTGGTGGTGGTGGTAGTCGGATGTTGTAGAGTAATGGTTGGTACATATAGGACTAAATGAGTCCCACCGCTTTCATAAGATTAAATAGTACCCTACATATGGGTATTATAATAATTTCAGAATTATTTGTCCTGGTTCAGTTTCAAAGAATCAAACATGGGATTATGCGGGATTAGACATAAATACTCCAATCCTGCGTGCCTAATCCGTCAATCAAACAAGACCTTAGCGATTCGTAGAATTAAAGTCACGTTACGAAAAGCTTAAGGATTCAGAGAAAGTGAATACATAGGATTTTTTTATTTGTAAAAGGAGCGAAATGAAATATCGAAAACGACTTGTGAAATCATAAAAAACCCAGACAATTAAGTGGAAAATAAATAAAAAACTATGTAATTAGTGTTTTTAGGTACATAAGTATGTAATTAATTACATTAAGGTTAAAATAATAAACCTTGAATGAAATTGAACAATGGTGTAGGAACAACGGTTCAAGGACTAGTAAAATAGATTATGAATAATAAGGAAATCAATGTGCATATCAGGTTATTTTTTTTAGGTTGTCTTAACTCGATTATTTTTAAGTACATTTTATCTCTATTTAAATTTTTTTCATATTTGTTATTTTGGTCTCAATTTTTTTTTTGAATTATTAGTCCATTTAAAAAGCTTAAACTTATGGGTGAAGGAGACAAAGTAAAACTTACAGGATGTAAACCCCCAAATTGGAAAAAGTAAAAGCATGGCATGCATGATGTCTTTTACAAATGAAGAAAAAAAGAAAGAGACTCTTGATGGAGACTTTCAAATGGGAAGTAGCTAACTGTCAATTAATCATAGGTAATTTTATGGTTATTTTGGACAAAGCTACTTTGGAGTGTAAAAAATTTATCAGAACATGACAATTTCGAAAATCACAAATGTGAGCCAACCTCACAAATGCGTCCACACTAAAAAGTGTGTTCTTTTTATATATAATATAATGGTACTAGCGTCTGTAGTATACGCGATGTGTGTGCAAACACAATGCGCGTACAAATCCAATTTGATATTTTTTGCAGTTTTTCAGAACAATTTTTTTTGTGTAGTTATCCGGAGCAATTCTTTAGAGCAGTTTATTTGTACAGAAATACCCGTATAGTTATTAAGATGGAAGAAGAATTTTAGTGGAGTATTTGGAAAAGTAAAAGTGTGAGCTAGTTTTTAAAAAAAGGTTCCCTTTTTCCCTTTATAAAGAGTATAGATAGGATCGAAGAAGATCATTAGTGGAGTTTTTGGGAAAGTAAAAGTGTGAACCGTCTTAAAAAAAAAAATGGTTCACACCAAAAGAGGTGTTTCCTTTATACTAACTAGAACAATAATACTATTTCAAAAGTTGTATGTGTCAAATTTAATTTGATATTTTTCTAGTTTGAATCTTTTAGAACAATAATGATACACAATATACAAAGAGCAAGAGAGATATATATGAAAAAACTCTATTTTTAATGATGACTCATTGCAATTTTTACCCTTATTTGAAATTTCATTAAGTTTTTGGAACGAAGAAAGAAGAATATACATATTTGTGAGAGTACTTATGAGATGTCGTCTATTTTTTAAGAGATTAAAAATGAACTAATTTAAAAAACATAGGGATTGAGATTTAAATGTTATGATAGATATGACGAATTTCATTAACAATGAGTTATGTAAACAAATAAAAATTTTAATTTTTTTAAATTCTAAATTATTATATTATTTTGCTTGATCAATTCAATTCAATTCAAATTAGCCATTCTTAAAAAATTTAAAGTGATGCTACTTGTTATTTTCAGAGTCATTCTCATTAAATGACGTCTTGTAATATTATATAGTATAGATAGATACAATGTCGTTCTTAAGATTCAAAGGGTCCGAAGCGAGCTCTTTAATTGCGGTCATTCGTATATTTTGCATACAAAATATATACAATAAAATATCTCTAAAAAAAAGAATCATTACACAAATATTACCATTAAAACAATATATAAATACAAGCTAAAACTACCGGAATTGTTTGAGCATATTTTTATATAAATACAAGCTTAAAACTAAAAAAATACACCTAATGTACTAAAGAGACCTAAGGATTTGGGAAGCCTTATTTTTAAAATTTTTAGAGGCTTAAAGCGGTGGCTCCTTGAGCCTATGGCTAGAGTCGACGCTGAATAGATACATAATTGATAAATTAATTCAAGCCAACAAAAAATACAATATGATTTTTTTATCATTTCTACTTGAAAAATATTAAAAAATAAAAACGTTAATAATAATTTTGGGCATAATATTTGTCACCGTTAGTCATTTAATTTGGCATAAATTTAATTATAACGAACATAATTAGAATTAAAATATCTCACACGTGTTTCTTTAAAACTTTAATAAAGAACCAATTAATTTATGTCACTTGTTACTTTTAAAGCGACTCACACAAAAGTTACCCTGTAATAATATATAATATAGATATAAATTATATATAAAGTGTGAAAATAATAGCAAGAAAAAAATAATAAAAAATAATAAATATTTTATTGGTCAAAGGTAGGATGCGACGGGGACTACCAGAAAACCATCGAGAATAAAGTGCTGCTACAAGAACATCGAGCCAATTGTCCCCCTTCGTTTGAGTGCATGTTGATGATGCAAAAAATTAGACGATGGTCTTTTGAGTTTCTATTGGAGTTTTTAAGATTGAAGATATTTTTCGGTTAAGAATTTTTTGACAAGCAAGTTATATTAGTAGAAAAGTGTACGTAGGTGAGTGTGAAAATGTTTCTTAACCTTGGTCTAACAGCAGCTTTTTTAGGGTGAAGGATGAAGAATTTGAAGAGGCATAATGACAGCTGCTTAAGCCCCTCTTTTCTTGTTTCGAAGAGCGGGTTATTTATTGAAGTCTCTGTTTTCGAGTGCTTTTGAACTTCATTGCGAAATCTTGCTACATGTATTATGTAATTTGTTCTTCAATTTTCGAAAGTTTTTATTTAAAATGTAGCAGAGGAAAGGTAACGATTAGTTGTTGACTTTTACAGAAGCAAGATAATGCAGTTAAGATCAGGGTCAAGCTAGGAAGCGGGAGAGTGAAGAGAGGTTGAGTGCCCCTTTTGGAAGAGCTAACAATTTGAATGAACGAAGTTGCAAATGAATAAGAGAAGTAGAAAGTGAAAAATAAAATCTTACTTGATTCGTAGATAGAATCAATGATAGATAGACAATAGATAGAGAACAATCGCCAGACAAAATAAAAGCTAGAATAAAGATCCAAGAGTTAAAGGAGGTAAACTTAAAAACTTTTTCCATCAAACAGAGAAATTGGAGTTGGCTGTGCCATGTAACTATTTATTTTCAAGGGTGATGAATAAAAAAAACATCTATTAAGATTCTGAATTTTGAAATGGAGAGAGACATTGAGCAAGATCGAGAAAAACATTAGCTGACAATATAATACCGAGAATCTAAAACCGAACAATCATGTGTTAAGAGAATGAGTGCTGAATAACTAAATATTAAACAATTGAGAGTTGGAAGACCGATTAGCCAATCTAGACTCACCAAATATAAAATAAGCATTGATCACTTGTGTATACTTAATCACAAATAAGTATGCTTGCGTGCACTTTAAACTAGTCCCTACATATACTCTAAAGAACTATCTTATACGCTTGTCCTTGGGGGTAAAGTTGAGTAGCTGACAGTAAGAGTAAGAATTAAGACCTTACGAGAAAGAGTAATATTAAGAATACAGATATTCTGAACACATTTGAATATAGATGTGTCTAAAACCACTAGATGTACATAAAACCCTCATAATTTATGAATAATACGTGCATTCAACGATTTCGAATACATTTATATGCCGAACATATGTGTTCCTCGACTTTTCCAATCAAATATCTAAAGTTGTTGCAAGTAAAAGTTCTATGTTAGATAGGCTTTTGTAGTGATAATGAAAACGATAATTACTGCCTTTAGGGGTCAGTAGAATACATATGACCCACATATGTGACTCGCGATCAAGGAATTCAACAAATAAACTGGTGATTTCATCTTCACCCCAAATGATAATGGAGAAAAAAACTTGGCTCAAACCCAAATAGTTGAGGAACAAAACTTGGTCCACTGTTGAAATAACTATATAAAAAAAGATTTTTATGGTGTTTATTTTTTGCGTCATCAGTTATATGTTAGACAATTTAATGTCAACACACTTTTTGTGAAAATATCAAATTATAGAGAAAACGCATGTAAGAAATCGAGACAAATAAAATAGAATGAAGTAAATGTAAATATGAATTACAAAGCTAATGCAAACTTAATGAAATCACAAATAGATCGATGTCAACGATGAGACTATTTTCTTAAAGCAAATTTCGCCCTCTCATTGGTATGTAGGATTATGGACTTCTGCCTCTCAGAATACAATGATCTTTACAGACATTGACGTAGCACTTCGTCAATACGCGCTGCGAATAGAAACTATGCAGAACTCTCCAGACTCTCTATATGAAGAAGAATGATGTGTCGTGTGTTATGGTGAAAAATGGAACGAATGAATTTGGCTACACGGGGAATGTTTATATAGGCAACAAATTGCTTGTTCGGAACAGAGGAAAAGGCATTGGACGTGACTGTTTGAAATAAACAGGTCCGGCAACGACTGTTAGGAGGTGAAAAGATCAGTCATGACTGTTCGAAAGTGAAGGAGTTCGGTCGCTTCTCTTCGGAAGAGAACTGATTTGGTCATGACTGTTCGGAGGGAACAGAATTGTTCTGATAGAGTGCAACAAAGACAATATAATTCTGGGCCCAAAACAGATAAGTGGGCCAGAGAAGAGGCCCAAGCTCAAACCCAAGCCCAAGGCTTGAGCACGATACAACCAGATGGCGGCGACAGCGCCCGTGTGATCAAATTGACAATACAACACGCGCTTGGCTGCTCACAAAATTTGTATGACTCAAAGGACCAAGCCCTTATAGACACTAGAGTCTTATATACCCATCTTGTTTTTACTTTCTAACCAATGCGAGACAACCTTCAAAACTCATATTTATCTATTTCTAGATGATCAGCCTTGATGCTCAAATTTCTTTCACTCCCTAGATGATTTTTTGGGGTAATTCCCTCTAAATGATTTTGACCATCTCTTTAGACGATGTTAATCTCCCGACAAACACCGTGAATCTGTCCCAATCAACTGTGTATTTAGCTCCAAATTGAGCAAAATAGCCATGCCAAAACCATTTTTCCCAACATTATCATACTATGAAGGGTACAACAGATCAACTTCAAGTAGAGCAAGCAAGAAAGTTATGAAAGAGAAATCAATCAGCTGTTCCACAAAATTCACTGGTGATTGGCCAGACCAGAGAAGTTAAATGACAAAAAATTGGACCTTGGACTGAACTTGAGTAAGAACGCTTAGGATTTCACAGTAGGAAAATCGGAAAGTATGAAGATGCAATATTGTTAGCTAGCTGTAAACTCACAAACTCAATTGAACATCCCATGGTAATGTTTCATTGCATGGATTCTGCAGGCTAGGAGCAGTTCCAAAACCGAGCATCGTAAAACTCTCACCACAGTACCTCTGGACAACTTCGTTAGACTACAAATAACAGCAGGTTGGTTATCATTAGTTTGGGGTCGCTGATGAAATTAGGCTGCTTAAGATCTTCTAATACATTACAGGAGGCAGTGAACACTGGCTTGAGACATTTTTTCTACCCTTCTTACGGGGTCACCTACAGACACTGATCTTAAGCCCGACCCATCCAAAGTCTAACAATACCTCCTATGATGGAGAAAAATATTTTTGCCAAGTTCCATTCGATTGGTTGAGAAACATTGGAACTCATTTGTCAAAAACAAGAAGCATTTCCAAGTATTCCCACCTTCTGCTTCTGGATTCATGAACCCAAGGACCATATTTCTCCAATTTTGTCAATTTTCCATGTAATTACCCTGGGAAAAGCCGAGCAATAGGTCTCCCCTGAATCAACTTACATTCCAATCCCTACACGTGAGCTTTCTTTTAAGATGGCACAACTAAATTCCATTTTTTACTGGAAAGATAACTACTAGAGGCCATTATAAATATTTCAACCTACTCATAGCAGCCAATTCTAGTGTTGCTGAACATTCATATGAATCATATTATTTCAACAACAAATATTATCCATAAGAAGTGGGGCTTCGAATATAGAATGCGCCACAGAAACTACACAAAACGTAAGGTCAAAAAACACAAACATTGTCCATAAGCAACACAACCATATGAAACAATATAATTCTAACATTAAACCCCAAGGGGTTGTCCGAGCGGTAGAACAGGCAAGCTGTAAACCCCAGATGCCCCGTTCGAAACTCGGTAACAACTATAAAAACCTTGGGGCCACTGGGGGTGTACAAGTGGTCGACCCACCAGGGCCTCGAGGACTAGTCGGCAGTAGGTGGGGACTCCCCCAAGCCGTTACCCCCGGCTTGGTCCCAAGCCGTACCGGATACCTCGGTTATCAAAAAAAAAATATAATTCTAACATTTTTTGAGCTATTCTCCACAAACACACTAACCTTTGGATATCCAAAATCCACCGGGTGCTTTCTTTGAAGCACACACAACTAAATTCCATTTTTAAAGAAAACTACTAGAGGTCATTATAAATTTTTCTACCAACTCATAGCAGCCAATTCTATTCATTAAACATTCATACAGATCATATATATCAACAACAACAATTTCACATAAGAAGTGGGCTTCAAATATAGAATGTGCCACAGAAACTACAGAAAACATAATGTCAAATAGCACAACATTGTCCATAAGCAACACAACCAAACGAAACAACCTAATTCTTAACATTTTTCGAGCTATTCTCCACAAGGGGTCATTATAAATATTTCTACCAACTCATAGCGGCCAATTCTAGTCCTTAAACATTCGTACGGATCATATAATTTCTACAACGACAATTATACATAAGAAGTGGGCTTCAAATATAGAATGTGCCACAGAAACTACACAAAAGATAAGGTTAAGCACAACATTGTCCATAAGAAACACAACCTAAAGGACAATCTAATTCTTAACATTTTCTGAGCTATTCTCCACAAACACACTAACCTTTTGATATCCCAAATCCACCGGATGCTTTAAGTACTCTGATGAGATCACATTTTGCATATTATGGACCATGGTTGTCCACAAAAACTGCATAGTGAAAGCCACCAAAGCCCCACAGGCAATCACAAGCATCAATCCAGAAACAAAGGTTAACGGACAAGAACTTTTTTTGTGCTTCTTTCTCTGCTCACTGCCTTTATCAGCGTACAGCAGGGGATCCAAAGGTTGAGAATGCATCCAATGTGGAACAACCCTAACCCTAAATTTCCACGAATATACACTACTAGTCTGCTCCGAATTCCCACTTGATGAACTAATCCCCACAAAAACGTCTTCTCCTTTCCATATTTCCGACAAATCGATCGGAAAAGAAATCAGCGGATTATACGGCCTCGCATTATCCATTTCACTCAACCTAATCTCCAATCTTTTCGAACTCGCCTCATAATCAACCCACGATCGTAGTTTCACTCCACTATTCAACGTCAAATTCAGCGAGGAAACATTTCTAACCCTAGCAGAAACAAAACTACGCACATCTATACCGATATGATTCGCATTCTCATCTCCCACACTCTCGTCCCTGGAAGTGTCGAATTCAATTGCAAAGAAATTACTTTTCCGTGGAATCCCAAAGAAGGAATTAGATTTCGTAGAAAATTTGCGGGGGAAACTAGTGGGAATGATTACCAGAGCGAGGCCGTCGCCGGAATGAGGCGAGATTGAGAACGAGAAGTCCGTGGAAAACGACGTCTGTTTGAGGAATTTGAGGGGTCTTGTGTTTAAGAGCAGTCCGGAGCTCGAAGCGATGGGTCTAGTGAGCTGAATTGATGAGCCGCGGTTAATGATCTCGGCGTCGCCGAAGAGGGCAATGTGGGAATCGAAGCTAGGGTTATCGTGTTGTGGTCGGAGAGAGAGTGAAAGAGTGGGTTTTGATGTTAGGGTTAGGGTTAGGGTTAGGGTTAGGAGAGAGAAGATGAGGAAATTAGTTGCTTCCATGATTGACGGGGACTGATTCACTTTCGCTCTACGGGGACGGAAGTTATGGTTCCTGACTTCGCGGATTGGCTGAGGGATTAACTACACTTAACACCCTTATACTTCACTAAACTTTTCTTTTGTCTCCTTTAGTTTCAATTGTGACAGTTAATCGCGTTCACAGTTAAGTAAAGTTGTTATTTCGCCATTCATCAAGCGTTAAATGTATAATCAAAACTGTTCATTTTATAGAGCTCGGCACTTAAAACAATCTAAAAAAAAAAAAAAAAAATTTAAAACAATAACATCATGAAGCTTCTTTGATTATAGAAATTTAAAACAAAAACAGATATTCCCTGACTTCAATTCAAGGTTAAAAATTAGGTTTTAAAAGTGGGATTTTTAAGGAAAGAGGTGGGGCAGAGGAGTTTGAATTTGAAGGCAATTGTAAGAATTTTTGGGGCATGAGGAGCATCTAGTCCTTTTGGATTTTTTTTTTCCTGTTCTTGAAAGGACTAATCCTTTTGGACATGAAAAAAACGTTTGAAGGGTTTTGTAGTCCATCAGGGGAACATTTAAAGTGCATTATTTCTTGATTGCTATCACCATCATTGTCCGATTTGGACGTACGAATTGGACGTACGAATTAATCGAGACCATACATGTGCGTCTTTCTTTATTTCAGGTTCTTTTTTAATAATTTAGCGGAAGAGCCGCATGATAAGGACCTAAATACTGTGCTAATTGCCTAACCTTAATACGATCCGAGGTAATGCCAAAATGCTTAACGACATACTTTTTAGATTTTTCTCATCGAGACGATTCAACAGTTTACAAAAATTTAACGTAAAACTAAGAAACACAGGAAAATGCTGGGAGAAAAGAAAACCCTAAATGCATATAATATTTGATTAGGAAATTTTTTAGCATATAAAAAGTAACAAATATTGAGGAGACTGTCCTTGTACCTGGTTGGTGCCATGCGATGAGAGGAATCTTAAAAACAGAAACCATTATATATCAAGTTTCACACTACCTTGGATTCTAAAAAAAGTCCTCAAAACCATGTGATTTGGACTCCCTCACCCATGGAAGATTGTTTTTTATTATGACTCAAAGTGTCTCGGTCAGTTTACGCGTACTTCGATTAATCTCCAAAGGGGCAAGTTCACCGTTCACTAGGAAAAGACCTAATTAAAGACAGTAAAATTTTGTATGAACTAACCCACAAGATTTATAACACCTAGAAGGAACTGAACTTAAAACTTTAGAAATGAGCAAAACCAAAAATACCAAACTTTAATCACCATGCCGAATCCTTGGGTCAAGGATAGGCCCATTAAAGACTATTGTGTGTTTGGGGGATAATGTCAAATGATGTCTCAGTACCCTTTCTTATGGGATTAGTACCATTCTTCATGATGTCTCAATACCTTTCTTCATGGGATACCTTAGAAAGGAGCAAACTCCAAAATTGCAAAATTTGACGAGTGAATCCCAAGATTATTAGGTGTTTGTGGGATATCGTCACGTGGTGTCTCAGTACCCCTCTTTATGAGATATCTTTTTTCATGCTGTCTCAATACCCTTTTTCATGGGATACTTTAGGAAGGAACAAATTCCAAATTAAATTACAAATTTTGATCACCAGACCAACTCGTTAGGATTGACCCATGAAAGATTATTGAGTGTTCGTGGGATACAGTCACATGGTGTCTGAGTAACCTTCTTCACTGTCACACGGTTATATAGAATTCAAGACTTAAGTAATTAATTATATAAGTACAAGATGAATATATAATGATAGAGTTTGTTGAAACAGTATGTACATGATGTCTCAAAATCACTGAATAATTGCTTCACCTAACGCCACTGAATTATATGATCAGACTGTTGTGTATAGCTTTATTCGTTGTTTGGTCAAGACAATAATGCCTACGAAGCTTGGGTCCTCCGGAAAGGTAGTAAATAAACGCATAGGAAATATACTATTGTAAACAGACTTTAGGTATAGTTTTCCATGAGTTCTAGCTTAGGGATTTTGTTTACTTACTTTGCCATAGTCCAAACAGCTCCTAAAGGCATTGGTTGCGGAATGAGGTGACTTTGTTAACATACCCTTCTTTTATTTTCAAATAAAAGTTACTTTTGAAAAGTTAAATCAATTGTTGAGTGGATGCAAAGAAAATATGCAACGATCACTTACCCAAAAAAGATATATAATGATCAAAAGATCCAAGCATGTGGTAAAAAATTTTCACTCAACCCGAGTACGACTTGGGAAAAGTAAATCTGATCTTATAAGTTACAATTGATTAGCGCAAAAAATCTAAGAACACAGACATCCAAACACACTTAGATATAAATATGTCCGGAACTATTAAATGGACATGGTTCGGATGTGACCAAAATTCCAGACACATTTGTGTTTGGATGTCTGTATTCTTAGCATTACTCTAAATAATTTGCTTGATGAGTGAGGAGTTCTTTAGTCTGTGAAGCGATCTCATTCGCTAGTCTGTGCTATTTCTAAATTTGAATATCTGGATCTACAACGAAAAATAAGGGTTAGTGCCTCGATGGCTGAAGTTTGGCCAGGAAGTACTCAGATACCTAAACCAGTACTTAGAGAAGAACAAGGAAAGTATCGAGCTAGGATTCAAAGGTCATGCATACCTCATCTTTCTACATAATATTACTTCTATATTACTCTTGGCTTGAGCACCAAATCTAGATTGGCAAGTGCGGAGCATACTCCCTGATGATAGTAACTCACAACTAAATCATATTATGACCTTACCCAATCACATGATAAATGACAACTCACACATCTCGGCCCGGGTTCGAGCTAAACCTAGCCTTGATTGATAGTATTGTGCCATACCGAGCCCAGACTAGGCTCATGACACGTATTGCTTCCTGTCCAGTCCAAGGGGGCAATCAATCATGGGTCTGGTTTGAACTCGGCTCAACCTGTTGAAAATGCTGACTTTGAGCTTCAATTCAATATTCCACAATAAATATTACAAGATGAACAATTTATATCATATTATAAGAACGAGATAGACCGACATTTACCGCACAACAAGAGTATTGTGCTTCCTGATCACTAGGCTATGGAACTTTGTACAGAGTCTCTTTTATTCGTAACAGCTGAGAGGAAATACAACATTCGACTGTAATTCTAGCTTAAAGAAGACAAAATTATAATCAATAAAAAAACAAAAGAAAAGAAAAGAAAATGATGATCGTGAAAATTGGACAATAACCTTATGAGTTTCTATTGAGATAATTATTGCACATAAGTTCAAAGATCGGATATATTTTTCTTACTAAAGATCCTCAAAACCATATGATTTGGACTTCCTCACCCATGGAAGATTGTTTTATATTATGACTTAGAGTGTCTTGGTCAGTTTATGCGTACTTCGACTAATCTCTAGGGGAGCAATTTCACTGTTCACTAGCGAAAGACCTAATTAAAGACAGTAAAATTTTGTATGGACTAATCCATAAGGTTTATAACACCTAGGAGGAATCGAACTTAAAACCTTACGATTGAGCAAAACCAAAAATCACAAACTTTAATCACCATGCGAACCCCTTGGATCAAGGGTTGGCCCATTAAAGACTATTGGGTGTTTTGTGGGGTACCGTCGAATAATGTCTCAGTACCCTTTCTTATGGGATACCATTCTTCATGGTGTCTCAATACCTTTCTTCATGGGATATCTTAGGAAGAACCAAACTCCAAAATTATAAAATTTGGCCAGTCAATCCCAAGATTATTTATTAGGTGTTTGTGGGATATTGTCACGTGGTGTCTTAGTGCATATACCCTTCTTTATGAGATATCTTAGTATGTACCATTCTTTATGAGATATCTTTCTTCAGGGTGTCTCAATACCCTTTTTCATGGGATACTTTAGAAAGGAGCAAACTTTGACCACTAGATCAACTAATTAGTATTAACCCACGAAAGATTATTGGGTGTTCGTGGGATACCATCACATTGTGTTTCCATGCCCTTCTTCATTGTCACATACTTATATAGAATTCAAGACTAAGTATATAAGTACAACATGAATATATGATGTTTAGCAAAAAAAAACATGAATATATGATGAAAGAATTTGCATGTTGAAACAATACGTGATACTGTCTCAAAATCACTGAATAATTGCTTCACCCACGCCATTGAATTATATGATCAGACTGTTGTGTATAGCTTTAGGCGTTGTTTGGTCAAGAGAATAATGACAACGAAGCTTAGTAGTACAATAAACGCATAGGAAATATACTATTATAAACAGACTTTAGGTATAGTTTTCCATGAGTTCTAGCTTTAGGGCTTTTGTTTACTTACTTTGCCATAGTCCAAAACAGCTCCTAAAGGCATTGGTTGTGGAATGAGGCGATTTTGTTGAAATGCCCTTCTTTTAGTTTTTAAGTAAAAGTTACTTTTGGAAAGTTAAATCAATTGTTGAGTGCATGCAAAGAAAATTTGCAATGATCACTTACCCAAAGAAGATAACTAATGATCAAAAGATCCAAGCATGTGGTAAAACAATTTCACTACGACTTGCCAACAGTAAATCTGATTTTATAAATTACAACTGACCAGCGCAAAAAGTCTAGGAACACAAATATCCGAACACAGATGTCTGTGTTCCTAGCATTACTCTAAATAATTTCTAATGAGTCCCCTTTTATTCGTAACATCTGAGAGGGGATGCAACATTCAACTGTAATTCTAGCTTAAAGAAGACAAAATTCACACCAAGTAAAAAAACAAAGAAAATGATGATCGTGAAAATGCTTTGACTTTAATTGGGGCCCCCGCAAGTGGACGGTGAGATTGGTACCCCCAAGAACTAGTTGGCATTAAGTTGGAAGTAATTCTAAAGCTGGTTGGATACCTCTGCTATAAAAAAAAATTGTGACAATTGGTAACCTTATGAGTTTCTATTGAGACTATTGCACATAAGTCCAAAGATCGGATGTATGTTTTGACTGAAGATCCTCTATGAACAAGTTAGATATATATCAAATAAGAAAATGTGTGTGCAGGTAAATAGAAGATGGATTGTTGTGAATGTACCTTCTTCTTGACACAATGGCTTGTTCTATAGGGTGAGTGCTAAAAGATTTTAAGAGGCCTAGCGGCCGCTGATCTTGCTTTTTATTTTCTTGTTATATAAGAGGAGCGAGTCATTTATTGAGGGGCTCTATTTTCGAGATTTAGAGCGGTCTCAGACTTCATTTGCACGGTCTTCTCAAATGGATTCCATTACTAGTTCTTTTTGTCCGAACGACTTGATTCTTGAAAAATTGAGCACCAATAATGTAATACCAAGTGTCTCGATTCAAGTGATACTCAATCTCTCAATATGCAACTCAACACTCTAGTCATTCAAGGCATGCGGTCATCATTTAACTTTATGATTCATATACTTCCATGTTGTGTGACATCTTGGAAAAATTTTCAGCTTTTCTACAACGTTGAGTTTGATGATCTTAGAATCTGTTTAAAATGATATTATACTATTGAATCTTATATCTCTTTTGACTATTTTAACGCACAACACGCGTTTGATGTGCACTGTGTATAATATGATCCTAAGTCTCATGTGATCATTAGAGGAATAATAAAGAAATCCTTTTATTCCAGATTAAGAATATTTATAATATTTGAAGGACTTTCTAAGGTCTTAGACCACATGGATCATGTATGTGACCCTTATGCCATTGGGACACTCAATGTGACTACCGAGGTAGAAAAAAGAAACCCTTGTATATCACGTTTCACTACCTTGGATCTAAATAAAGTCCTCAAAACCATGTGATTTGGACTCCCCTGAACCCATGAAAAATTATTGGGTGTTCGTAGGATACCGTCACGTGATTTTTCAGTACATTCTTTCACTATATAAGTCCGACACGAATGTATGATGAAAGAGTTTATCGAAACAGTATGTGACGGTGCCTTAAAATCACTGAATAATTACTCATGACCAAGCACTACTGAATTATATGATCAGACTGTTGTAGGACTCTCTTTTATTGGATAATAGCTTTAGGTGCTGTTTGGTCAAGAGCATAATGCCAACGAAGCTTGGTTCCTCGGGAAAGGTAGTACAATAAACGCACACAAAATGTACTATTGTAAACACACTTTAGGTATATTTTTCCCATGAGTTCTAGCTTTAGGACTTCTGTTTAAAACTAAGATGAATTTATTTTGCCGAAGTCCAAACAGCTCCTAAGGCATTGGTTGTGGAAAAAGGAGATTTTTGTTAAAACACCCTTCTTTTATTTTCAAGAAAAAGTTACTTTTGAAAAGTTGAATCAATTGTTGAGAGCATGTTATGGTGAAAAATGAATAGTGCAACACAACATACACTAATATTGTGCGAAAAATGTGGAGCATGCACCTTAGATTCCGATGTGCGATTCGCATCTTTTATCTTGCAAGACTTGTCTACAGCAAATCTGATCTCATAAGTTCTAGCTAATTAATGTAGTTTTTTAATAAATAATCTACTTGATCGATGAGTACTACATGATGAATAGTTCATATTATATTATAAGAACGAGATTAATTCACATTTGCCGTACAACACGAGTATCATGCTTTTGACACACAATACTTACTCTGTATTTTCCTGATCACTAGGATACAGAACTTGTCCGACTCCTCTACAATTGGCACGCGGACATAATTCTATACTCGCTTTTTCCTCTCCTAAACTATGAGACTACAAATCTCTTTAGTTTCTTTAATTAACACAATCGATTATTATAGAAAAATAGATCCATAATCGATCATTATTGCACCAATCTCAACTCTAATACTCTATTGACATATCGGTGAAAGGAATGCATATATATATTCCAACGGTTCAAAAAAGTACGCAATTCAAATATCTAAAAACTCTAATTTGAGAACATGAAATTTTAACCGAAACTAGTACAATCTTATATATTATGAACATAACTTACCAGACATGAGATAGGAGAAGAAGAGCAGTTGTTTTGAATCTCCATGCTCTGTTTCAGATCAAGACATATAATTTTTCTATTTGTTAGTGGTTGAATAAACCCTAGTTCACAGTCGAAAGGCTTCCAATCTTTCTAGGTTTTTGGCGGCGGCGTGCGAAATCTTCTAGGGATTTGGATCTAGCGACGTGAGAATTGTAGAGGAGCCAAACATGATGTATAAGACAGACAATCCAAAGCCATAAAACTTTGTAATCTACAACATGTGAAATTACTCATCTTGTGATATTACATATCTCATGCAGTTTTTTGGGATACCCATGAGTTCTTGGAATTAGTAAATACATCATTATTTTTAAATTGGGATTTGAACTTAATAATATCACACAAAAAACAATAAAATAAAATACGTATGGTATAAAAATCCGAAAAACTTACTAGTTAAGTACTGCTGTGGAGATCCATAAGATATGGTGGATGAATTAATCTGACTCTCTCTCTCTCTCTCTCTCTCTCTCTCCGTTGACTCGAGAAACGACCAGTGAAAGAAGCTACTGAAGGAGGAATCCAAAGGGATAGCATGATCCAAATTCATGATCATAATCTTAATTTGCAGGATAATAAATCCTTTGGATAATTAAGACTATAAGATCTAGAGGGCTGGGATCAATGCGATCCCTTTGGATGCCTCCTCCAGTTGCAGTAGAAACCCACCTCCTCTCTCTCTCTTCCTCCTTCAACACCCCTCTCTCTCTCTCTCTCTCTCTCTCTCTCTCTCGTGGAGGGGATATGAGAGGAGATAAAAATGGGGGTTTCTTTATATATATAAAGAGATTAGATTAGCAAAAGACTGCGTTTTGGGTGCTAAGTATTTCTTTTAGTTTAATAAATAGATAAATGTTTAAATTAACCCTAAGGGGTTGCTAAAGTGGAGATCGGGGTGAGCCGCATAACCCGGATATCCTAAGGTCAAATTTCCTTGGCAAAAAGAAGGGGCCACTGGAGTTTATCCGGTCGTTAATTTGAGGGTCTAGAGGACAAGTCAGAAGTAGGTAGAGACTCCTCCAAGCTTTACTCCAACTTAGTTCCAAACCGTCCGGATACCTCGGTTAGAAAACAAAAAAAGAAAAAGATAAAAGCTTAAATTATTTAATTTTTAAACTTTATAAGTAAAAAAAAAAACAACCAACCTATTTTACGACAGTTGACGATAACAACCTACTTCGTTTATAATGAATATTTGAAGCCTCGTAAGGTTAATTTCATTTTAGGGTAATTTAAATTATGATCCGAATATTTCTGAATGCCGTCTAAATTTTTACCCCGTCAAGAAATGCTGCTAGTCATATTTTAGTCCTAAATTTGTCACACACAATCTAGGAAGGAAAGTTTCGGTTGAAATTCACCAATAGGAAGGGAAATTAGGCATGATTTTTACAGCAAAATTGTTACACACATAAAATTAATACAAATTAATTACGTGTTAGTGAGCAACTTCATATTACTCTTTGTAACTGTCTGTGATTTCAATACGCACTACAAATTTATAAATGCTTCATCAGCAAATTTACAACACATCAACAAATTTTTCATCATAGCTGAATTTACAACTCATAAATTTATCATCACGACCGTTGAATTTACCATCATAACTGAATTTACAATCAGCGAAGACCAAATTTATCATCACATGAACTAACAATTTACCATCATATCTTATTTTGTCACCCATTAAATTTACCATGACATTAGCAAATTTACCACCATAACTGAATTTGCAACTCAGTAAATTTACTATCACGATCAATAAATTTACCATCGTAACTAAATTTACATTCAGTAAACACTAAATTTATCATTTCAGCAAATTTATCATCACATGACTAGAAAATTTACTATCATATCTTATTTTCCAACTCAACAAATTTACTATCTTATTTCTGTCGTGCTACCGTGCATAGCTGATTTATTTTGTTCCTCAATCGGTTGAATGATAAGTAAAATATTATCGCGTTTGTTGATGGTTAAAGGTAGTATTCCTTTACTGCACGAATAAGTAATATACCCCCTTTTTATTATTGGGGAATCAAATCTTTAGATATGATTTACATGCCATGTAAATCCAAATCCAAAATCCAAAATCCGAAATATTTTAATTTAGTAATGGAATTGAATACGTAAAAACCTAAGATTTAAGGATAATTTTAGTATTTTCTGAATTTTAGTACTAAAAAACAACTCTTAAAAGTTGAAGGAATAAAAACATATCTGTCACTAAAAAATAAGACTAAAAATTAAGTTCCCTTTTGATTTATAATGATAATTTGTCGAATTTTCTGTTCATATGAAAAACAAGATTAATTGATCGAATATGAACACCCACAAGAACGAAACACGTTTTGTCTTAAAATTTATTCTTAAACTCATACGCATAAATTCTTTCCCTTCCCAACATGTGTTTTCTCATATTTGGAGCTGTAGTGTAATTTCTTGTATTACAGGCAAAACGATATCAATTTGTTCACAAATTGTTACCAAAATAGTATCCCTCAAAACTACTTCGTTTCAAGATCTATACTTTTTTGAACAATTTATGAACAAAACAATATCGTTTTACCTGCACTACAAAACTATAGTACGGGCTACACTACAGTTTACGGACCGAGAATTTTCTCCCTTTCCCTCTCTGTCTCTCTCTGTCTCTGAATAAGATCATGAAAGGGAATATCGATTTCAATATCAAGATTGACAGATTGAGAGCGACAACGAGCTGTATTCCTTCACCAAAGGCATGATCTAGTGGTAGAGGTTTAACGAAAACAAAATAACATATAAATCCAAGGCCATATGAATTAAAAATGGGGCCAGTAGTAGGACGAAGTATGCGCAACCATGGGCCATACACCAATAAGCCTTCGGCCCACGATCTACCCGACAGTAGGGCCTTCGGCCCACTATCATGCTTGACGCCCAACGATAGTTGAGTTTGGCCTATGCTCAAGATCATTTGTCCTCGGTATTTGGGCCGAACGATCAGTGTTAGCACTCGTCACTCGGCGTCCCGTGTTCGGCGCCCCGTGTTCGGCTTGAACTACGTCTTCGGCATCTATATTCGGTGAACATGTGCACGGCACCACTACGTGGGTACGTGCTCCCTGTAGTTCGGATCAACGTGGGAAAAGTAGTGCAGACGTGTTCCCCCCAATCCGAATGGATGTGGGGCATGTGGCGACGCCTCCGTGATTTTCGAACCACGACCCGTTTTCTTGGCCGAAGATACCGATAAGAGGTTGGATCCCTCCTCTATATATATTTCGGTGATCACTCTCATTTGAGGTACACGCACGTTCGCACTAGAATTATACTTTCAAAGTTGCTTTTATTCTTTCTAGAAGGCTAACTTGATCGTCGAAGTGCCCACCGGAGATCCAACCCCCGGTAGGCACTAATTTAGTGTTGAGTGTTTTGCAGGATATTCGAAGAGATTTGATACGTCAACCCGATAAGTCTAAATTGAATTCCAGACTCCACAGGGCCTCTTAGGGCTTAATCCATAATTTTCTGGAATTAATTACCTGCTACCATCTGCAAATAAAAGTCGATACAAAAGTTTCATATCAACTCCAAAATTAAATTAAATTGTAAATCGACCTACTTGTTTGCCGTGGACCATCACTGCCTTAAAACATGAGTGCGAAATTTGTGCTTTCGGCCGGTCGTTAATCGAAGGTGAAAAAATCAAAATACTCAAAATAAATGAAGCGGGAAAAAACAAGACAGTTTTCAAAAGTAGTTACAACTGATGCTTATAAATAATGACGAACATTAAAAAAAGAAGATCCCAGAACCCACAGAGAGGCCTAATTTATACCATGTTGTTTAATTTATCCCAATAGAAGTAAGTAGTAAATTAGCAAGTAGTCGTAACAATAGTTATAAATTATTGGGATAAATTAAATTTACTATTTGGGAAATCCATTTATTTTCTTGACTTTTTATATTCTTATCCCCTTGTATTCTGAGTTCGATCAAAATCATGTGTCAAAGAAAATTCTCTTTGTTGACGTAATAGAACATATAGCATAAAGACTAGTAATTGTTGGCTGACTGTTAAACTTCTAAATTAATTTTCTAAAAAAAAGAATTTTAAAATTTTATTTTCTCTTTGGTACAAGACTTATAAACTGATCCTAAAAATGATTTCTCTGTTTTATTTTTATTTTTGTTTTTTGGTTAGAGATGCAACAAATTGTCAAAGATTAGATAAGTGGATTGAGGCACAGATAGCACCTTAATATTTGACCAATCCAAGCCTTCGAGTCTATAGTTCTTCTTATTTTACTAATATCCTTCGATGATAGGCCGATTGAAGAAAGACACATAAAATCTTACTTTTATCTTGTGAAAGAAGTGCATAGATTGTCAATTTTCGAAATTTATTTTGCAGGTCAAAACTATAGAAAAACCGAAAGAGAACTTATCCAGAAGAAAAGTGTGCGTAGATTGTCGGTTTTCGAAGTTCACTTTGTAGGTCAAAACTGTAAAAAAACGGAAAGAGAACTTATTCAGAAGAAAAGTGTGCGGTGCCAGTATTCTTGAAAACTCTACATTAGCAGTTCAGGTGGAATAAGTTATTAACCGAGTTCAAGAAGACCGAGGAGGTCTTGAAGAGAAGGCAACGCACTGATTCTATTCCCCTTTTCCTCACCAGAATCATTCTAACCAGACACACGTCGAACTCTGCCGAGGGAATCATGTGGACACTTTTCAGCTCGCGATTTTGCGAAAGCAACGTGTAACGGGGTTGATTCGAGGAAATCAAGACGGAAAGCTAAGAATCCACTTATCCAGCTGAAACAATGGTACTCTCAATATGTGGACCTGTAATCTGCAAAAGAATAACCCGTCAAAGAGCCCTCTGCCGCTGCGGCAGGAAGACACTCCGATGGTTAAGTCAGGCGAAATCTCACAGGGAAATAGAAAGGCGAGCTAATATTCTCTATTAGCAGGCAAAAGCTCTCAGTCTTTAGGCGTACCTTTTTTTGTTCATCTTTTGCTCTATTTATAGACTTTCCCCTTTTGCTCCAATCCTCTTAGAACCTTCTTTTCCACCGAAGTGTCCTCTGATTGGACATGGATTTCACGTCCATGCCCCTCCTGACAGAGTTTTCTCTTGTCCCATCGTATCCGGGGCTCCATGCCCTTTTCTGAAGAGCGGTTATCTGTCACTTCCCACGGGCTGCCCGTAGTCCTGACCGACTTTCTCAGTTCGGCGGGTCGTCGATCCGCCCTTCTCAGGTCGGCATCTCTCAATACCTGGTTCTGTTGTCCTGATTTGGGTAAGGTCGGCACTCCTCGTGTCGGCCGGTATCTCACGTGACCAGCACGTGTTTCCGGGTGTGCTATTCGGTCTCGGCCGAACTCCGAATTTACTCGGGGGGTCTAAATGTATTTTCTCAATCACATTTTACCCTCGTCAATTGCCCCCTAGCTTTGGCTGCTTTGAACCGTCTGGGCGAAGCAGTCGAGGCTACACAGCGTACCCGTGATGCCCTTTCTTACGCATGATCGGGCGGTTTCTGAACCACCACTCTTGAATTTGACGTCGCATTGAAGTCTGGCAGGGCGTGCAGCTGGCCTTAATGGCTTTGGGGCCACGCGCCTCCTGCGCGTCCCCCACAGGTGGAGCATCCTCATTGGGGAGGCGTGGGGTCTGATCCGTCTGGCTTCCCCCCCTATAAATACTCGCCCGTTCTTCTCTTTTCACTTTCCTTCTGCAACTTTCCATTGTCGTCGTACCTGAGAGAGAGATCTGCCGCTCTTGTAAGTTTTTTCAACCAGAGTCTTAGGTTTTCCCTCTCCTCTTTGATCTTTCGCCTCCTACCCTCTTCTGTAATGGGGATCTTTAGGCAGCTAGTAAACACGCCGGAAAAAATGGCAGAGTTCCGGCGACGGTACAACATCCCTGCTGATGTTGCCGTCGAGATCAACGATCCCCGCACTCCTCGTGATGGGAATGACCCTAACACCCTTCACGTCCCTTTGATGGCGGTCGTCGAGGGTGGAGTCCGATTTCCGCTCAATCGCCTTCTCCGCGAGGTGCTTTGCTGGTATCGGCTTCACCCGATGCAAATCTCCGTCAATACCTATAGGATCATCCATTCCATAGTAGAGTTGAATAGGCTGAACCATACCGATATAGGGCTTCGGGAGATTCGCTTCTGCTATGACATGGTCAGGAAAGGCTCTGATGCCTATTACCTGAAGAATAGGCCAAATATCGAGCGGATAGTCACCTACCTGACGGACTCCAACCGCGGTAATGACGATGACTTCCTCATCGTTACTGGCAACTGGGAAATTGGCCGAGACAAGCCCGAACGTCCCAAGTTCCACATTCCGACCCGGTTCGAAGCCATCCGTTAGTGCCCCGACCTTGTCTTCCATCTCTCTGTCTTTTCTTTTTCATTTTGTGCATATCTTGATGCTGACTGCGTTTTTTCCATTCTTTTTGCAGCTTCTAACGCCAACAAGGGCCGGAGCAAGCAGTCGATAAATCTCGACGCTGTTAAAAGGGTCGCCCGATACACGGGATCTTTTGGCCGAAGTTGGGCCCGCTCCCCCGAAGTGCTCCTGAGATACGTTGGGAGTTATAGGGGGTACATCAAAAAGTCAATTCCTGACGCCGCCGCTGTTGGTGCCGATCTCCCAGGATACTTTCCTGAGGCAGTGCCGACTTCCCCAGCTCAGCGGCCAGTTCCGGTGACAGTAGCTAATATCGGAAATTCCCCGATCTCATTTAGGTCCACCAGCTCGGAGCACAGTTCTTCCCGGTCGCCTGGCAACTGGAATTCTGAAGACGACGAGGAGACCGAGCAGAGTTCGGATATAATGGCCCGAAATCCCAGCGTCCCGAATCTCCGCGAACTGATGCGGCAGCAGAAGAAGAAACAGCCTGACGCCGGCCCGAGCTTGCCGCGGAGGGAACCGACCTCTGTGTCCGAAGAGGCTTCAATTGAGGACGACGTTCCTCTCATCCTGAAGCGGAGGCAAAGGGACCCTGCTCAAGAAGATCCCGCCACAACTTCCTCGCCGAAGAGGAGCAAAACGGCCGATAAGGCCAAGGCTGTTGAAGGGGCTGCCCCTTGGTGCCCTTCTCTGCTGGTGAATGGGATCGATCCCATCACCGTCGCCGACTCGGCGGTTGATCTTGACGTTGCGCAAACCCTGACGGGTGCGCTGATGCTGCCCAAGGACGTCGAGCCCTACCAAGGCCTCGACCTACCAACCATGATGCGATCTGTGATGGCTCATGGAGTCTTCGTAAGTATTCTGTCTTGGCCTTCTCCATTATTTTACTCGTGATTTTGTTTCTGATTTCATACTTCTTGATTTTGTTGCAGACTGCGCAGAAATCCTTGATGTGCCTGAGCCGTTGCCAGGACCTGGAGACTCGATACAGCACTATCGAGTCGGAGCTGAGGGCGTCCAACGCCAGGTTTCTGAAAATCCAGGAAGGCATGGCTTCGTACAAGAGGAGGGCCCAGGAAGCCGAACTGGCGGCTAAAACTGCTCAGTCCCAGCTCGGGACTGAAAAGGCGAGGTCGTCCGGGTTAGAGGACCAGCTGGCCAGTCTCAACTCCCAGCATGAGGCCGAGCTGAGACGGCTTCAGGAGAGCTCTTACGCCAAGGGCATGTCGGACGCTGCTGCCGACTTCTTAGAGAACCAGATGCTCGAGATCCAGACCGAGCTTGTCGGTTTGTGTTGGAAGGCCGCTCTGGAGGCCGCCCAAGTGCCAAGGGGTTCTTCTCTCTTCTCCAGGGTTCCAACCGTTGCCGAACTGGAGAACAGGGAACCCGAAGCCGGAGGAGGCCAACCCGCTGCTGCTACTAAGGAAGGGCAGGCGAGTCAGGCCGCCGATGCTGACGTAGTTGTAGTTCAGGCCGCCGATGTTGCGCCTTAGGATTTTGCTCTTTCATTTATTTCTGTAACTCATATGTAACCAGTCTTCAAGAATTAATGAAATGCATTTGAGTTTTTCTTTGCAACCTTCTTGTAGCAAAAGACATCCAATCTGACAAGGAATGGTTCCCCTTTGAATGATGTGTTGCATCTAATGGATTGTCTTCAAACCTTCTGAATATCAGACTTTCCTCAAGTTCTAAATTAAACTCAAACTTTTCTCAAGTAATGAATTATTTTAAACTTTTCTCAAGTTTGTGCCGAACAAACTTTTCTCAAGCCTGTTCGGATGTTCTCACTTTTCTCAAGTATCGAATCCTCTTGAGCTTTTCTCAAGTTTGTGCCGAACAAACTCTTCTCAAGTTTTTGCCGAACAAACACTTCCCAAGTCTGTTCGGATGTTCCCACTTTTCTCAAGTGTCGAACTGTCTCAGATTTTTCTCAAATCTGTAAGGCTGTTTAACCTCTGATTAGGCTTAAACTCATACTTTTCTCAAGCATGTTCTGGGATTCAAACTTTTCTCAAGTGTTGAAGATTCTCAGATTTTTCTCAAATCCGTAAGGCTGTTTAACCTCTGACTAGGCTTAAACTCAATCTTTTCTCAAGCATGTTCTGGAATTCAAACTTTTCTCAAGTGTTGAATTTTCTCGAGAGTTGAGCCGAATCTTCGTGGGGCCGAACAAACTTTCTGAATTGTGGCGCCGAGCAAATGTTGAGCCGAAGAGGTATGTGGCCGAACAAATATTCTGAATTGTGGCGCCGAGCAAGTGTTGAGCCGAACAGGTGTTCTCAGACTTTCCCCTTGCCCCCTAGCTTCGGCTGCTCTGAACCGAACTGTCGGGGTAGGCGAGGCTATCTAGCGTATTCATGATGAACTTTGTATCGATCCAGAGGATGCTCATTCGTATCTGGTCCGTTTGAGGCGTGCCCTGTCTCGCCATAAATGCGAAGTGACCGTTTGTTTCCCTTCTGGTGGAAGACGTGCCTTTTCCTGCGCGTGCTTTGACGTGTCGTTTCAGTATCCCAGATGCGCTTCATTGATTGGTCCAAGAGTAATGGATCCGACGGTTGGGGTCAAAAAGCGTGCAACGTATCAGATTCACCTGCCCCGAGCCCTATAAAACCAACTTCGTCACTTTCATTTTTCTTTTCTTGCTACTGTTCTTCCATCTTCTGTAAGTCATCCCTGTAGAACTCGTCTTTTGTCTTTTTTCTTCGTCTTTCTTCTCTGAACATGGGAATCTTCCGTAAGCACTTCGCCTCTCCGGCGAGCGTAGCAGAGTTCCGTAGACATTACAACATCCCTGACGACGTAGCAATAGAAATAAATAGGCCTGAGACTCATCCTGAGATTCGGGATGAGGACTCCATCCATATCCCTCTAATGGCCGTCATTGAGGGTGGGGTTAGGTTCCCCCTTCACCCCCTTCTCCGTAGGGTTCTATCTTGGTATAAACTCAACCCTATGCAGATTTCCATAAACACGTACAGAATCATAATGGGAATAGTTCGGCTGAATGAACTGTGCAGCACGAACTTAGATCTCTGGGACATAAACTATAATTATGACATGGTCTATAATAAAGACGATAAATGGTATCTCAAGTCCCGTAGAGGCCGAGAGAAGATAGTGACACAACTAGCCGACTCGAATAGAGGGAATGACGACGACTTTCTGATCGTCTCGGGAAATTGGGAGTTTTCTCCTGATGAGCCCGAGCACAAGAGGATACAAGTCCCCCGCCGTTTCGGGAAACCCCGTTAGTTCCTTTTCCCGTCTGTTTCTGTTCTCCGCATTTCTGCCGATCTAAGGCTTCTAACTGTCTTCGTCTGTTCATATGCAGCTGCCAACGCAAACCGAGGTCGCTCTTCGCAAGGTACACACCCCGACGACCTGAAAAAAGTTCTGCGGTACAAGGGCGTTGCAGGACAAACCGAAGCAAGGTCCGCCGAAGTACTGCTGCGATATAACCCGTCCTACAAGGGTTATATCAAAGAGAGAACATACGTGGCCGAGGCAGTAGCAGAGACTTCTCTAGTTGCTGTTCCCGAGGCCATACCTCTGCCATATCTTAGGGAACCCGGCCGTGTAACAGTCGCTGCGGTTGCCGATTCTTCCAGCTCCCCATCTTCGTCTTCTTCCGAACGGACTCAATCCCCACCTCGGATCACTTGGAACACCGAGGACGAGGAGGAGTTAGACGCCGAGATCATGTCTACAAATCCGAATGTGCCGAGCCTGAAGGAGATGATGAGGCAACGGGCCAAGGATGCTGCCGATTCCAAAAAGAAGCCGACTCCAGCTGAGGCGAAGAAGCCTTCTGGGGTCGTCTTGGCTAAGAGGAAACCGGAGGAGGGGGGAAACCTGCCGAGCTCCACCCCTGCTGATGCCGAGGATGCTCACGCCATCCACAAAAAGCGGCGGCTGGTGAAGGCTCACGAAATCGGCCCCTCCAAGGGGAAGGGCAAATCAAAGGTCTCGAGAAAGGCCGAGATCTGGGCTCCCCAGCTGCTGATAAATGGAGTGACCCCGATCACAACTGCCGACTCGGTCATGGATCTGGGAACTGCCACGGCTCTGGCTGAGGCCGTGATGCTGCCGAGGGACCTTGCGCCCTATGACGACTCCGAAGATCACGTGATGCTTCGGACAACGATTGCCCACAACATGTTTGTAAGTTTCTTACTTTGGTAATACCTTCTGTATACTTGAACCGGGTTTGTCCTAACTCTTCTTTTGATGCTGCAGGCGATCCAGAAGGCCATGCTCTGCATTGGGCAGAGCCAGGATCGGACGGAAAAACTGAATAGAGCCGAAGCCGAGGTGAGAGAATTCAAGTTGAAGTTCTCCACCGCCCATGATGAGGCTGAGGGCTACAAGAAGAAGGCTCACGAGGTAGCCAGGAGGGCCGAATCCCTCGACCATTTTCTGGTTGAGGAGAAGAAAAGGACAGCCGAGCTGGCGGCGGAGCTGGTTGCGCTGAAGGCCAAGCATGCCGAGGAGATGGCCGAGGAGAAGAATAAGGCCCGCCAGCTCGGCATGGACGAAGCCGCCGAGGACTTCCTCAATAACCAGCTTCCCGAGATGCAGGAGGAGTTCTTGGCCGTTGGCTGGAAGGCTGCTCTGAAGGCTTGCAACGTTCCTGCCGACTCGAACCTGTTCAAGGAGATTCCCCACTCTTCTGATCTTGGCGAGGAGGAGGAACCTATCCCCGAGGCCGAGCTGACCGTTGAAGACTATGATGAAGCCGGCATCGGGGCAGGCTCTGCGTCTGGGAAGGGTCGAGTCCCGGAAGACAATTTTGCAGAAGAGGGCCAGATCCTGGAAGACGTTGCCGACATCGTCTGAAGGACGTCTGGGAAGGGTCGAGTCCCGGTTGACTGTGTTCTTCTTCTTGTAATTCTGTTGTTTTTTCCTTGCAGCCACAAGTCTTTTGTATTCATTTCTGCTCTTTTGCTTTTGTATTTCACATATAAATGAATACAAGTTGAATCTTTCGTCGGCAACTCTTTGTCTTGATGTGAACATTTCTCTTAAAGCACCGAATTTTTGTCAAGTATGTTTGGTAGTTCAAACTCTTCTCAAGTATTGAATATCTTCAAGTATTGAGCCGAACAAACTTTTCTCGAATCTATTCGGCTGTTTAACTTGTACTTTAGGTCCAAACATATTTTTCTCAAACATGTTTGGATACCCTTAACAATTCTCAGGTGTTGAGCCGAACAAACCTTTCTCAAGTATGTTCGGCTGTTTAACCCATACTCTTCTCGAGCGTGTCCAGGAGTTCAAACTTTTCTCAAGTGTTGAACATTATGATCCAATGGTGACATGATTGACAAACTTTCTGAATTGGAACTGGAGCTTTTATTCACTAAGAGATATACAAAAGTACAGAAATAAAGAAATTACTGATAAAACTTCTTAAGGTTGGAGACATTCCAAGTCCTTGGTATTTCTTTATCATCCAGATCTTGCAGCTTGTAGGCGCCCTTCCCGAGTCGGCCTATAACTCTGTATGGACCTTCCCAATTGGCCCCCAGCTTGCCATCAGTTGGATCTTTCGTGTTTCCCATGACCTTGCGCAGAACTAGGTCGCCGAGGCTGAATTCCCTCTGATGGACTTTCTTGTTATAGGTTCTAGACAAAGTAGACTGATAAGCAGCGAGTCTGATCACGGCTCGTTCTCATTTCTCTTCGGCGAAATCGAGCTCTATCGCCAATGCTCGATCATTGCCACCTCGCTCCATTACTTCAGTTCTGAGAGTCGGGATGCCAATTTCCAGAGGAATGACAGCCTCTGCGCCATAAGCAAGTGAGTATGGGGTTACACCCGTAGATCGGCGAGGAGTGGTCCTATATGCCCATAAGACGAGTGGCAATTCCTCCACCCACTTGCCCTTGGCTTTCTCTAACCGTTTTTTGATTCCTGCCAACACTGTCTTGTTTGAAGCTTCTGCTTGCCCATTGCATTGGGGATATGCCACTGAGGCATAGTAGTTTCTAATCTTGTACTGTGAGCAGAAAGCTTGAACTTGTCTTGAAACTGGGTCCCGTTATCCGAGACGATGGCGTAGGGGATGCCGAATCTGGTGATAATGTTCTGCCATACGAATCGCTCGACATTTTTCTCGGTGATCTTAGCCAGTGGTTCGGCTTCTATCCATTTGGTGAAATAATCTGTGGCAACCAACAGATACTTCCTTTCCCCAGTTGCTTTGGGAAGCGGGCCGACGATATCCATTCCCCATTGGGCAAAGGGCCATGGACTGGTAAGTGGTGACAGATCAGCGGCAGGTTGATGTGTGATCGGGGCAAACTTCTGGCATTTTTCACAGATCTGGACGTACTTCTTTGCATCTTCTTGCATATATGGCCACCAATATCCCTGAGATATGACTCTATGGGCTATGGACCTGCCCCCAGCGTGACTCCCACATATTCCCTCATGAATTTCGTACAAGAATTTCTGAACCAAAGCAGGATGTACACATTTCAAATAGGGACCAGTGTAGGACTTACGATAGAGTTCTTGCTTTGGTGATAGCCAGAAATGGGCTGCCTTGATCCGCAGCTTGTGGGCTTCTTTTTTGTCCTCGGGGACAGTCCCCGTAGTGAAGTAAGAGATAATGGGATCCATCCAACTTGGGCCGAGATCGATTTCCAAAGCCTTCTCGGCAATTGGGATGTCGATGCTCGGGTATTCAATGGAATCCACATATATTGTTCTGAACTTGTCTCTGGGTATTGCCGAAGCCAAACATGCTAAGGCATCTGCGTGGTCGTTCTGCCTTGAGCTGATATGCGTCATCATAGTCTTCTTGAATTTCGATAACTCTGCTTTAGCACTCTCTGCATAGGCGGTCATCTTCTCGTCTCGGGTGGCATACTCTCCACTGAGCTGGTTGAGGACCAACTGTGAATCGCAAAAGATCTCCACATATTCTGCCCCCAGATTGTGCGCGCATTTGAGTCCGAGTATTAATGCCTCATACTCGGCGACATTGTTGGAGGCGCTGAAATTCAATCGGATGGATTGCTCAAAATAACACCCATCTGGCTCTTCTATTACGATGCCGACTCCAGATCCCCTCGAGCAACATGACCCGTCAACATATAGCTTCCAGTACGGTGTCTAGTCGGGAACTATTTCCCCCTGTTCGGGCGTATCCTCCTCTGAGATTGAAGTGACGTCCTCCGCTGGTTCATGGGAGAACTCTGCAATAAAATCTGCCAGGACTTGTCCCTTTACTGCTGTTCTTGGGAGGAATCTGATGTCGTATTCCCCGAGCTCCACAGACCATGCTGCCACCCTTCCCGACAGTTCTGCTCTTCTCAAGACAGTACTGAGGGGATGTTTGGTCGGTACTTCTATCGTATGGGCCAGGAAATAATGCTGCAACTTTCTGGACGCCACCACAAGGGATAAGATCAGCTTCTCCAGGGGGAGATATCTTGTCTCCGAATCCAGGAGTGTTTTACTCACATAATAGACTGGTGTCTGCTCACCATCCTTGTTCTTCAACAATACTGCACTGACCGCATGCTCGGATACGGCCAGATAAAGTGTCAATACATCTCCCTTCTCAGGAGTCATGATCAGTGGGGGGTTCGCCAAGTAGCTCTTCAGTTCTTGGAAAGCTCTTTCACATTCCTCCCCCCATGCATACTTGGACTGTTTTCTCAACAGCTGGAAGAATGGCCGACATCGATCGGATGATCGGCTGATGAACCGGTTAAGGGCTGCCACCATTCCGGTTAGCTTTTGAACTTCCTTCACAGTCCGGGGACTCTGTAAATTTTGCAAGGCGACGATCTGATCGGGATTGGCCTCTATCCCCCTGCGTGTAACCAGATGCCCCAAGAATTTCCCGGAGCTGACCCCGAAAGCGCACTTTGATGCGTTGAGCCTGAGTTTGTATTTTCTTAACACCTGAAAAGTTCTACCGAGATCAGCTATGTGGGCTTCGGACTCCCCAGATTTGACGACCATGTCATCTATGTAGACCTCCATGCTCTTCCCGAGCTGCTCCTTGAACATGAGAGTCGCCAACCGCTGATAAGTTGCCCCTGCATTTCTCAAGCCGAATGGCATCACTTTATAGCAAAAGAGTCCGCGAGGAGTAATGAAGGACGTCTTCTCTTGATCCAGCGCGTACATGGCTATCTGATGATACCCCCGATATGCATCCAGGAAACTCATGCGCCGATACCCAGCTGTGGCATCCACCAATTGATCTATCTTGGGCAGTGGAAAGCTATCTTTGGGACAAGCTTTGTTGAGGCTAGTGAAGTCCACACACACCCTCCACTTGCCATTCTTGTTCTTGACCACCACGGTGTTAGATAACCACTCGGGGTAGTGTACCACTCTGATAGCGTCGGCCTCCAGCAGCCGATCTACTTCTTCTGTTATGGCATCCACATGTTGGATTGCCGGTCTTCTTCTTTTCTGCATCACTGGTTTGTGGGCAGGATCCACGTTCAGGTGATGGCATATGATATCCGGGCTTACCCAGGCATCTCCTGTGGTGTCCAAGCGAATACATCTATATGCTCTTTGAGAAATGCGACCAGGGCCTCCTCATCCTGCTTTGATAGTTCTGCCCCGATCAGAAAATACCGCTCCGGATCTGTCTCGTGAGCCGATACCTGCTTGAGTTCCTCCACAACGCGATCGGCTGGATTACGCCCGATATCCTCTATCGTCGGCTGATCTGGGACTTCGATGGATTTCACATGTTCGGCCTTAGGTTTATGCTTGATGGAGGTGACATAACAGCTTCTCGCTGTCGTCTGATTACCCCGAACACATTCGATCCCCTTCTTCCCCGGGAACTTCAGCATCTGATGGTAGGTAGAAGGAATTGCCCCCAACCTGTGGAGCCAAGTTCTCCCCACGATAGTATTGTAAGCAGATGGTACATCCACCACCAGGAAATCCACATCCAAGGTTACTTTCCCTGCTCGAACTGGGATAGTAATGGATCCCAAGGGCCAGACCGCTTCGGCGCTGAAACCGATGAGTGGTATGTCGGCTTTCTTCAAGTCTGCCTTGTCCAGCTGGAGTTTTTTGAAGGCGTCGTAGTATAGGATTTCTGTTGAGCTGCCTTGGTCAACTAGGATTCTCTCCGTGTTGAAGGTGCCAAGGAGCAGCGTGATTACCAGTGCATCGTTATGGGGATGTGTTACCCCTTCAAAATCCTTTTCCGAAAAGGAAATGACCGTTTCCATCTGTGTCTCGGGCTCTTTTCTTTTTTGCCCGAGATGTTGTACGTGATGCTCGTGCCCGTCTCGGCGGCGCTGAAGCCGAACTTCCTTTTCATCTAGAACCGGGGTTGCCGCGTGTATGACATGTATGGTCCCCGTCACCATCACCTCCTCCTCAGAGGATTCAGCTTCCATTGGCTCTGGCTGAACCACCTGTTGCCTTTGTTCGGCTATATAACGCTGAAGATGCCCGGCTTCCACTAACTCCTCCAGGAATTGCTTAAGCGCTTTGCATCTCTTCGTCATATGGCCACTCCTGCGATGGTAGCTGCACCAATCTTTGTTCGGATCCCGCTTCACTGGCTCTCCCGATCCAGCTGGCCACTTCCAGAAAGGCTCGTTCTTCAAGGGATAGATCATCCTGAAGATCAGGGTATTGAAAACCGTACGTATAGCCTTATACGCCTGAGCCCTGAGCGGTTTTCGCTCCCTTGGTGCTTGTGACACTTCGGCCACCTCAACTCTGGGCCTCTTGGCCCCGGGCATCATTACTGCATTCCTTGGTGCCTTCAATACTGGCCGATCCTTGTCTCGGCGGATCTCATCCTCAAACTTGGCATATTTCTCGACTCTGCTCATCAAGTCGGCAATGGTGCTTGGGGGATCGACGGTGAGAGACTCTCTGAGCCGATCTCGGTAAGACAGCCCCAGCCTGAAAGACTCCACGGCGTAGGCCTCCGTACAGTCCCCGATCTCATTGTAGGTGGCCCAGTACTTGCTGGCGTATTGTCTCAGATCCTCTTCTGGTCCTTTTCTCAAGGCCAGAAGTGTGTTCACGTACTTTTTCTGTGCTCGGTTAGCCACGAATCTCTTGAGGAACTGGTCCGCCAGCTGCCTCCAACTTGTTATTGATCTCGGCGGCAGAGCCTGAAACCAATTTAGGGCTATCTCTCCCAAGCTTAGCGAAAAAACCCTACAGTAGAGGCTGTCTTGGCCCACATAGATCATCATGGAGTTCACGAACCCCTTGATGTGAGTCATCGGATCCGTTCGGCCATTATAGATCGTAAACTTTGGAGGGACGAACTTTCTGGGTAAGTCCTCCATCTCTATCTGAACTGATAGTGGCGATACCGACAGCTGTTGCAGTTCCCTGTGGTTTTCATCGTCTTCCGGGCGGTTGAGTCCCAACTGTTGATTTAGCCAAGCCCTCATGTCGGTTGGTGGAGCCACCGGCGGCAAAGGCTGATGCGGTAGCTTCTGTTGGGCGTCTGGGGCTGATTCTGCCCGCTGATTTAGCCACTCCCTCATGTCGGGAAGCGGCCGCATCTGAGGCGGTTCGCCCAGTCGCGATGAAATCCCCATCTGCCTTTCTTCTCCTCGAGGTCTTTTGCTGGCTTCATGTCGGCTGTCTTGTCCAGACGGCCCGGTCTCGGAACGCTCGTCGAGTCTAGACACAGACTGGCGGGCTGAGTCTCTGCGTTTGCGGAGAGTTCGGTTTTCTCTCTCCATGCGACGTATGTAACGCCTCATATCTTCTACCTCCTGATCCCTCCTTCGGATCCGATTGGCATTATCGTATTCTTCGTCTCGGCGAGACCTTTCATGAGTTCGGGATTCTCTCCCTCCCTCATTCTGGGATCGAGTCGGAGATCGGTCCCTGTTCCTTGACCGTTCCGCTTCTCGCGGGCAATTCGGACGTTGCTCCAGAGGCAACGGGACGACGGGAAGTTGCACCTGTTCTCCAGGTTGTTCCCCTGCCATCCTTGGGGGAAGGACCCTAGGAATCTCCCTCCTAGGACCCCTCGTTTTGTGTTGAACTGGAGGGGGGGACCTTGAACTTACATCACGTTCCCTCCCTTGATCTTGTCTAGGTGTTTCAGCCATGGATTTTTAACTTTCCCACAGACGGCGCCAATTGTAACGGGGTTGATTCGAGGAAATCAAGACAGAAAGCTAAGAATCCACTTATCCAGCTGAAACAATGGTACTCTCAATATGTGGACCTGTAATCTGCAAAAGAATAACCCGTCAAAGAGCCCTCTGCCGCTGCGGCAGGAAGACACTCCGATGGTTAAGTCAGGCGAAATCTCACAGGGAAATGGAAAGGCGAGCTAATATTCTCTATTAGCAGGCAAAAGCTCTCAGTCTTTAGGCGTACCTTTTTTTGTTCATCTTTTGCTCTATTTATAGACTTTCCCCTTTTGCTCCAATCCTCTTAGAACCTTCTTTTCCACCGAAGTGTCCTCTGATTGGACATGGATTTCACGTCCATGCCCCTCCTGACAGAGTTTTCTCTTGTC
Organism: Arctostaphylos glauca; assembly: GCA_019985065.2. Taxonomy (NCBI): domain Eukaryota; kingdom Viridiplantae; phylum Streptophyta; class Magnoliopsida; order Ericales; family Ericaceae; genus Arctostaphylos; species Arctostaphylos glauca. The sequence continues at coordinate 24,519,794 of JAHSPW020000013.1, read as the reverse complement.
CCATCGTATCCGGGGCTCCATGCCCTTTTCTGAAGAGCGGTTATCTGTCACTTCCCACGGGCTGCCCGTAGTCCTGACCGACTTTCTCAGTTCGGCGGGTCGTCGATCCGCCCTTCTCAGGTCGGCATCTCTCAATACCTGGTTCTGTTGTCCTGATTTGGGTAAGGTCGGCACTCCTCGTGTCGGCCGGTATCTCACGTGACCAGCACGTGTTTTCGGGTGTGCTATTCGGTCTCGGCCGAACTCCGAATTTACTCGGGGGGTCTAAATGTATTTTCTCAATCACATTTTACCCTCGTCACAACGTATCTAGAAAGGATGGAGTTTCATTGATTGAGGCACCGAAAGCACCTTAATATTGCTCTCAGCGAAGGCCAATCCAACAAAATAGCCCAAACCTAAAACAATTTGGGTTAGCCCACTTGACATGAGCCGGTTGAGGATTAAGATTTGATCCGGTTCGTCCAATGTCAGCCCAATTTACATAAGCCGTTGTATAAGTTTTCCGGCCCAACCTTTTGTTAGAAGACAATGATAAAAAGAAGTAAAAATTAGAAAATAATAAAAATGAGAAAATTCAAAATAATTATTTTTACTCCTTTCTATTTTGTTCAAAAAATTAAATTGATTGGACATTATTAAGAGCTTGATCAGCTTGTATTGATCGTAAAGAGAAATTATTATGCCAATTGTGCTTCACTCTTGTGGATATGCTTCATTGGCCGAACATCGATTAAGGGTCTATTTGGCGTAACTAGATTATGAGATTATTGGATTGTTGGATTATGTTGGGTGCCGGAGAGAATAATCTAGCTCAAAGTGTTTGGACTAAATTATTTGTGGATATGTTGGTTATGTTGTGTTTGGAGCTAGATTAATCCAGATTATTGGGTGAATAATTTAGGCCAAATGAGGCTAGATTATTTCCCTAATAATCTAGACAATCCAAATAATCTAGGCAAATGGAGCCTAAGACTTATAAGACAAAAAAACATTGTGCCAATTATGCTTAGTTTGTGTGGATATCTTTTGTTCGTGACTTTATGATATTTTTTATTAGTCATCTATTTATCAAAATTTATTAAATAAACCATTCGAATCATTAAACAATATTACAATAAATTTTATTTTCCATCACGAATGGATCACATCAAAAAGTCCGACGCAATGGTGACGGAAAAAACAATCACGTGTCTTTAGAAATATCCTTACCTCTAGACAAAGGTAAACAACACACACAATTGTAATGAATAAACTCGGAAATAAATGTATATGTATTTGTTTGAATTTTGATGATGTAGGATTTATATTATTTTAAAGAATTTGAGATGCATCAAACGATTTAGACACATCTATATCTACATGTATAGTATGTGTATTTAAATTTTGTCGAAGATAAATGCTAAGGAGCTGATTGGATGAGAGGTTAAATGGTGTCTTAACTTAGGTATGCCTCAGTTAAGGCTAAGCCTACTCTTAACCCATTGATTGGATAAAAAAATAGAGTTGTGCTAATTAACACCCCGAGAATTACCTTATTTAGTCAACGTGTTAACCTTAAAAAAATGACCAAAATGCCCACCCTTACTCATATACATGAAATATTCTTTATTATTCTTATATTATATATATACACACTTATATATAATATATACTTATATATATGTGTGTATAATATACGTATATATAAGTATAAGTATATAATATACAATATAAATACTCATATATATACTTATAATGTGTGTATAATATACGTATATACAAGTATAAGTATAAGTATATATATACGTATATTTTTAAAGGGAAAGACTATATAAACCAACATTTTTTTAGACCACTATTAGACCAACGTCTAAACTCTTTGTTCTCGATTAAATTTTAATAATCTGAACCGTTCAATGCCGTTCAATGTGTTTAAAACATATTTTTAAGGGTACCTGCGAGAAATCAGCTCAAAATATTACCGGAAAGGACTTGATCTAAACATTGGTTCATAAAAACAGTTCCTGTCAGCATTTTGAACCACTGTTTGGATCAAGTCCTTTCCGGTAATATTTTGAGCTGATTTCTCGCAGGTACTCTTAAAAACATGTTTTAAACAAATTGAACGGTTCGGATTATCAAAATTTAATCGGGAACGAAGAGTTTAGGCGTTGGTCTAATATTGGTCTAAAAAAGTATTAGTCCCTTGAGCTTCTCCCATTTTTAAAATATATATGTATATATTATACTTATATTATAAGTGTGTGTGTATAGTTTTTAAAGTGTGTATATATATATATATATACGTATATTTTTTAAGTATATATAATGTGTTTTGTGTGTGTCTGTGTGTGTATATATATTAAGTATATATGTATATATTATACTTATAATATAAGTATACATTATAAGGGCTACATATATAATATAATTATAATATGTATGTGTATGTAGTTATGTACTTATAATATATATATACATACATATATGTATTATTTTTAAAATAATACATTAAATCCATAGCGAGGGGTAAAAATATATTTTAATAGTTTAATACATATTCTCCTTCTTAACATACCCTTTATTTAATTACTATATTATTTAACATATTTTTCTTAAAAATTACATCAATATGGACCACTTCATCTTATTTAACACATTAAAAATTAAGGCAGCATATCCTTAAAAACATATATATTTTCACGTATAAATAAACACTCACAGTATGTGTGCGCTGCAGCAAAAGTCTTAAAAGTGCGGTGTCCCTCGTAACAATTTGCAGTTAGGCAGGTAGGTACGGTTATAAAATACACACAGAACAACATTGGAAAACCGAAAGACCAGAGAGAGAGAGAGAGAGAGAGAGAGAGAGAGAGAAGAAACAGCGATGAAGGAAGAAGACCAAACCGATGCACCACTCCTCGACGCCATCGTCGCTGAGAGCGGTTTCGAAGTCGCAGAAGACGGCGATACAGTGCTTGAAGATGGCGATGGAGATGGAGACGGAAACGTTGGCGGCGCTAGCAGCGGCAGTAGTAGGAGACGAGTCAGGGGACCTTGGTCGCCTGAAGAAGACGCGGTACTGAGCCGACTCGTGAGCAAGTTCGGTGCGAGGAATTGGAGCCTGATCGCTCGAGGGATTCCTGGAAGGTCTGGTAAATCCTGCCGCCTACGGTGGTGTAATCAGCTCGACCCTTACGTCAAGCGCAAGCCCTTTACTGGTAATCCCACGCGATTGCTGATATAGTCTAAATTTCACTTCTGTTCTTGGATTCTACATTTGCGTATCCTGATTTGTCTGTGTTCTTTTTGCTTGCTAAGTTAATTTTCGAATCCGAGGGGTTTGGAATTTTGTGTCGTGAAAGTTTTGTGGTGTTTTATTGTGTTCTGGTTGAAGGCTAAGTGTGCGTTGCTAGTGAGCTTAGTTCGATTGCTTCTGGGTGTATGCTGCTGTTAATTTATTTGTGCGCTTTCATATGATTACTAGTGCTGAATTTGATTTTGGGATTCTGTTTTGAGGTGCCTTGTAGTATACTGTGCGTTCCGGGTTGTTGTTAATTTGTGGCATTTGACTTTGAGTAGGGTTCTTGTAACAGAGAGAGCAATAGAACAGAGGCTGTGTGGGAGTTGAGATCACATAAATTTTGTGTTCTCTAGTGCTGTCTGATTTTTTGCTTCCTCTATTATTAGAGATCAAGATATTAGAGATCAAGATAATACACGGCCAATCCTTTCCTTGTATATAGGATCGGATGTATTCCTTAATTGTAGCCTAAATATCTTCTTCCTTAATTGTAGCCTAAATATCTTCTTCCTATCTTTACCTTTATTGTGTGATAGAGAGCATAACCTCTCTATATATTGTAATCTTCCGTGAATTGGTTTAATAAGAAAGTCTCAAATATTTATCTCCCTACTTAGAATTTATTATGGTATCAAAGCAAGGTTTCTGTTCCTTCACAACATGCAACCCGAAACCCTAGAAAATTTCGACCTCAAACTTCTTTTTACCGATATGGAGGAGGCTCAAGAAAAGGTCAAGAAACTTCTTTCTGATCTTTCTTCTCCTTATTTTCTCCACTCAGCCGACCATCCTCGCACACCCATTGTTGATGTCGTTCTTACCCACACCAACTATGGATCATGGAGCCTTGCCGTTGAGATGGCTCTTTGTGCAAAAAATAAGTTGTGTTTCATTGATAACACTTTACCATGCCCCACAGATCCTGATCTTCAGCCTCTTTGGAAACGCGTTTCCACGATGGTCCTCTCGTGGTTATTGAGTAGCATCAGCAATACGATTACTCCAAGTCTGACCAGTTGCCGCACACCGTATGAGCTTTGGCGTGATCTTGAGTCTCGTTTCACTCAAGGTAACAACGCTACCATCTTCAAAATTCAAAAAGAAATTTCTAATCTTGCACAAGAAAATCTCGATGTTACCAATTATTTCAACAAGTTTAAGACTCACTGGAGCCGTCTTGACGCCATTATCCCACCACCGGCCTGCACATGCAATCATTGTACGTGCAATTTTGCTGCTGCGTGGCAAAAGAGAGTTTCGGATGAAAGGATTTATCAACTTTTAATGGGCCTCAATGAACCCTTCTCTGTTCTTCGCACTCAAATCCTCGCCATGGATCCCCTTCCCGATATTGGGAAGGTCTATGGCCTCTTAATCTCGGAAGAGCAGACAAAGATTTCCAACCCAGTTTCAGTCATCCAATCCGCACAAGAGGACTCGGCCATGGTCATACTGAGTCACAAACCACATACCACTCCACATGGGGGAAACCATCCACGTTCCAATGGCGGGCAGCAGCGCCAATTTCCCACTGGTGGGCAGCGGCAACAGCAACAGCCACGCCCTTCTCAGCCACAGCCGACTCAACCTTTTTATGCCGGTTCTCAGCCTCGCCAACAGCAAGCACCCCGGCAACAATCCCTTGCACGGAACAGCCGCCCAGAAAAGGATCCCAATGCCTTTTGTACTCACTGCGAACGTAAGGGGCATTACAAATCCGGTTGTTTTCAACTAATCGGGTACCCGGATTGGTTTTACAATCGGCTTTCCAATAAGCCTTCTGGACAGTCCAATTATGCAGCCCAGTCAGAGGATTCTCAATTCAATGATTTTTATGATAATCCGTCTGCCTTTTTCACTGGTAATACAGATTTTACTTTACATGAATGGGTTATTGATAGTGGGGCATCGTCCCACATGACACCCAATCTTTCTTTTTTTAACTCATATACAGCTGTTGATAACGTTTTGCCAGTTCGCTCTGCTTCTGGTTCCACACATTGTGTCTCTCATACAGGAAACATCATTGTTACACCTTCCATCACCTTATTCAATGTTTCCCATGTTCCCAGCTTCCGTTTCAATTTAATTTCTGTGCAAAAATTAACCCGGGATCTTAACTGCATTGTTTTCTTTTTTCCAACGTTCTGTCTTTTTCAGGACCTCAAATCGAAGACTGTGATTGGAGCGGGTGAGGCACGCAATGGCTTATACTACCTCCGCCCTTCATCTTCCACGGCTCTAACCGCCCCCTCCGATGATACCACCCTCTGGCACCGCAGATTAGGTCACCCTGCCCCTATTAGTTTACCATCTTCTTTTGCACCTCGCCCCACCACTGTTTCCCCCTGTGATGCATGTTTGCGTGGCAAACACACACGACTACCTTTTCCTTTAATTCTCAATAAAAGTACTGTTTCTTTTGCTCGCATTTTTGTTGACATTTGGGGTGGATATCACACTTTTTCTACTTGTGGCGCTCGTTATTTTCTCACCATTGTGGATGACTGCACACGTAATACGTGGGTTTTTTTATTGCAGTATAAATCGGATGCCCTTGCCAAAATACAATTTTTCCTAAACATGGTTAAAACTCAATTTAATTCCAAAGTCAAATGTTTCCGTTCTGATAACGGGAAAGAATTTTTATCTCGGCCAATCCAGAAATTGTTCCATGATCATGGCATTTTACAAGAATTAACATGCATTGATTCTCCTCAACAAAATGGTGTTGCTGAACGTAAACATCGTCACATATTAAATGTCGCTCGATGCTTACGTTTCTAAGCGCACCTTCCTCTTAAATTTTGGGGAGAATGTATTTTAACGGCGGTTTATCTCATTAACCGGACACCCTCAAAAAATACAAAAAATATCTCTCCTTATGAATGTCTCTTTCGCCGAGCTCCCAATTATAAATACTTACGTGTTTTTGGATGCTTGTGCTATGCACAAACATCCCGTGTCGACCGTGATAAGTTCCAACCTCGCGGTGTCCCTTGTGTGTTTTTGGGATATCCTCCCCGCCACAGTGGATATCGTCTTTTTAACCTCGACACGAACACCTTTTTTATCTCCCGGGACGTTACCTTTTTTGAGAATATTTTTCCCTTTGATTCCCAAAGTCCCCACCATTTTTCCCCGCCAACCAATCCTGTCCCTAGCCTAACCAATTTATACCCCGATGAACCTTTGACTATCCCCGATGATCCTCCTGCTCATCTTGATCCACCAACGCCCACCATATCACCCCTCCCTACTCCACCCGATTCTCCCCCACCACTACCAACCCCGACTCCCTCTGACCCAACACCACCACCTCATGGCACCACCATCCCAGAACCCCCGACACCACCATCAGTCCCACCTATCTCACGGCCAACCCGCCCTCACCGTCCCCCTGCCTATCTACACAACTACATATGTCCCACCCTACCCGAGGTCTCCACTTTACCCACGGCCACCAATGCCTCTCCTCTCGTTCCCGCTCAGTCTTCAGGTACTGCTCACCCCCTTCATAATTTTGTTTCTTATTCTCACTTTTCTCCCGCTCATTTTGCTTTCCTTTCTACTTTATCTACCTCCCATGATCCTACCACATATCGCCAAGCCATTCAACATTCCCATTGGCGTGATGCTATTTCTAAAGAGCTTCATGCTCTTGAACAAAATAAGACCTGGGTTCTCGCTCCCCTTCCCCCTGGAAAAACGTCGATTGGCTGTAAATGGGTTTTTAAAACAAAGTTAAAGGCAGATGGATCCATAGAAAGATACAAAGCTCGCTTGGTTGCAAAAGGTTATACCCAAATCGAAGGTTTGGACTTTCATGACACCTTCGCGCCTGTCGCCAAGCTGGTCACAGTCCGTTGTGTTCTTGCCATTGCAGCAACTCGCAATTGGCATTTACATCAACTTGATGTTAATAATGCCTTCTTGCATGGTGACCTCGAGGAGGATGTTTACATGGCGCTTCCCCCCTGTTTTGGTCGACAGGGGGAGACCCGTGTTTGTCACTTGCAAAAGTCCCTTTATGGACTCAAACAGGCTTCTCGTAATTGGTACTCTAAATTATCTGCTGTGCTCATCTCTGCTGGTTTCAAACAATCTCAGGCGGATCACTCTCTGTTTACTCGGCGCACGGGTTCCCAAATATTGGTTGTTTTGGTTTATGTTGACGATTTACTTGTTACAGGGAATGATCTAGCTGCCATTCAACAACTACAGGCGTTCCTATCCCGTAATTTTCAGTTAAAGGATCTTGGGCAGCTAAAATTTTTTTTAGGCATTGAAGTGGCTCGTTCTCCTGCTGGAATATTCATTAATCAACGCAAGTACATTATTGATATTCTTACCGATGCCGGCCAGTTGGGCTGTCGGCCTGCCTCGTCTCCAATGGAACAACATCTCAAGCTTGATGCTGATTCTGGCGATCCTATTTCTGATCCCAGTTCCTACCGCCGCCTAATCGGTCGTCTCATTTACCTCACCATCTCTCGCCCTGACATCACTTTTGCTGTGAATCTTCTCAGCCAGTTCATGCACACTCCTCGAGTTCCCCACATGGATGCCGCAATACACCTCCTTCGCTATCTCAAGAGCTCCATCTCTCATGGTTTATTATTTTCTTCTAGCTCGGACCTCACGGTTACCGCCTACACTGACTCAGATTGGGCTAGCTGCCCCATGACCCGTCGATCCACCACGGGATATTTTATCACTCTTGGAGGCAGTCCGGTTTCTTGGCGTACTAAAAAACAAAGTGTGGTCTCCCGCTCCTCCGCTGAAGCCGAATATTGGGCGATGGCTTCCACCACCTGTGAGTTGTTATGGCTTCGTTCCTTACTCAGTGACTTAGCTGTTCCTATTTCCACGGCCATCACCCTATATTGTGACAATCAAGCCGCTTTGCATATTGCCCGCAATCCCGTCTACCATGAGCGTTCCAAGCACATAGAAATTGATTGTCATCTCATCCGTGAACGTGTCCAACAAGGACTCCTGCAGCTTCGTCATATTGCGTCTGCTGATCAACTAGCAGATATATTTACTAAAGCCTTGGGCGTTGCCCAGTTTCGCAGTTTGGTCTCCAAGATGGGCATTACGTCTCTCCATGCACCATCTTGAGGGGGAGTATTAGAGATCAAGATATTAGAGATCAAGATAATACACGGCCAATCCTTTCCTTGTATATAGGATCGGATGTATTCCTTAATTGTAGCCTAAATATCTTCTTCCTTAATTGTAGCCTAAACATCTTCTTCCTATCTTTACCTTTATTGTGTGATAGAGAGCATAACCTCTCTATATATTGTAATCTTCCGTGAATTGGTTTAATAAGAAAGTCTCAAATATTTATCTCCCTACTTAGAATTTATTATCTATTGTCTGTGTGGATTAAAATCTCTTGCTATTGCATAAAAGGATTCTTTGTGTGTTGATCTTTCCCTTCGAGTACCCTCCGATCATTTCACGTGCATGTTTATGCTCTTGCATTCTATGTGCGAATTCTTATTCTCACTTCTTTGAGTAAGGTTCTTGGTGCTGTTTTTGGCTGTATGTAACTTTATTATATAGTTCAATCTTAGTTGGCCTATTAAACTCTGTAGCATTTTCATCACCTAAATGGATCCATGACTATGTTTTGTCAACCATTTTCATGGCCTAAAACGAATTCATCATCATTTGAGGTGGAATGTTCAGCAAATAATTTTCTTATGTGGTCTATCTTAAGCTGGAAATGACAGTTGTAACATCAAATTCGGGGCCACACAAAGTTTAAAATCTTTTGCATATTCACCTTTGATCATGGTTTAAAATGCAGACTTCTTCCGTTCAGTTTCTGTATTCGAACAATTCATGGAAAATCAAGTGGAAAAGAGGTTTCTTGAAGGGTATGCCTATGCCAATATGCTTGTTAAATTGATTGAATTGGGGATGTTAGCCATTTTAAGATGGAAAGATAGGATTTGTATTGGTTGACCGAAACGAGTTCAATGCCCACAGTTACTCCAGATTTTGGCTAAATAATATACACCGATGATTTTTCTTTTGTAAGGCAATCAAACTTTAGCTTCTCGACTTGATAACCACTTAAATTTATTTTTAAATGACCTAATGGAATTGATGTATAATTTCTCTTTATTTTAAGCTAGTATAAGTCTCGTAGATCTTTTCATCCTTTGGCTGATGGCTTATTCTTTACCTGGAATGAATTTTCAGTTTCTATACCACTGCACACAATTCCATCAAAGCTTGATTACCATGGGTTGTATAAGGAATTAAGGTCACCACATACACGTGTCTCCTCTCTCCTCTATCAAGTTTCTCTTTTATCTTTCTATTTCTAGTGAAGCAAACAACAAACTCAAGGAGGAAGGGTGTACATCTATTGCTGCATCTAAATATGAACTTTTGTTGTCATTATCTCATCTGCATTGCCCTTTTAGATGACTAAAGATGTCTTAAGCTGAGAAATTCATGTAGGAGGATGACGACTCACTGGACACACACTTAGTCATTCCAGGTTATTGGTTAACATGTTTTAGGTCCATCTGGTCAAGATACCCTTAATTTAATTTACCCATGGCTTTTCAATTTGGATTTGGCTGACTTGTAAGACACCCAATTTGGCTCATTGTCCCCCCTTGGTTCAGCAGAAAGGTCTTCGGGTCATCAAGTCTCGTGAACCATCCTGCTTAAATATTTCAGTTTCTTGAAATCAGGAGCTTTTACTAGAATTTGTCAAGATAGTAGTAGAATGATGCAATTGTAGTTCAGCATGGCTTCCAAATTCTGAAATGGATAGTGGCTGGATTTTATGCCCTCTTGGTTAATCATGTTGTTTTGAAATCCCTTAGTTGGATTTGGCTTTCTTGATCTCATGCTCTGTACTTGACCTTCTTCTTTCACTTTTTTCTGCACCTTTATGTAGTAGTAGTAGGCGTCGTAGTGGTGGTGGTGGTTAGGGGTGATACCGGTCTGGTTTGGCCTAAAAACTCGACCAAACCGGTCATTCCGGTTTGAAGGTTTTAAAACCGAAACCGAACCGAAGTAGTTCGGTTTGGTCTGGCCGGTTTCGGTTTGGTCCGGTCCGGTTTCGGTGTAATTGGACTTGGGCCAAAAATGAAAAAAATTGTAAATAGTTAATAGGCCCATGTCAAGTAAACTCAGTCCATATTAAATTTTATTAAAAAATTACTAAGAGCCGAGAGATGGAGGGCTTGGAAGGCTAATGGTGAGTGAGATTGTAAGAGGCAGAGCACTAAGAATGAGAAGTGGAGGCGGCGGGAGGCGGAGGGTAAATTAAAAGTACAAGTGAGGGAAACGATTAGGTTTTTTTTATATATACACGATTACACGCGGCGTACCATTGTACCTATATTTTTAAATTTTTAGGTTTTTTTTACATATACTGGTTCGGTCCGGTTTGGTTTGGGTTGGAAGGGTCTAAAACCGAAAATCGGACCGAAATTTATCTAAATTTTCAAACCGGACCGGACCGACCGGACCGAATGAACTAAAAAACCAAACCAAACTGTCGGTTTGGTTCGGTTTGCCGGTTTGGTTTGGTTTTCCAGTTTACACTTTCACCCCTAGTGGTGGTGGTATTAACTCTATAAAAAGCAGATGAATAAAAAGTTTAACAGCTTCATTTCTGCAACTTTTCTGATCTGCTAGTCCATCTAGCTTCTTACTTAGCATATACAAGGATACGTGATACAGACATCGCCAACATGCCAATTTCAAAAAGACTAAAGAACGGATAAATATTTTACATATCTTTATATACCGCATATTACGGGTATTTTGTTCATGCATAATGGAAAATCAACATAAGTCTAGATAGAAATGGAAACACCATATATTTTATAACTTGAGAGACCAGGTGAGGGATGGAAATGTGCACTCTGAAGTCTTGCAACAATTCTAGAAAATAAACAAAGAATAAGAAATGCTTAGACGAGTGTCCGACATGGCACACTAAGTGTCTGTGATTCTTAGATTTTAAATAATTAATGAATGGTTTGCGCAGAAATTATTTCATTCACATTGGCAAAATCGATTTCAGATGGGAATTGTTATTCTTGGTCAAGTCTAATTGAACTTAACTTGCTGCAGATGAAGAGGATCACATCATTTTATCAGCTCATTCAGTTCATGGAAACAAATGGGCATCAATTGCAAAGCTCCTTCCTGGTAGAACGGATAATGCAATAAAGAACCATTGGAATTCTACGCTGAGGCGCAAATTAACAGAGCTCAAAAGGTCTAAACGGGCTCCTGGCAACATTTTGGAAGAAGGATATCTAGACAGAACAAAGGCATCCTCAGAAGAAACCCTCTCATGTGGAGATTTGAATTCATTCAAGTCCCCAGAAAGAAAAGACACAAACGTGATTGAACATGGACCCAACCACTCTGAAAACAATGCTCACATAGAAGAGGGGGATCATCAGGCTGCTGAAACAATCAATCCCACACTTTCTCGACCGGTGGCACGTGTGGGTGCATTTGCAGTTTATACCCCTACGGCTGTGAAACCGGACTTTGGGATCTGCAAATTTGATGAAGGTGTTTGTATTGAGCCTGTTGTTCCTATGCAATGTGGCCACGGCTGCTGTGGAGGAGGTTCAAGTGGGGGTATTTCTGAAAGGTTATTGTTGGGGCCGGAGTTTGTCGACTACGAGGAGCTTCCTCCCTTTTCAAGTCATGAGTTGGCTGCCATTGCAACGGATTTGAATAGAATTGCCTGGATCAGAAGTGGCCTTGAGAGTACTGGCACCCGAGTGGGACCGTCTAATCATTCTTTTCCGCCTGAAGTTGAAGGCTTGAGCTGAATTTCTTCATTTCGTAGGCTGAAGAAGTTAAAAAACGAAAAAGGGGATTATTTTTCGTGTTTAGCGAATTTGAAAAAAGCAAAAGAAGATAGTGTCTGCTGAGTCTTCACTGCAATGTCCAAGTGAATGGAAGGCCTATGATTGTGGCTTGTTTGCAGGGTGAGAGAAAGAACTCTTGGGAACCCCGGAGGATAGAATACTACTACTTAGTGAGACGGAATGGAAAGCCCGTTGCGTGTTGTTTTCATTTGACTGGCCTATCTTCTTTCTGTCAACAAGTTCCTGCTTGGGGATTGGGAGCAGCTCGAAAAAGCCCTTTCTTATCCACCAACCTTGGGTTTTTTTATTTTAATATGTATTTAGATAATATCATTTTGGCAGAATGGTTGGTTCCTATGTTTCTTTTGGACGTTTGTCATGCTTACAAGAAACGAAATTACTGGGGTTTTCGTGCCGAGATCATACCATATGGAGAATAGACTTGCTCAAAGAAAAAAAAAGTTTATTTATGGCACAAACTACAAAGTAGGGGTGGAAAAAAAACCCGACGAAACCGACTGAAATTTTTGGAGTTTGGTCGGTTTTGGCTTTTTTCTGGAAAGAAATTCGATTCTCGATTCAGTTTGGGTTCTCTGCAAATGAACTCCGAACCGATAAGACATACTGTAAGATCGAACATTTTTTTTTTTTTGGGGTTTTTTTTTTCTGTATTTTTTTTTTCTCCATTTTTTGATGGCCCAAACAATATTTACTAGGCCCAAATTTTTTTGCAGCCCACTTATGGTAGGCTCAAATAGTTTTTAAACCCATTCCCAAGTCCCCTAAATTCCCAGAACCGAACCAATTCCGATCCACTAATTATTTCGGTCAGAATAGGAGATCTAAATTTTCTCCCGAACCGAACATTTCAGCCTGGCATACACAAAAAAATTGACCGAACTGAACCAATTTTACCTAAAAAAAAAAAAAAATGGACCTTATGAAAGCAGTGTATTCATTTCGTGTTATATGGACTTGATCTAGGTGGCTCAGAATTAACCTAGCGTACTTGGGTTAAGACTTAAGAGCAAGTGACCTCGAATTAGGAATATTTACGGTAAGACCATTCTAGTTCTTTAAAGGCTTAAATATAGCGGATATTTTCTAATCTAAATTATGTAAATTATTATTTTTGTTATTTTTTATCACTTTTATTAGAGTTTGTTGGTTTGTCTTGACGAAAAAAATCTAAAAAATCTAAAATTATATCTAAAAATTAAAAAAAAGTTCATTAAAGATGAAAATAAGTCAAAATAAATAATATTTAATGTTTTGAATTTTTTTTACTTTTTTTTTTACTTTTTTTTGAATTTTTAGATATAATTTTATACTTTTTAGATTTTTTTTATCGAGACGAATCAACAACCAATCAAAAATCAATGCAAAACAAAAAATTATAAAAAAATATTCAAATAAGAACACAAAATAATAAAATGATAATCTAATAAATACTATAGTCCAAATAGACATATATTTTTGGAAAATGATGTGATTACTTCTTAGCGAGACTCACTCACTCTTGATCAATGAGAATAAAGGTAATATTTGTATTTTTAAATTCTAAAAGAAAATTCATCACAACTTTTATTAACTATCTAAGTTGTTCATTTTATAAAATTATATGTATACATTACTAATTTTGAAAATGATATTTATAGAAGATTAAAAAGGACTTGATTATATCATATTAATCATAAAAGAAATGCATAGCTAGAAACTGATCCTCTATACTCTTTTTTTTTATTATTCGTCCTTTTATAAAAGAAAGTGCTTATTTCCAAAAAGGAAGTTACTTTTGCGACTAATTTTTCACAAAATTTTTGCATCAATTAAAAGATTTAAATTTGATCTTTTAATCGTTGCATTAATTATAGAAATAATTTTTTACAAAAATAATACATACTTTATTTAAGAGCATGCACACTCTTTCTTTAAAGAGAAAAACAAACAAAAAATGTTGAAAAGAAAATGGGGATCCTATTACGCGTTAAAACAACGTTGTTTTGACGTACAAAAAACTGTCTGAACATTGTCCGACTGTTTGAGTATTTTTATGCATCAATACGACGTTATTTTGACACATAACATGCCGTATTGTACGCAATACGCAACAAAACCCCAAGTTCGCTTAAAAATAGGGATGACAATTATCTCCAACAAAAATGTCAAATCTAATGTGACAATTGAGTTTTCAAAAAATGACATCAAAACTAACTCTAACAAAAATATCAAAATTATTGTCAAATCCTATATGACAATTAAAAAAGATTAGTTAATGTCAAATTTGACATCAAGTGTAGTGTCAAATGCTCCAATTTTAAATGCATTTTAACTTAAATGTCTCAATTTGACATCTTTCTTAGAGATAAAAAAATTGTATGTTAAATTTAAAGATATCAAATTGCCACATACGCCATCAAAAAAATTTATATCTTTCTTGGAGATGCTCTTACCCGAACTGAACCGCTTAATTTTCTCCGAACCGTAACTATTTTTTCCCGTGGGTATGGGTATGGGTATGGTAGTAACGGATAAATACCCATTTTGGTTCAGTTCGGCTATAGTTTAGAAAAATAACTAAATTGTTTCTCAAACCGAACAATTTTTCGAACCGAACCGAAAATAATAGGATGTTGTTTTTAGTAAGAAGGTGTTGACATTCTTACTTTTGGAAATTATAATGAGATGCTTTTTTTTTTTTTTTACATTTTTTTGTTATGTTTATCCGTTTTTTCCCCAATTTTGGTTACGGTTCTGTTTAATTTGGATAATTAATAGTTGAACTATTTGATTCGGGAAATACCTAAACCTCGTTTAGTTTGGTTATGACACATTTTCTCTCTCCCGTTTGATTATCGGAGCTATTTCGGATACGCCATTCGATTTGGGAATCATAATCGTATTCGTCTAGTTGGCGTCCCTATTTAAACACATGATGAGATCTTTTGTAACCGGAGAGAAGCATATGAGGCCGAAAATAAAACAGCATATTCTAATCGCGTGCCTCACGAGGCTTCTATTAAATTAGTGGAAGTTGGAAAAAATAATATTATTTTTATTGTCACGGAATCTTTAAATTAAAAGAAAACCCTATTATCCTTTTATATCTCTAATTAATATAATACTATATCAGGATATCTTTTCCAATCTTCTTGAATTACACCAACCTCCCCTTAATTTATAAAAAAACACAATACCCCTCGTGAGGTTGTTAGTGCAAGTTAAAAACATGATATTAAAAACTGTTACCGTCTCAAACGCGCAACATGCAAGTATCTTTGGTTTGCAAAGCTATTCTTAAAACGACATGACGAAATCCATGGTATGATCGAGTACAAGTATTCTAAACTTAAAGAGCAAGTCAATTTATTAGAAGGAGGTACGTTTTGATATTGGTTAGAATGCCACATGAAGAATTATTTACTGCAAGTCGCTTTAGTTTAAAGTGCTAGTAGCTCAAATATATGGTGCGAGTTTGTCAAGTTTCGGAGCTACTATTGGCAAGGGCGGTACAGCTAGCATAGATAATTTTTTTTTAAATTTTGGGGGGAGGGGAAGGGTTTGGTTCCCAAAAAATAGAGACAATCGAGTCGAATAAAATTGTTATCCCTAACTAAAGAGAAGATAGAGAGATAGAACGGGCAAAGAGCGGAGAGAGCAAGATTCTGAATACCGAATCGGCTTGAGCATCAATTTTTCTATTAGTACAGTATGTACCGAGATCAGTCATGTACCGGGTGTCGTATCGAATTTACCGCAACTATATATATACATATACATGTATGTATGTATATATATATATACACATATATATATATATATACACATATATATATATATGTATATATAAACCATAGGGAGAAAGTTCTAAAAAATTAATTTTTTTCGTAACTCTTAAAAAAAAAAACCGGTACCAACTAATACAAGCCAGTATTGAGAACGATATGATATCAGACGTACTTGGTACTGTTTCTATGCTAAAATAGTATATACTGACCAATACAGTACGATATTTACAACCATGGAAGAAAGGGAGAGAGAGAGAGAGAGATATATAAATTTTGTCCTTTCCAAGACACAGAAATTTTTCCAACTTTTTCACTCATCATTATTCAGAAAACGACTATTAAACTTTTTATTCGAGTTTTCTTTTTTAGAATATAAATATACTAGTACTAGACAAAAGGACAAAGGAGTAATAAAAAATGAAGAAGAAAGTTTATTTGAGATTTGATTTATCTCCTCAAGAAGAAGAAGACAATTTGGATTCAACATCCTTTTCCCCAATTTGTCAATTTGGTACACCTCCATATTCTATTAATTTCTTTTCCGTAGGTTAAGTTTTACCGTGTAACACTGTAACACTTTTATACCTCTTTTATTCTAACAAACTCTCTCTAATATTAGATAATTTTTGAGACTTGAAAGAACGTAAAATTTTATTTTGATAAATCATATGTCATTGTGGTAGTTTTTTTGTTCTATGTTGATAAACATTTTAAGTTTTGTAAAAATTATTACGGTTGATTACATTTTGGACACCTGTATTTTTTAGTTATTGAATACAAATTTTATTCTTAGTTGTTCAATTATTTTATTGGCGACACTCCCAAGTAAAAACTCTGATACATAAACTCCGAAATCGAAGGGTTTACTCTATATATATTGTGCATGATACTGCGTTACAACTTACAAGTTATAACAGTGCCATTATGAAGTTCAAAAAATTGTTCGAAAACTACCACCCTGTTCGGTGCCTATCAAGACCAAGTCCATGAACTCTACACACACTGTAGCAGAACTGTAATTCAAAGGGGCTGTAAAGGCGGCTAGTACTATAAAACTAAGAATTGTAGGCAATATTCACATAGTGAGGATCAGAATACCCAAAAGGAGAAGAAAACAACACCCTTCTCCAATGGGTCACCAACAGCAATCCCCACTTCCTCCTCATGTACTCATCTTCCCCTTACCAGTCCAAGGTCACATCAACTCCATGCTCAAGCTCGCCGAACTCCTCTCTCTCGCCGCCATCGACATCACCTTCCTCGTCTCTGACTTCAGCCATCGTCGCCTCCGTCGTCATGCTGACATCAATTCGCGATTCTCAAGATACCCGGGGTTCCGATTCGAGACCCTCCCTGACGGCCTCTCCGACGACCACCCACGGGCCGGCGAGCGGATCATGGAAATCGTGCCTTCTGTGAAAAATGTGACGGGGCCTTTGTTCAAGGAGATGATGGTGGCCACCGATTGCCTGAGGTCCGACGACCGGCGGCCTGTGTCGTGTATTATAGCTGATGGAGTTTTGAGTTTCGCAGGAGATTTTGCTTTGGAGAAAGGGATTCCGCTTGTTTATTTCCGAACAGTTAGCGCTTGTTCCTTCTGGGCTTGTTTTTGTTTTCAAGAAATTATTGAAGCTGGTGAAATTTCTCTCAAAGGTACCCTTTGTCCTAAATGTTTTGATATATTAATATCACTAGTTTTTTCCTATCATTTTTTTTTTTCATTTTGATTGCACAAATTTATTTTTCTTAATTCGACTCAGGAAATGGAATGGACTTATTGGTAAAGAGTGTACCCGGCATGGAAGCATTTCTTCGGCGTCGTGACTTGCCCTCATTCTGTAGGGTCGAAGAACTATCCGACCCGAGTCTACATTTACTCAAAACCGAGACACGACAAACCACTCGAGCTCAAGCCGTAATTCTAAACACCTTTGAAAACTTAGAAGGACCCATTCTCTCTCATATCCGGACACAAATGCCCAATCTCTTCTCAATTGGACCCCTCCACGCTCACCTGAAATCTAGACTCTTGGAGGAAAAAATCACCACAACATTGTCATCGACGGCTTCTAGTAGTTTATGGGAAGAAGATCGGACCTGCATTGAGTGGCTCGACGGAAAATCTACAAAATCAGTGATCTATGTTAGCTTTGGAAGCATTACAGTTTTGTCAAAGGACCAACTAATGGAGTTTTGGTACGGGTTGGTAAATAGCGGGCAGCAGTTTTTGTGGGTCATGCGGCCGGACTCTATTGTTGGGAAAGATGGGGAGGGTCAGATCCCGGAGGAGATTTTAAAGGGTACTAAGGAAAGGGGTAAAATGGTGGGGTGGGCTCCACAGGATGAAGTCCTGAACCATCATGCTATTGGTGGCTTTTTGACACATAGCGGGTGGAACTCGACTCTGGAGAGTATAGTTGCGGGAGTGCCGATGATTTGTTGGCCTTTCTTTGCTGATCAGACGATTAATAGTAGGTTTGTGGGCGAGGTGTGGAAGATTGGACTAGATATGAAAGATACATGTGATCGAGTTGTAATTGAGAGGATGGTTAGAGATATGATGGTTGTGAGAAAAAATGAGTTCCAACAATCGGCAGATTGGATTGCTAAGATGGCAAGAGAAACTGTGAGCAGAGGTGGGTCATCGTATCATAACTTGGATTGTCTAATCGAGTACATCAAATCTATTGTTGTCTGAGCATCATAGATTGAAGCTCGGGAGTGGCTGAATATTTCTGTATGGGTCATAGGAGAAACCATGAGGCTCATGAGGCCCATTAACATTGTGCATGCACTTGTTCATTTTTTCCAATTTGAAATTCGATATGATTTTTTTTTTCTGTCTTTTGATCGTCCAAGAAGCATATATTGATATGAAACAAGAAGTAGAAACGAAACAATACAAACTGTTCGCAAGATACCAACGCAAAAGGAGAGAAAAATAAGACTGAAACAGAGGACTACCAAAGGGGAGAAAAAGACCATAAGCTGTCTAAAATCATAACTAATACATCCAAGTAAAATGTTGTCAGTTACATGAAACTCATCCTTTATTGGAGTAGCAAGAACAAGCACCAAGTATTAACACCATCTTATGATTGGATTTGGCTTCGTCCAACAACACCATTTTCTCCTTTTTTTTAGTAGGCGAGGTATTCAGTCTAGGGACGGAGCTAGAAAAAAAACTTGGGGATGGCAAAATTTAAACATGTATATGTTCTAAGTTAAACGTCCATAACACAAATTTTTTTTGACATGTTATAAGGTTAATTTTATTCAAAAATCAAATCAAAATATACATATCCTATGAATAAGAAAAAATATGGTACGAACACCTAATTAATATTAAAAAATCAACACTCAATAATTAAAAACACATAACAAACACTCGGTGATAAAAAATAGAGCCTTTACATCTGTAACGCCCCGGATTTCGGAGACGTTAATTTAAAACAATTTATCAAAAGTCAACCATATTTCCATTACTTAGTCAAAATAAAGTTTGATTACAACATTCGAATTTAAAGAAATTACATTAAAATTTGAATTTAAAAGCTCAAAATATATCTAGGTGAACCACGGGGCTACGACATCCTCCTCGAAAGTACCGCCGTTGGTATCTGGATAAGCGGGCTCAGCAACGTCATCTTCGACACCTGGCATGAAAGGCCAGGGGCAGAGAAGTTGCACCAGATGAGCGATTAACGCTCAGTAAATAAAACTACCCTAAATCTCAATCTATGCAATGGATCAAATGATGCATGATCATGAAGATAGTATGAGCAGTTAATCAAGTATTATGAACAGAACAAAATAATCAGAGTTTACATAATCAGATTAGACAATAGCGGAAGCATAAAACAAGTAAGTACAATCAGTGAATGTAATGCCGACAATAACCTTAAGTCAAACCCTATGACTTGTTTCTAAGTTTTCTGACACACGCAATCGACTTAAATCCATAAGTGTCCGTCGTTGTTCACAAGTGTCCAAAATTTCTTTCAAATACAAAGTTCGGGTTGACACAAGCATTGCCCGTCATCAAACTTTCATTTATCAAAGTGGTGTTATGATGTTCCCGACCAATATGGTCCCGACCCCTACGCTGACCTCGTATCCGGCGCTAGTGTACCCAAACATCGGCTCCCGTATCCCATGCTCCCAACCGTTATGCTCCCAACATTATGTCTCCCATATGTCGTGCCTTGACTCGAAAAATATCTAACTCCTCCCCTTCAACTATATTTTTATTTTTGAAAAGACACGACACGGCTTACGAACATAACCGGCTCACGACATAACTTGGCTAAATACATGAGACGTGACCGACTCGGCTCCAAGACACAGCCCGGTGGTAACAGACGTAGTTCGGCTAAAATCCATATCCCGGCTAAAGACATCCTAACACATCTCCCCCAAGGAGTAAGTCAAATCTCGAGTCACCAAACATAAGAGTTTATCAATTTCTCGATTTTCGTTACAAAGCTTGTGACCTTATGACTCGTGTCAAAACCTCGAGTGTCGTTTCCACTAACCTCAAACGTTTCTCATTGACTCCACATAAGTTTCGTTAAAACGACTAGACTCACGATAACATGATGATGTGTTGGAGATGCAAGATTAATCAAGCGAACAAGATAATACAATAAGCAAGCTATGGCACATAAACGATAAGCGCATACTTTCATTTCGTAAAGAATCTTCTAACACGCTAATTTTTGAATAAGATGTCATCTCCTAATGATATAGGATACCTAAAGTTTCAAAATGATAATCTAAACTTGATTATAGGTGTATTAGTCATTATATAAGAATTTAGGCGAAATTCTAATTTTCTGAAAATTTTTCTAAGTATAGAAAAAGTTGAATTTTTCAAGTTTCGAATTAGGGGATAAAAAGTCCCGGAAATGATTCCTTGATTTTTTCTAAGCACAATGGTATATTCATACGTCTCAAACGCATAAGTTTAAGGTGAGTTTCGGGCCAAAATATAGGAAGAAAACGGGTGATTTTTCTATTTTGTACTAAAATAGGGAGGGCGACATTTTGATTCGAATCGAATTTCGATTTTCTGTAAATGCCATTGTTTCCAAATGGGGGGTATTTCCTTATTTTCATTAAATAAAATTAAAGTAAATACATTATAGAATAATGTATTTACTTAAATTTATTTATAGAAAATAAGTATATTTTCATAACACATGCCATGCCTTAACAAAGCCTAAGTCAGAAACTAAGTGTCAAAATTCCATAACAGAGGCACCGGTGTAAGGTTTCAGAGGCACCGGTGTAAGGTCTGTTCTGTGGTGTAATACTAAGATACAGAGAGGTCAAGGCACCGGTGTAACCAAAACAGAGGCACCGGTGTAAGGCTTATTCTACAGTGTACTACTAAGATACAGAGAGGTATGACACCGGTGTAACCAAAACAGATGCACCGGTGTAAGTATGAAACTACAGGACATTGTAAAATACAGAGAACCAAGGCACCGGTGTAACAAAACTTTGACACCGGTGTAACCATGAAAACACAGAACAATGTAAACTACAGAAAACCAAGGCACCGGTGTATCAAAACTTTGACACCGGTGTCAACATCATCATATACGAAAATACACTACTGGGTTTTATTTTCTCCGAGCTCCGTGGAGCTCAACATCGATCAATGGCATAAATTAAAGGTTAGGATAGATTCATTCACCTTGGTATTGAAGAATCAAAGGTTGAATTGGATGATTTTGGCTTGGATTTTGGTGATTTTACTCAAAGTTTCCCCTCCTCTCTCTCTCTCTCTCTCTCCACTGTTTTTTTCTTTCTTTCTTCTCACTTCTACACCACAGCCATGGCAACTCTCTCCACTCTCTGAACTCTCAAATTCGTAGCTAGCATTGTGAGGAGGATAGAGTACAAAAAGAGGGAGGTTGAGTGTAAAGGAGAGCTTTGCATGGAGCTCCATTGGAGGGGGGAAAATTCTGCAGAAAATGATGGAGTGAAGGGATAGCTTTGCTCAGTCATGATGGAAATGAGGGAGTGGTTTGGCTAAAACCATGGGTGGAAGGGGGTTTGGATGGGGAAAGAGGAGTAACCTCCAAGGTTTGGTTGTTCAATGGAGGAGAGGAGGGGTATACGTCTGTTTTTGGAGAAGAACAGGTGGGAGAAATGATTAAGGGAAAAATTATCCCATGTGACAAGCTCCATGGGAAATGGGTTGATGAAATGGGCTTTGGGTCAAGCCAAAAGGGTTGTGGACCATGGATCGGGTTAAACAAAGCTGGGCTTGGGTCAAGGCTTAGTCTAATGGGTTGAATCCAAATACACACATGCACAAACCCATGAATATAATGTATGGCTAAAATCAAAAACGCGCAAACTAAATAATTCAATAAATGATTTCATACATCAAAATTTATTTATTTATTTATTTATTTTTTTAATTTTCTTTTTTTTTTCATTTAAAATTTTTGGGTCTTTACAACCTATCCCCCTTAATAAATTTCGTCCTCGAAATTACATAGTAGAAGTTTCAAAAAGGTAGGGGTGGTTGGCGCGCATAGTATCCTCTCGCTCCCAAGTGGATTCCTCCACATTCCGGTGACGCCACAAAACTCTGACTAGGGGAATAGTCTTCCCTCGCAGAATCTTCTCGCCATGATCAAGGATTCGAACTGGTTGCTCTTCATACGTCGTGTCTGCATCGATGGTGACTTCTTTCCAATCAATGATGTGAGTCGGGTGAGCTAGGTACTTTCGAAGCATAGATACATGGAAGACATTGTGGACTCGATCAAGCTGAGGTGGCAGAGCTAAGCGGTAGGCAGTCTCCCCAATGCGTTGTAGAATCTCGAAAGGTCCAACGAATCTTGGTGAAAGCTTCCCTCTCTTGCCGAATCGGATAATTCCACGTCGAGGGAAAATCTTTAGAAATACATGATCGCCAACGTTGAAAGTTAGAGGTCTGGTCCGCTTGTCAGCATAGCTCTTCTGTCGGCTCTGTGCTGTCAGTAATCGTTGTCTGATGATCTTGACTTTCTCTGTCGTCTCTTGCACAATCTCGGGTCCCAACAAACTTGTCTCTCCCACTTCAGTCCAACAAACTGGTGATCGACACGGTCGTCCGTAAAGTGCTTCATATGGTGCCATATCGATGCTAGCTTGGTAACTGTTGTTGTAAGCAAACTCGACAAGTGGCAGATGTCTCTCCCATCCTCCTTGAAAATCTAGTACGCAAGCTCGAAGCATATCCTCTAGCGTTTGAATCGTCCTCTCAGATTGTCCGTCAGTCTGTGGATGAAAAGCGGTGCTCAAACAAAGCTCGGTTCCTAAGGCCTTCTGTAAGCTCTTCCAAAAAGATGACGTGAAACGCGTGTCTCGGTCAGATATGATAGTTACAGGCACACCATGTAATCTGATAATCTCCTTGATGTAAAGGCGGCTGTAAGAATCCATCGTGTCAGATACCCGAATCGGTAGAAAGTGTGACGACTTGGTCAAGCGATCCACTATTACCCAAATAGCGTCGTGTCCCTGATGTGATCTTGGTAGTCCCGTCACGAAGTCCATCGCAATGTGTTCCCATTTCCATCCCGGTACAGGTAAGGGTTGAAGAGTTCCTCCCGGTCTCTGGTGCTCGGCTTTGACTTGCTGACAGGTGAGACAAGTAGCAACATACTTAGCCACATCATTCTTCATTCCGCTCCACCAATAAGATCGTCTCAAGTCCTTATACATCTTGTTTCCTCCAGGGTGGACAGCGAAACTTGATCGGTGAAATTCCTTTAGAACTGATTCTCTTAGTGTCCCAAAATCAGGCACAAAGATCCGTCCTAAATATCTTAGACCTTTATCAGTGCCAACTGTCCAACCTGCTGCTGCTTCTCCCTTGGCTAATCGACATTTGATGAGTTCTGATTCTTGATCAAGCATCTGAACCTTCAGAATCTCAGCGTGCAATCCTGGTGTTGCTGTCAATGCGTACAAACATGCTCCTCCTTCTATCTCATGGTGCTGGAGACCAAATTCCTGAATCTGCCCTAGCATCTTCCATTCCCGTACTGCTAGGCTGGCAACGTGTCCACGAGACTTGCGACTGAGAGCGTCAGCCACAACGTTAGCTCTACCCGGATGATAAGAAAGCGTGAAGTTGTAATCTTCGAGATACTCCATCCAGCGTCTCTGCCTCATATTCAAGTCCTTCTGTGTGAATATGTACTTGAGGCTTTTATGATCTGTGAATACCTCAAACTTCTCTCCATACAAGTAATGACGCCATGACTTCAGCGCGTGAACCACGGCTGCGAGTTCCAAGTCGTGCGTTGGATAGTTCTTCTCATGTGGCTTCAGTTGTCGTGAACCATAAGCAATGACCTTATCATTCTGCATCAACACACATCCCAATCCATCCTTGGATGCGTCACAATACACGACATAACCCACATCTCGCTCTGGAATGGTGAGTATTGGTGCATTAGTGAGCCTATCCTTCAGCTCCTGAAATGACTTCTCACAAGTTTCATCCCAGTCGAACTTGATTCCTTTCTGAGTCAATCGAGTCATTGGTTTAGCCAATGTCGAAAAATTCAGAATGAATCGTCTATAGTATCCTGCGAGTCCCAAGAAACTCCGAATCTCAAATACTGTAGTAGGCCTCTTCCAATCTCGAATCGCCTCAATCTTGCTATTGTCCACAGAGATTCCTTTCTCTGACACTACGTGTCCCAAAAATTTCACTTCTCTTAGCCAAAACTCACACTTGCTGGCTTTGGCATACAGCTGGTTGTCTCGTAAAGTTTGAAGTACGATCCTCAAGTGCTGCTCGTGAGCTTCTTCTGATGCCGAATATATCAAAATATCATCAATGAATACTACAACAAACTGATCCAAATATGGCGCAAAAATCTTGTTCATCAAACACATGAAGACTGCTGGCGCATTGGTCAAACCAAAAGGCATCACTACAAACTCGTAGTGGCCATAGCGAGTTCGGAATGCCGTCTTAGGTATATCCGATTCTCTAACTCGCAGTTGGTGATACCCGGATCTCAAATCAATCTTAGAGAACCAGGTGGCTCCTCTGAGTTGGTCGAACAAATCATCAATCCTCGGAAGTGGGTAGCGGTTCTTGACTGTCACACGGTTGAGCTGACGATAGTCGATACACAATCTAAGTGTTCCCTCCTTCTTCTTCACGAACAAGGCTGGTGCTCCCCATGGTGACGTGCTCGGTCGAATAAATCCCTTATCCATAAGTTCCTGCAACTGCGTCTTCAGTTCTCTAAGTTCCGCGGGTGCCATTCTGAAAGGGGCCATGGAGATCGGTGCAGTACCAGGTATAAGTTCTATGGTGAAGTCCAGCTCTCTCGATGGTGGTAATCCTGGAAGCTCTTCGGGAAAAACGTCAGCATACTCGCACACGACACGTGGTAATCCCAACTCCGTACGATCTTCATCATTCAGCGTCAGGCTCGCCAGCCATCCAGTCAAACTATCGTGCCACCTAGATCGTGCCTTCAGCAACGATGAAGGTTCCTGCCTATCCCCCTTAAATTTGAAACACGTTCCATCTAAGGAGTAGGCGGTTACCGTCTTCTGATGGCAGTTGATAATTGCTCGGTGGGCAGATAGCCAATCCATGCCCAAAATAACATCAAAATCCGCCATGTCTATAACCCGTAAGTCGCATGTCAAGCGTAACTCCGAAATCTCAATCTCGCACCCTCTACATACTAGTCCCACAGATACGATACCTCCCAAGGGTGATGAAACATTTATGACAGATCCAAGTGGTTCAGTCTCTAATCCCAAAGTGTCAGCACATGCAACAGATATGAACGAGTGCGATGCTCCGGAATCAAATAATGCCTTGATGCAAGAGTTGAATAGAATCAGGTTACCTTGGATCACAGAAGGGTCGAAAACTTCCTCTTCTTCAGCTTCTCCTTGGAGTGCAAAGATCCTGCCTCCATTATTCTGGCTTAGTCCAGCTGGTCCCTTAAACTTTCCATTCTGCTGATTCTGACTAGGCTTGGGCTGGTTCCAAGTGTTCTTTTGCATCTGTCCGCCAGTCGGGGCTTTTCCCAAAGGTTGCTGGTTCACTCCTATAACATTCTGAGGGCACTGACTACGGATGTGACCTTCTTTTCCACATCCATAGCACACAACTGGGTTTGACCTTGCCTGCTGCCTGTTGGTCTGATTCTGATTAGGGTACTGGTTACCCCTCTGCTGTTGAGGTTGGTGTTGTTGTTGTGGCTGCTGTTGGCGATTGTTGTTGTTGTACGGCTTCTGGTTGTGGTGGTTGGAGTTGTTCCTGATTGGTCCTCCTGGAGTTTGCTTGTTGCGTTTCTGATCCCATATCTTCTTGGAATCAGCAGATTCTCTCTCCATCATTAGTGCTCCACTGACGACACCAGCATAGGTCTCCTCCTTCAATGACATGACGTTCCTTCGGATATGGGGGCTTAGTCCCCACTCAAATTTCCTTGCCCTCGAAGCATCGGTTGGCACGAACTCAGGTGCATGACGGGACAGCTCGTCGAAACGTGCAGCGTACTGGGTCACTGTCAGTCCTCCCTGCTTGAGGTTCATGAATTCTTGAATGAGCGCTTGCTTGACAGGTGTTGGGAAGAACTTGGCCAGAAAGAGATTCTTGAAGGCATTCCAAGTCATTGTCTGCACATCTTGCGTTGTCTTGACCACATCCCACCAGTGGTCAGCCTCGCCTTGCATCTGATAGGCTGCTAGTGCCACTCGGTCACCATTGTCTCGAACTTCCATGATCTCGAGAAGTTTCTCCGTCTGTTTCAGCCAGGTCTCCGCTACAGCAGGGTTCGTCTCACCAGAAAAGATTGGCGGTCGGCGTTTGCAAAATTCGTTGAGTAGTACACTCCGGTTTGGCTGAGCATGATGTTGAGGTTGCGGTCCAAACTGTTGAGGGTTTCGTGCAGCGTTGAAGAAAGCTCGCATGAACTGGTTAAAGTCGTTCAAACCAGGTGCAACGTGAGGTGGGGGTGGAGGTGGCGGATTAGCATGCGCGTTGCTGGATCCGGCTTGGTTACCAGTGTTAGCCCCGTTTCGTGTCTCAACCATCTACATTTAAGTAAATATGCTAAGTTTAGGGACAAAATGGATGACAAAAGTTCTTTTCATTAATACTAGGAATATCATAATATCATTGCATCATTACATCATAAGTTCAAACAAGCTAGTATATCTGAAATATGCATGTATACAGCAAAATGGCACATGGCCTACATGCAAACAAAAGGCCTATCCGACTAAGGGTGCATCCTACGTCATCTGACGTCCCACAAAATGATCACCCTACTACTACCCTACTAACGCTGCTCAAAGAAAGAGACTCGGGTAATCGCGTCGGAGCAAGTACTCTCGCTCTAGAGTGGCCTCGACAATCCCATAGCACCTCCAGTAAACCTTGTAGCACCATGAGTCTGGATCCCATGGGTTGACTTGTCGTCGATCCTCAACCTTGAATGGGGTGTCAGTGTAGTTGTCAACGTCGAAGAAGTTTAGGTTGCCTCGCGGGTTGATGATTCGCTGGCGGTCCAGTGGTGGATGTTTCTGCAGCATGTGTCTTGGCACAGAGTTTCCTACATTCTTTCGAAATCCGGCTGGTACGTTGAGTAGGTACCTCTGGTCTTGCAGTTGTTCAATGATGGCCAATGGTCCTAAGTAGTAAGGCTCTCCTCTAGCTTTCCAAGGGCAACGGATTGCTGGGGCGATCCTCGCGTAAATCATCGTGCCTGGTGCATACCAAACTGGGCCATCCCAAGTACTCCAGCCTGTCACATCCAAGTGTACTCCAGTCGGCTCTGGGGTTGGGGGGTGCTCTAAGTCACTCTCCGGGTCTTCCTCTAAAGGCTCTTCTTCTTCAATGTCAAGCTCATCAAAGTCATCGCCATCCATATCCGAATCTGCCTCGTCATCAGCATGGTTTTCCTCGGGATCATCATCTTCCTCATTCCATTCTAGCAGCATGTCACCCTCAAAAGGTGGTAAAGGTGCAATAATCTCAGGCGGTGGTAAAGCCAATGGTGCGGGTAATATAGCATCAACTCCGTCTACTTCTTCCTCGGAAAGGTCAACAAGGTAGTGCTCCACAGGGTCGAAGTCAGAGTCGGAAGACATCTACAAGAAAAATATAAGTATATGCGTTAAACTTATGTTATATGATATCGGTCAAGATAATTAATCGCATAATAGTAACTATCCCGGTATACGACGCTCAAAATGTGTGCTACCCATTCTACCCTAGGTCTCAAGTAAAGGGGAACCTAGAGCTCTGATACCACTCTGTAACGCCCCGGATTTCGGAGACGTTAATTTAAAACAATTTATCAAAAGTCAACCATATTTCCATTACTTAGTCAAAATAAAGTTTGATTACAACATTCGAATTTAAAGAAATTACATTAAAATTTGAATTTAAAAGCTCAAAATATATCTAGGTGAACCACGGGGCTACGACATCCTCCTCGAAAGTACCGCCGTTGGTATCTGGATAAGCGGGCTCAGCAACGTCATCTTCGACACCTGGCATGAAAGGCCAGGGGCAGAGAAGTTGCACCAGATGAGCGATTAACGCTCAGTAAATAAAACTACCCTAAATCTCAATCTATGCAATGGATCAAATGATGCATGATCATGAAGATAGTATGAGCAGTTAATCAAGTATTATGAACAGAACAAAATAATCAGAGTTTACATAATCAGATTAGACAATAGCGGAAGCATAAAACAAGTAAGTACAATCAGTGAATGTAATGCCGACAATAACCTTAAGTCAAACCCTATGACTTGTTTCTAAGTTTTCTGACACACGCAATCGACTTAAATCCATAAGTGTCCGTCGTTGTTCACAAGTGTCCAAAATTTCTTTCAAATACAAAGTTCGGGTTGACACAAGCATTGCCCGTCATCAAACTTTCATTTATCAAAGTGGTGTTATGATGTTCCCGACCAATATGGTCCCGACCTCTACGCTGACCTCGTATCCGGCGCTAGTGTACCCAAACATCGGCTCCCGTATCCCATGCTCCCAACCGTTATGCTCCCAGCATTATGTCTCCCATATGTCGTGCCTTGACTCGGAAAATATCTAACTCCTCCCCTTCAACTATATTTTTATTTTTGAAAAGACACGACACGGCTTACGAACATAACCGGCTCACGACATAACTTGGCTAAATACATGAGACGTGACCGACTCGGCTCCAAGACACAGCTCGGTGGTAACAGACGTAGTTCGGCTAAAATCCATATCCCGGCTAAAGACATCCTAACACATCTCCCCCAAGGAGTAAGTCAAATCTCGAGTCACCAAACATAAGAGTTTATCAATTTCTCGATTTTCGTTACAAAGCTTGTGACCTTATGACTCGTGTCAAAACCTCGAGTGTCGTTTCCACTAACCTCAAACGTTTCTCATTGACTCCACATAAGTTTCGTTAAAACGACTAGACTCACGATAACATGATGATGTGTTGGAGATGCAAGATTAATCAAGCGAACAAGATAATACAATAAGCAAGCTATGGCACATAAACGATAAGCGCATACTTTCATTTCGTAAAGAATCTTCTAACACGCTAATTTTTGAATAAGATGTCATCTCCTAATGATATAGGATACCTAAAGTTTCAAAATGATAATCTAAACTTGATTATAGGTGTATTAGTCATTATATAAGAATTTAGGCGAAATTCTAATTTTCTGAAAATTTTTCTAAGTATAGAAAAAGTTAAATTTTTCAAGTTTCGAATTAGGGGATAAAAAGTCCCAGAAATGATTCCTTGATTTTTTCTAAGCACAATGGTATATTCATACGTCTCAAACGCATAAGTTTAAGGTGAGTTTCGGGCCAAAATATAGGAAGGAAACGGGTGATTTTTCTATTTTGTACTAAAATAGGGAGGGCGACATTTTGATTCGAATCGAATTTCGATTTTCTGTAAATGCCATTGTTTCCAAATGGGGGGTATTTCCTTATTTTCATTAAATAAAATTAAAGTAAAGAAATCTAGAATAATGTATTTACTTAAATTTATTTATAGAAAATAAGTATATTTTCATAACACATGCCATGCCTTAACAAAGCCTAAGTCAGAAACTAAGTGTCAAAATTCCATAACAGAGGCACCGGTGTAAGGTTTCAGAGGCACCGGTGTAAGGTCTGTTCTGTGGTGTAATACTAAGATACAGAGAGGTCAAGGCACCGGTGTAACCAAAACAGAGGCACCGGTGTAAGGCTTATTCTACAGTGTACTACTAAGATACAGAGAGGTATGACACCGGTGTAACCAAAACAGATGCACCGGTGTAAGTATGAAACTACAGGACATTGTAAAATACAGAGAACCAAGGCACCGGTGTAACAAAACTTTGACACCGGTGTAACCATGAAAACACAGAACAATGTAAACTACAGAAAACCAAGGCACCGGTGTATCAAAACTTTGACACCGGTGTCAACATCATCATATACGAAAATACACTACTGGGTTTTGTTTTCTCCGAGCTCCGTGGAGCTCAACATCGATCAATGGCATAAATTAAAGGTTAGGATAGATTCATTCACCTTGGTATTGAAGAATCAAAGGTTGAATTGGATGATTTTGGCTTGGATTTTGGTGATTTTACTCAAAGTTTCCCCTCCTCTCTCTCTCTCTCTCTCTCTCCACTGTTTTTTTCTTTCTTTCTTCTCACTTCTACACCACAGCCATGGCAACTCTCTCCACTCTCTGAACTCTCAAATTCGTAGCTAGCATTGTGAGGAGGATAGAGTACAAAAAGAGGGAGGTTGAGTGTAAAGGAGAGCTTTGCATGGAGCTCCATTGGAGGGGGGAAAATTCTGCAGAAAATGATGGAGTGAAGGGATAGCTTTGCTCAGTCATGATGGAAATGAGGGAGTGGTTTGGCTAAAACCATGGGTGGAAGGGGGTTTGGATGGGGAAAGAGGAGTAACCTCCAAGGTTTGGTTGTTCAATGGAGGAGAGGAGGGGTATACGTCTGTTTTTGGAGAAGAACAGGTGGGAGAAATGATTAAGGGAAAAATTATCCCATGTGACAAGCTCCATGGGAAATGGGTTGATGAAATGGGCTTTGGGTCAAGCCAAAAGGGTTGTGGACCATGGATCGGGTTAAACAAAGCTGGGCTTGGGTCAAGGCTTAGTCCAATGGGTTGAATCCAAATACACACATGCACAAACCCATGAATATAATGTATGGCTAAAATCAAAAACGCGCAAACTAAATAATTCAATAAATGATTTCATACATCAAAATTTATTTATTTATTTATTTATTTTTTTAATTTTCTTTTTTTTTTCATTTAAAATTTTTGGGTCTTTACAACCTATCCCCCTTAATAAATTTCGTCCTCGAAATTACATAGTAGAAGTTTCAAAAAGGTAGGGGTGGTTGGCGCGCATAGTATCCTCTCGCTCCCAAGTGGATTCCTCCACATTCCGGTGACGCCACAAAACTCTGACTAGGGGAATAGTCTTCCCTCGCAGAATCTTCTCGCCATGATCAAGGATTCGAACTGGTTGCTCTTCATACGTCGTGTCTGCATCGATGGTGACTTCTTTCCAATCAATGATGTGAGTCGGGTGAGCTAGGTACTTTCGAAGCATAGATACATGGAAGACATTGTGGACTCGATCAAGCTGAGGTGGCAGAGCTAAGCGGTAGGCAGTCTCCCCAATGCGTTGTAGAATCTCGAAAGGTCCAACGAATCTTGGTGAAAGCTTCCCTCTCTTGCCGAATCGGATAATTCCACGTCGAGGGAAAATCTTTAGAAATACATGATCGCCAACGTTGAAAGTTAGAGGTCTGGTCCGCTTGTCAGCATAGCTCTTCTGTCGGCTCTGTGCTGTCAGTAATCGTTGTCTGATGATCTTGACTTTCTCTGTCGTCTCTTGCACAATCTCGGGTCCCAACAAACTTGTCTCTCCCACTTCAGTCCAACAAACTGGTGATCGACACGGTCGTCCGTAAAGTGCTTCATATGGTGCCATATCGATGCTAGCTTGGTAACTGTTGTTGTAAGCAAACTCGACAAGTGGCAGATGTCTCTCCCATCCTCCTTGAAAATCTAGTACGCAAGCTCGAAGCATATCCTCTAGCGTTTGAATCGTCCTCTCAGATTGTCCGTCAGTCTGTGGATGAAAAGCGGTGCTCAAACAAAGCTCGGTTCCTAAGGCCTTCTGTAAGCTCTTCCAAAAAGATGACGTGAAACGCGTGTCTCGGTCAGATATGATAGTTACAGGCACACCATGTAATCTGATAATCTCCTTGATGTAAAGGCGGCTGTAAGAATCCATCGTGTCAGATACCCGAATCGGTAGAAAGTGTGACGACTTGGTCAAGCGATCCACTATTACCCAAATAGCGTCGTGTCCCTGATGTGATCTTGGTAGTCCCGTCACGAAGTCCATCGCAATGTGTTCCCATTTCCATCCCGGTACAGGTAAGGGTTGAAGAGTTCCTCCCGGTCTCTGGTGCTCGGCTTTGACTTGCTGACAGGTGAGACAAGTAGCAACATACTTAGCCACATCATTCTTCATTCCGCTCCACCAATAAGATCGTCTCAAGTCCTTATACATCTTGTTTCCTCCAGGGTGGACAGCGAAACTTGATCGGTGAAATTCCTTTAGAACTGATTCTCTTAGTGTCCCAAAATCAGGCACAAAGATCCGTCCTAAATATCTTAGACCTTTATCAGTGCCAACTGTCCAACCTGCTGCTGCTTCTCCCTTGGCTAATCGACATTTGATGAGTTCTGATTCTTGATCAAGCATCTGAACCTTCAGAATCTCAGCGTGCAATCCTGGTGTTGCTGTCAATGCGTACAAACATGCTCCTCCTTCTATCTCATGGTGCTGGAGACCAAATTCCTGAATCTGCCCTAGCATCTTCCATTCCCGTACTGCTAGGCTGGCAACGTGTCCACGAGACTTGCGACTGAGAGCGTCAGCCACAACGTTAGCTCTACCCGGATGATAAGAAAGCGTGAAGTTGTAATCTTCGAGATACTCCATCCAGCGTCTCTGCCTCATATTCAAGTCCTTCTGTGTGAATATGTACTTGAGGCTTTTATGATCTGTGAATACCTCAAACTTCTCTCCATACAAGTAATGACGCCATGACTTCAGCGCGTGAACCACGGCTGCGAGTTCCAAGTCGTGCGTTGGATAGTTCTTCTCATGTGGCTTCAGTTGTCGTGAACCATAAGCAATGACCTTATCATTCTGCATCAACACACATCCCAATCCATCCTTGGATGCGTCACAATACACGACATAACCCACATCTCGCTCTGGAATGGTGAGTATTGGTGCATTAGTGAGCCTATCCTTCAGCTCCTGAAATGACTTCTCACAAGTTTCATCCCAGTCGAACTTGATTCCTTTCTGAGTCAATCGAGTCATTGGTTTAGCCAATGTCGAAAAATTCAGAATGAATCGTCTATAGTATCCTGCGAGTCCCAAGAAACTCCGAATCTCAAATACTGTAGTAGGCCTCTTCCAATCTCGAATCGCCTCAATCTTGCTATTGTCCACAGAGATTCCTTTCTCTGACACTACGTGTCCCAAAAATTTCACTTCTCTTAGCCAAAACTCACACTTGCTGGCTTTGGCATACAGCTGGTTGTCTCGTAAAGTTTGAAGTACGATCCTCAAGTGCTGCTCGTGAGCTTCTTCTGATGCCGAATATATCAAAATATCATCAATGAATACTACAACAAACTGATCCAAATATGGCGCAAAAATCTTGTTCATCAAACACATGAAGACTGCTGGCGCATTGGTCAAACCAAAAGGCATCACTACAAACTCGTAGTGGCCATAGCGAGTTCGGAATGCCGTCTTAGGTATATCCGATTCTCTAACTCGCAGTTGGTGATACCCGGATCTCAAATCAATCTTAGAGAACCAGGTGGCTCCTCTGAGTTGGTCGAACAAATCATCAATCCTCGGAAGTGGGTAGCGGTTCTTGACTGTCACACGGTTGAGCTGACGATAGTCGATACACAATCTAAGTGTTCCCTCCTTCTTCTTCACGAACAAGGCTGGTGCTCCCCATGGTGACGTGCTCGGTCGAATAAATCCCTTATCCATAAGTTCCTGCAACTGCGTCTTCAGTTCTCTAAGTTCCGCGGGTGCCATTCTGAAAGGGGCCATGGAGATCGGTGCAGTACCAGGTATAAGTTCTATGGTGAAGTCCAGCTCTCTCGATGGTGGTAATCCTGGAAGCTCTTCGGGAAAAACGTCAGCATACTCGCACACGACACGTGGTAATCCCAACTCCGTACGATCTTCATCATTCAGCGTCAGGCTCGCCAGCCATCCAGTCAAACTATCGTGCCACCTAGATCGTGCCTTCAGCAACGATGAAGGTTCCTGCCTATCCCCCTTAAATTTGAAACACGTTCCATCTAAGGAGTAGGCGGTTACCGTCTTCTGATGGCAGTTGATAATTGCTCGGTGGGCAGATAGCCAATCCATGCCCAAAATAACATCAAAATCCGCCATGTCTATAACCCGTAAGTCGCATGTCAAGCGTAACTCCGAAATCTCAATCTCGCACCCTCTACATACTAGTCCCACAGATACGATACCTCCCAAGGGTGATGAAACATTTATGACAGATCCAAGTGGTTCAGTCTCTAATCCCAAAGTGTCAGCACATGCAACAGATATGAACGAGTGCGATGCTCCGGAATCAAATAATGCCTTGATGCAAGAGTTGAATAGAATCAGGTTACCTTGGATCACAGAAGGGTCGAAAACTTCCTCTTCTTCAGCTTCTCCTTGGAGTGCAAAGATCCTGCCTCCATTATTCTGGCTTAGTCCAGCTGGTCCCTTAAACTTTCCATTCTGCTGATTCTGACTAGGCTTGGGCTGGTTCCAAGTGTTCTTTTGCATCTGTCCGCCAGTCGGGGCTTTTCCCAAAGGTTGCTGGTTCACTCCTATAACATTCTGAGGGCACTGACTACGGATGTGACCTTCTTTTCCACATCCATAGCACACAACTGGGTTTGACCTTGCCTGCTGCCTGTTGGTCTGATTCTGATTAGGGTACTGGTTACCCCTCTGCTGTTGAGGTTGGTGTTGTTGTTGTGGCTGCTGTTGGCGATTGTTGTTGTTGTACGGCTTCTGGTTGTGGTGGTTGGAGTTGTTCCTGATTGGTCCTCCTGGAGTTTGCTTGTTGCGTTTCTGATCCCATATCTTCTTGGAATCAGCAGATTCTCTCTCCATCATTAGTGCTCCACTGACGACACCAGCATAGGTCTCCTCCTTCAATGACATGACGTTCCTTCGGATATGGGGGCTTAGTCCCCACTCAAATTTCCTTGCCCTCGAAGCATCGGTTGGCACGAACTCAGGTGCATGACGGGACAGCTCGTCGAAACGTGCAGCGTACTGGGTCACTGTCAGTCCTCCCTGCTTGAGGTTCATGAATTCTTGAATGAGCGCTTGCTTGACAGGTGTTGGGAAGAACTTGGCCAGAAAGAGATTCTTGAAGGCATTCCAAGTCATTGTCTGCACATCTTGCGTTGTCTTGACCACATCCCACCAGTGGTCAGCCTCGCCTTGCATCTGATAGGCTGCTAGTGCCACTCGGTCACCATTGTCTCGAACTTCCATGATCTCGAGAAGTTTCTCCGTCTGTTTCAGCCAGGTCTCCGCTACAGCAGGGTTCGTCTCACCAGAAAAGATTGGCGGTCGGCGTTTGCAAAATTCGTTGAGTAGTACACTCCGGTTTGGCTGAGCATGATGTTGAGGTTGCGGTCCAAACTGTTGAGGGTTTCGTGCAGCGTTGAAGAAAGCTCGCATGAACTGGTTAAAGTCGTTCAAACCAGGTGCAACGTGAGGTGGGGGTGGAGGTGGCGGATTAGCATGCGCGTTGCTGGATCCGGCTTGGTTACCAGTGTTAGCCCCGTTTCGTGTCTCAACCATCTACATTTAAGTAAATATGCTAAGTTTAGGGACAAAATGGATGACAAAAGTTCTTTTCATTAATACTAGGAATATCATAATATCATTGCATCATTACATCATAAGTTCAAACAAGCTAGTATATCTGAAATATGCATGTATACAGCAAAATGGCACATGGCCTACATGCAAACAAAAGGCCTATCCGACTAAGGGTGCATCCTACGTCATCTGACGTCCCACAAAATGATCATCCTCCTTTTGATACACCACGTATATTTAGACTGCCTTTGTTTGTGAAAATACAAATAGTAAGAACTATGAGTTCGAGCTTCCTTGTATCTTAAAAGCAGATTTACTGTAACACGGTCCACACTATTTGATGAGGAGTTATTTTTTTTTTTTTTCGCAAGTCAAAGACACCCCCAATTTCAATTACAAGAAGCACAAATCCTACAACGTAATTCAGTGCACGAGGGTTCTACTACTAAGGTGTTAAAGAAAGAGCTATTCAGTGCACGAGAGTTCGTCTTTACCTTGCAAACAGAAAAGCTATTTTGCTATTTGAACCCGTGGTCACATTGAGGCCACCCTCCAATATTTGATAATAAAAGTTGGTTAACAATATCTCAAGATCAATGTTCGCTGATAAAATTTGTTATTTTTTTGGAAGAAGATAAGACTGCAATTTTAACAATAATGATAAGTTGCACCTGTTCCGCGAGATAAGGGCATGTCCTTATAAGTTATACCTACCCAGCTCTATAATCGGTCTTAGGACTCCAAGGCCTCGTTTGATAAACGTGATTGATTTGGTGGGATTACTTAACTTTCAAAAAAAAAAAAAAAATCATTGAATGATATTAATAACGGACCTATGACACATTCTTGTTGGCGGTAAGAGTAGGATTAATACCGAGGTTGCTAGTCCATTTTTCATGTTTGTTTTGCAAGGGATTGAGTGATGGAATTATTAACACCATTTTGTTTAATTAGGAAAAATTTGGATAAAATTATAATGGTGATTTAATTTTTTACCCTCAACCATTAAACAAAAAAGAAAATAAATTAACAGTTATGTTTTTTTTTTTTTCTGTGAAACATTATACAAAACAAAATACAATTCGTTATAATCAAAATCAACCGCAAACTTTAATAACCCAAATTTAAAATTTAATAAAAAATTATTTTTGACAAAAAAATTCAAACATTTACTCACAAATATTTACAGAAATTCAATGATATTTAGTAACTTGGCGAACAAAATTAATTAGTTTTCGTTGAAGTCATATTTTTTAATATCTCTTGCATCAAACTCTTTATTTTATTTCTATTTTGTTAAAATATTCTTTTCTTTTTTTTCTTTTCATATTCAATTCAAAAGAAATGGGAAGAAATAGGAAGGGAAAAAAAAAATCTTAGAAAGGCTGTAGTACTGACTCCTCAAATATAAGGAATTACTGTAGCATTTACAAAATAAGAAGGCCGTCAAAGAAAGCTGATCATAAAAAACGTGTTTCGAAAAATTGCTCATCAAAATAGAAAAGAATGAATAAAAAAGAGACTAACTTGAATACTCTAAAGGCGCCTCTTCATAACACATGGGTTGATACAAATAACCTATGGGGTGCCAAAAAGTATTTGTTGCCAAAATTGACCTTAATTTTGACTACAAAAGGAGAAGCGTGAAAATTAGGTCAAACTTTTTAGGTGAATGTTAATTATGATGATGGGTTATTCGGTAGGATCAATCGAGTTTTAGAAAATAATTTTTATTAATTATAAAATTGAAATTATATAATGTAAAATTACCAATATTCCTTTGAACTTTTTAAAAAACAATTTAGACATAGTTTTTTATTCTGACAAACCAGGGATTAATTTTCTTTTTTTTTAGATTGATCTTGTGAAAATCGTGTGATGGAAATTTTTTTTTTATCATTTGGTAGAACCATATGTTGTTGATGATCAAGGATGACAAAACAAAATCCACATTCTAAAAAAATAAGGAAACTTTACAACATAATCCAAAATTAACACCCATTTTATTTTAAAAATTCTTAACATATAGCTCTTCATTATATTATTAGCAAAATATTAGTTTCATGAAAATGTGAACAACCTGATGTACTTTTACGTGATTAAGATCAGCCGTCAACTGTGCAAAGAGGTAACGCTTTGTTGTCTACCCGTCTCCCTGGTTAGGGTCTCTGCTCGGGTTTTATGATTCTCACTGCCTGGCCGACAGGTTCCCCCATATCTAGAGGGTGTCCTAAAGCGATTGAGATGCAAGCATTAAGCAAGGCACTCTTGCTAGGAGTAAATCACCCAGCATGCAAATTGGAAGAGATTAATACCCACGAGGGATAAGGATTCCGAGACTCCTAGATGGCCAAGGGTAGATGACTAGCTACTTTATCACAATTCCATGATTTGGAATGCGAGACGTTCCTTTTCCCATTTCTTAGGCATTATAGTGTTCACATGTATAAAGTGTTTGTTTGAGTATTTTTTGAAGAAGGGAAATATGATATATATGATTATGTGGATGACATTCTCGTAATTAATAATAACATTTGCATAAATAGAAAATGGATATGAAAGCGATAAGGTATGAACTGGGGGAGAAGTGTCCAAATTTTATTTTTCTCCAGGCGAATAAAATTTAGACTCTGGATATCATATCCGGAGTTTAAAGTCGCTAACAAATCTCGAATATGACAACTCGAATTACCATATTCAGGATCCAAATTTTATAACTCTCATTTGACTGTTACCAAATAGGCCCTAGATATAATTATTTTTTTGTTCTCCCTTCCACTCAGTCGAATTGTAAGTTTAGAATTACTGCTCTTCAAATTTGAAGTATAAATTGAGTGGTCGAAGAACAAAATCTGATTACATGTGTCTATCCTTTGAAATAATTGTTTAGTTGTCTTGAAATACCGTTACGTTGTGTTTTAATGGTTTTTTTTCTCCATTATAAATTTTTAAAAATTACCTAAACCATTTAGACAATTTTTTGGAAATATTATGCCATGCCCAGCAGGACCCCGCGTTCATGAACTCCCCACACACTGTAGCAGAACTGTAATTTAAAGGGGCAGAAAAGGTAGCAAATATATTATAAAAGTAAGAATTGTCGGCAATATTCAGAGATTGGGGATAAGAATACCCAAAAGGAGAAGAAAAGTGCAGCCTACTCCAATGGATGGTCTCCAACAGCAATCCCCACTTCCTCCTCACGTCCTCATCTTCCCCTTACCCGTCCAAGGTCACATCAACTCCATGCTCAAGCTCGCCGAACTCCTCTCTCTCGCTGCCATCGACATCACCTTCCTCGCCTCTGACTTCAGCCATAGCCGCATCCTCCGCCACGCCGACATCAAATCGCGATTCTCAAGATATCCGGGGTTTCAATTCAAGATCCTCCCTGATGGCCTCTCCGACGACCACCCATGTGCTGGCGAGCGGATCATGGAAATCTTTCCTTCGGTGAAAAACGTGATGGGGCCTCTATTCAAGGAGATGATGGTGGCCACTGATTTCTTGAGGTCCGATGATCGGCGGCCTGTATCGTGTATTATAGCTGATGGGGTTTTGAGTTTCGCAGGAGATCTTGCTTTGGAGAAGGGAATTCCACTTGTTTATTTCCGAACGATCAGCGCTTGTTCCTTCTGGGCTTATTTCTGTTTTCAAGAAATCATTGAAGCTGGTGAAATCCCTCTCAAAGGTACCCTTTGCTCTAAGTGTCTGGATATATTAATACCAGTTGTTTTTTCCTATCCTTTTTCTTTTCATTTTAATTTGCACAAATTTACACCCAGGAAATGGATTGGACTTACTGGTAAAGAGTGTACCCGGCATGGAAGCATTTCTTCGACGTCGTGACTTGCCCTCGTTATGCAGGGTCGAAGAATTATCCAACCCAAATCTACAATTAATCAATGCTGAGTCCCGACAAACCACTCGAGCCCAAGCCATAATTCTCAACACTTCCGAAAACTTAGAAGGACCCATTCTCTCTCACATCCGGACCCGAATGCCCAATCTCTTTTCAATTGGACCCCTACATGCCCACCTGAAATCTAGACTCTTGGAGGAAAAAATCACCATACCATTGTTGTCAACGGCTTCCAGTAGCTTTTGGGAAGAAGATCGGACCTGCATCGAGTGGCTCGATGGAAAATCCACAAAATCAGTGATCTACGTTAGCTTTGGAAGCATTACAGTTTTGTCAAGGGACCAACTGATTGAGTTTTGGTACGGGTTGGTAAATAGCGGGCAACAGTTTTTGTGGGTCATGCGACCGAACTCTATTGTTGGGAAATATGGAGAGGGTCAGATACCTGATGAGATTTTGGAGAGTACTAAGGCAAGGGGTTATATAATGGAGTGGGTTCCACAAGAAGAGGTCCTGAACCATCATGCTATTGGTGGTTTTTTGACACATAGCGGGTGGAACTCGACTCTGGAAAGTATAGTTGCGGGAGTGCCAATGATTTGTTGGCCCTTCTTTGCTGATCAGACGATTAATAGTAGGTTTGTGGGAGAGGTGTGGAAGATTGGACTAGATATGAAAGATACATGTGATCGAGTTGTAATTGAGAAGATGGTTAGAGATATGATGGTTGTGAGAAAAAATGAGTTTCAACAATCGGCAAATCAGATGGCCAAGATGGCAAGAGAAACTGTGAACAAAGGTGGGTCATCATATTATAACTTGGATCGTCTGATCGAGTACATCAAGTCTATTGTTGTCTGAGCATCACACATTGAAATTTGGGTGTGGCTAAATATTTGTGAACGGGTTATAGGAGAAACCATGAGACTAAGGCCCATCAACATTGTGCACTTGTTTATATCTTTCAAACACAATCAGTGAATATAGATTTTTGTGTATAAATTCAAATACATATGTGTTCGAAATTATCCGATACAAGTGAAGTTCATAAAATACTGAATGAAATTATGTGTATTGTACGATTTCGAATACATCTGTGTCTAAATATGTACACAAAAATTGTATGCATAGACTTGT
This sequence comes from Arctostaphylos glauca, assembly GCA_019985065.2. Taxonomy (NCBI): domain Eukaryota; kingdom Viridiplantae; phylum Streptophyta; class Magnoliopsida; order Ericales; family Ericaceae; genus Arctostaphylos; species Arctostaphylos glauca. The sequence continues at coordinate 24,478,845 of JAHSPW020000013.1, read as the reverse complement.
TCATTTGAAATTCAATTGTTGATTTTGAGTTTCCCTCAAATAATATAAATTTGAAACTCCATATCTATCCGAGCTTAAGATCTTTTTCCGGTTTCATGAAGTAATTTTTTCTTTTAGAGAACAAATCATACATATTCGAATTCATATTTGTTTGAAATTATCCGATCCAAGTAGAGTTCACAAAATATTGAATGATTTTATGTGCATGTACAATTTTAAACATATTTGTGTCTGAATCTGTCTACGAAAATTGTATGCATAGACTTGTTCATTTGTAATTCAATTGTTGATTTTGAGTTTTCTTTGATAATATAAATTCTAAGCTCCATAACTATGTAAGCTTAAGTTTCCTTTCTGGTTTCATGAGGTAAATTTTTTTTAGAGAACAGATACATATCTCATTAGATAAATGCTAAGATTCCATAATTGGATTCACGAAATATCTCCGAATGATGACTTTTCTAGCATCCAAGAGGGGTATTGCAAGTATTGTGTTTTAGAGAAATTAATTAATTAATTATTTCTATGGGAAAATATTTATATGTGAAGAAAATATAAATTTCCATAATCGCAATTATAAAAGTCCCTTAGTCTGTCGCAGGGGTAGTGATCTCAAGGGGTCTTAGAGAAATTCTTCTCTTTTCCTTCGACCATTATCCAAGTCTTCATTTAATTCCAAGACTCAATTTTTCATCCAATAATTAATTTTAAAATACTAACTAAATATATTTATTGTTGTTCTCTTTAGAAAAGTCTTTTGAATATCTTTCCAACTATAAAGCACGGATATTTTAAAATTAATCGTGTATAGTTGTTGGATATCGGTATACTCCCGACATGTCCCGATACATATTTTATACGATAAATAAATATTTTGTATTTCAAATAAATATTTCCAATTTGAAATACATATAAGGTACACGAGCGATACAACAAAATACAACAAAATTCACACACAAATATATTGACGGTTGTAAACCAACTTATACGCGAATCGCAAATCATAGCCACTATATTAGTAAATTTGCAAACCGTACTTCAATTTTAATTTGTTGTACTGTACATATAGTATAATCATATAAACCTACTTTATAGTCTTTGTTTTACTCTTTCTTTTGGGGAGGATATCATTACACGAATATGTACATATACACACCTATTGTCTAGTAATGTTTATTGAACTTCTATGTTGTAAACTATTATTTTATTTCTTTTGACTCATCTCTTACGTACAACAAAAGACTAATAATTATAGAAATATTTAATTTTTACAAATATATCACGATGTATTCGTCTCTTATTTTTTGAGTTTTGACGTATCGCCATTGACGAGGTTAGAATAGTAACCGACTATAACTGCTCTTCTCGGACATGTATTTCTGCTCGGATCCCCACACGACGAAGACGAGAACAAGAACATCATAAGAAATCAAAAGGACAAGGTTAGTAATTTTCTTTAATTTTTGTAGACATACGACACATTAAGTGGGTATTTAGAGAATTTTAGGCTAAATATTGGATGACACATCCATTGTTAATGAATTAACGGCAACTACCGGAAGGGAGAATATGTATATTAGTTTGGAAAGCATGAAAGGTATCTGTATTTTTTATAACCTCAGAAGAGGTTTCTGTATTTGTCAGAAACCTCAGGATAGATAGTACAATTTTACCCTAAATTAATATTATGATTACGTGCAACGCGGGACTACTGTTAAACTTTCCGCCCATTACAGTGGACACTACCAATCCGACAAATAAAGGAATCATTATTCAAAGAAAAGAACATCAAACCATCAAACTTTTTGTTTACAAAAGGACAAAGAAATAAAAACAGAAAAAGTAATAAAACAAAAGTGCATAAAGTTTGTTTGAGATTTGATTGATCTCACGAAGAAGAAGAAAATTTGGGTTCGACATATTTTTCCAGACGAAAGAGTTTAGGAACATAAGTTATTTGTGCACATTTAAACATAAATATATCTAAAAGTATTGAATGCATGTGAGGTTCACATAATTATAAAAAAAACTTTATGTGCATTAGATTATTCTGAACACATCTGTATCCAAATTTATAAAAATAATTTATACTCCTAAACTTGCTCTATTTAAAATTTGTCAATTTGGCATTATGTGCCGACAAAAGTTAGTTTCTTTTTTCACTCTGTTTCAAAATTAATATATTGAGAACTCACATCCAATAATTATGAACTTAGAGCACTTATATCAGTTTCTATTGATATTCTTCTTCTCTATATTTGAGGAGTCACTGTAGTCTCTCTATTTAGTGAATAAAAAATTAGAAGTGGTCACTATTCACCCTATTTAGAGAGTCTGATGCCGAAGATATTAGAAAATGTGACTCTTTAAAATAGAAAAGTAAGAATTTCTCTCTAATTTGGTCCAAAAAATACAAAAACTGATGTGAATGCTCTTAGATCCAATAGCTGTTAGGTAGTACTTCCTTCCGTTTAGAAAAAATTGTCTATTACCCAAGATTGAAATTTATTAAAAAAAATTTTATTTTGAAACCAAAAATTCGAAACTTTTTATTAAAGAAATTCAGTGATATTTAGTAACTTGGAGAAAAAAATTAATTAATTTTATTAGAAACATCTTTTTACATTCTTATTTTGCGCAATAAACATTTTTTGAACTTTTTTTACAAGGATTTTTTTGGAAGTATATACGAGAAATTCTAAGGAGTTGACCCAGTGATCAAGATTTGAGAATTAGGGGTTTGTCCTCATCTAAGGTTTCGGGTCCGAAATATTTTAGGTCCTATCAAGTCTTATAGGGCAGTCCATACAGAGGAAAATTTTTGATTTTGATCGAGATCTCCTCTCAAGTTGGCTCTGAGATTGATTTTCTAAAAATTAGTTAAAGTATGCGTAAGCTGACGCGAATAGTCTGTGTAACGCCCCGATTTCTCACGAAAACGTTAAAAAAAAAAAATAATAACAATAATAATAAAAGAAATAAAAGATAACATCACCAATATTAATGCGTAAATACCGGTAGGAAAAAAAAAGTTATTAAGCTGATACAAAGTTTAAAGTACGAGGTAGAGTTTCGAAATACAACAGACAAACTCTACATGGATAAACTTAGAGCTATTCAAAAAAAAAAATTTAACTACGTCAGCCATGGATCAACGACGTCCTCCTCCTGAAAAGAATCTTCTGGTGGCGCTATATCTAGATCAAATTCTTCTGCATCGGTACCTGGCATGAAACGCCAGGGGCGTGGGGGAAAAATACGCACCAATGAGCTGGGAAAGCTCAATAAGTTGTCTTACCCTTAATTTTTCCTTTGAACTTTTCTTGAACATAAATATATTTAAGAGGGAAGACATCATATGATGAGTTATGAACAATATATGAAAATGATAACACATAGGAAAAAGAATTTAATCCAATATTACGTTGTTCATCATTTTTATTTTATGTTTCACCATCATTACTTCAAGATCTTAGTATTCATACCCAGGCGTCGTCCCTCGACCCCCAAGCATGAATTTCTGTATTTCATCATTCGTACCCAGGCGTCGTCCCTCGGCCCCCAAGCAGAAGATTTTTGCCAAAATCCATAGCTTACATGGACTTTAAAATTATCAACTTCCAACCATAACCTCATCGAGAATTCCATCAGTTTTAACATGCGGATATCCACAGGATATCCTAATTACCAAATATTCGCTTCTAGTTTAAGTTTCTATTATTCTAAATAAGTCATAAATTTAATCTATAATCGTGCTCAAGGTTCTTTAACAGAATAACAATACATAAAAATTAACACATGACGACAGAAATACAATAAATAAAACAAACATCATTTTAACAAACATATATTCCTGTTGGTTCTAAGTTTACTTATAGGCAAGGTACATTCTGTTAGGCAAGGTAAGTTTAAATTAGGCAAATGCAATTTTTAGCTAGGCAAAGACAGTTTTAGGTCGGCAAAGTACATTCTGTGTTAGGTAAAGTAAGTTTAAGTTAGACAAATTCAGTTTTTATCTAGGCAAAAACAGTTTTAGGTCGGCAAGGTACATTCTGTGTTAGGCAAAGTAAATTTAAGTTAGGCAAACACCGTTTTTAGCTAGGCAAAGACAGTTTTAGGTCGGCAAAGTACATTCTGTGTTAGGCAGAGTAAGTTTGAGTTCGGCAAACACTATTTTTAGCTAGGCAAGACAGTTTTAGGTCGGCAAAGTACATTCTGTGTTAGGCAGAGTAAGTTTGAGTTAGGCAAACACTGTTTTTAGCTAGGCAAAGACAGTTTTAGGTCGGCAAAGTACATTCTCTGTTAGGCAGAGTAAGTTTAAGTTAGGCAAACACCGTTTCTAGCTAGACAAAGACAGTTTTAGGTCGGCAAAGTACATTCTCTGTTAGGCAGAGTAAGTTTGAGTTAGGCAAACACTGTTTTTAGCTAGGCAAGACAGTTTTAGGTCGGCAAAGTACATTCTCTGTTAGGCAGAGTAAGTTTGAGTTAGGCAAACACTGTTTTTAGCTAGGCAAGACAGTTTTAGGTCGGCAAAGTACATTCTCTGTTAGGCAGAGTAAGTTTGAGTTCGGCAAACACTGTTTTTAGCTAGGCAAGACTGTTTTAGGTCGGCAAAGTACATTCACTGTTAGGCAGAGTAAGTTTGAGTTCGGCAAACACTGTTTTTAGCTAGGCAAGACTGTTTTAGGTCGGCAAAGTACATTCTGTGTTAGGCAGAGTAAGTTTGAGTTAGGCAAACACCGTTTCTAGCTAGGCAAAGACAGTTTTAGGTCGGCAAAGTACATTCTCTGTTAGGCAGAGTAAGTTTTAGTTAGGCAAACATCGTTTCTAGCTAGGCAAAGACAGTTTTAGGTCGGCAAAGTACATTCTCTGTTAGGCAGAGTAAGTTTGAGTTAGGCAAACACTGTTTTTAGCTAGGCCAGACAGTTTTAGGTCGGCAAAGTACATTCTCTGTTAGGCAGAGTAAGTTTTAGTTAGGCAAACACTGTTTTTAGCTAGGCAAGACAGTTTTAGGTCGGCAAAGTACATTCTTTGTTAGGCAGAGTAAGTTTTAGTTAGGCAAACACTGTTTTTAGCTAGGCAAGACTGTTTTAGGTCGGCAAAGTACATTCTCTGTTAGGCAGAGTAAGTTTGAGTTCGGCAAACACTGTTTTTAGCTAGGCAAGACTGTTTTAGGTCGGCAAAGTACATTCTGTGTTAGGCAGAGTAAGTTTGAGTTAGACAAACACCGTTTCTAGCTAGGCAAAGACAGTTTTAGGTCGGCAAAGTACATTCTCTGTTAGGCAGAGTAAGTTTTAGTTAGGCAAACACCGTTTTTAGCTAGGCAAGACAGTTTTAGGTCGGCAAAGTACATTCTCTGTTAGGCAGAGTAAGTTTTAGTTAGGCAAACACCGTTTCTAGGTAGGCAAAGACAGTTTTAGGTCGGCAAAGTACATTCTCTGTTAGGCAGAGTAAGTTTGAGTTAGGCAAACACTGTTTTTAGCTAGGCAAGACAGTTTTAGGTCGGCAAAGTACATTCTGTGTTAGGCAGAGTAAGTTTGAGTTAGGCAAATACTGTTTTTAGCTAGGCAAAGACAGTTTTATGGTTTAGGCAAAGTACATTCAAAAGAATAAGTAAGAGTAAGAAACTTACCTTTGGTAAGGCTTGGAGCTTGACTTGAAGAACTAAAAAAAAGAAGAAGATTTCTCTCTCTCTCTCTAGGATTTTTCCATTCTTTCTCTAACTTTCTTCCTTCTACCACGTTCAGAAACTTTCCAGGCCAAATGAAGAGATTCAAGGTGGTATAAATAGGCAATTTGGGGTTATCATGATGAGATGACACAAGAAGAAACTAGGAGTGCAAGGTTGGGTTAAATGTGGAGTGTGAATCTCATCCTAGGAGTTTGAGATTCCTGAAATTATGGGATACAATCTGATTTTGAGTGGTGGAGAGATATCAAATTCGAATTTGGTTGAGTTCCAAGAAATTTCTTGGTTGGCAAGACTTATACATGTGTGAATATATCACATGTGTATAAGGAAACCCAATAGGATGATAATGGGTGTTCTGATTCTGCAGAAATATGAAGAAAGAGATGGAGGTGATGATGGAGACAAAAGATTTGATGGGGTTTCCATAGATTTCATGGATTTGTATGGATTTTGCATGTGTGTATATATATACCTTGTGAATTTATGTCCAATGAGGTGAGTTTAGATGTCAAAATTTGCAGTACCAGGGAAAAGAATGGTGGTGGTGATGATGAAAATGAAGGATTTGATGGGTTTAAAACTCTGGGATAGTGGGTGGCATGATGACTTATCTAAATACATGTACTTATACTCATAGGGTACAAACATGTGTCGTATTATGGTATCATACGTATATGTATAAATACATAGTATAAATAAATTGCATAATTACGTGATGTATCTAAAAAAAAAATTAATTATGCTTTCTTTTTTTAAAATTTTAATTATATATATATATATATATATATATATATATTTTTTTTTTTTTCGGGTCTTTACAGTCTGAGTTATAAAACATATTTTTAAGAGTACCCGCAAGAAATCAGCTCAAAAAATACCTGAAAGAGCCTAATCCAAGTAGCTTTTCATAAATGCTAACAAGAACAGTTTGATAAAAAATTGATTGGATCAAGCTTTACTCGATAATATTTTGAGCTAATTTTTCATAAGTATTCATAAAAACATGTTTGAACACATTAAATGGTTCGGATCATCAATATTTGATCAGAAAATAAGAGGTCGTCATTTTAGCAAATTTAGTGAGTGACCTCTTATTAGAAGCTTACTTTTTTATGGAATTAGGGAGACTGCTGTGTATTGCGTACTAAAATATTGACAAAAAATTATTCGGTCAGTATTTTACTGTTCAGATAGTATTTTGTGCACTAAAATGACGTTGTTTTGACACGCAACATGTCTTGTTATCCATTGAACCCCATAATCCGTTATATAAATATATGTATATATATGTTGGCGTAAATCGTGTAGATATTATGTTTATCCTTTTCCTTACTTATCTATTTGTAGATATTATGTTTATCCTTTTCCTTACTTATGTTTATCATTTTCCTTACTTAGCTACATCTTGTAATCTTAGATAATGCATGTTTAGAAGGTTGAGAAATATATAAAAAATATTAGCCTATTCAAGTTATTGCTTTTATCTTGGTATCAGAGCAAACCCTAAAATCCCTAAACCCTACTTCCGTTTCTACGCTTCTTGCCCAGTGACATCCGATCAAAACCCTACCTTCTTTCTTGCTTCTCGTGTTAATCATGACTGACGATAGTATCTCAAAATCCTTGGTGCCCACTAGCAGCAATACTCAAGTGGTGACAGATACAACTCATAAGCCAAGGACAGAAAATAATTAAGGCACATGGACGTACACAAACACGGGTTGCACAGTAGACCAAACCCACATAAATAAGCAAAGGCAAAGGCACACATGCATGTTCATAACACGGGTTGTAAAGTAGATCAAACCGACATATTATTTTTTAATAGATACGATGATCCCATTTAGAATAACTAAATTATTTTACTAATAGTGCCTTTATATTTTAGTGTTTTGGTAAGAGACAGCTAATAGAGTTTCTAGATCGAATGATTCTGCTGTTGTGCAGTGTACAACAAGAGGTGTTATGCATCATTTTGACGGAAGGAAGCAACATGGCGTTCAATGTGCAGCGTACGTAGGACGTGTTGTGTTTTTGGTGCTTTGAAAACTGTCCGAAATTGTCCAACTGTTTAGGCTATTTTTTGAGTGCCAGAACAACATCATCTTAACATACAACATGTATTGCTGCCCGAATCCAAAAATGATATCATTAAATATTTAAAATGTATCGGATGTCCGAACGCAATATTTAAAACATCTGGACACACACTAAAACCACGTGGTTTTGATGACCTTGTTCACTCGGTCTGCATCAGAACTGTAAGTCAAAGGGGACGAAAAAATGGCAAGTAGTATAAAAGTCAAGAACTGTAGGCAATATTCACAGATTGGAACAGCCTACTCCAATGGGTCACCAGCAGCAATCACCACTTCCTCCTCACGTCCTCATCTTCCCCTTACCCCTCCAAGGTCACGTCAACTCCATGCTCAAGCTCGCCGAACTCCTCTCTCTCGCCGCCATTGACATCACCTTCCTCTCCTCTGAGTTCAACCATCGCCGCCTCCTCCTCCACGCCGACATCAATTCCCGGTTCTCAAGATACCCGGGGTTCCGATTCGAGACCTTTCCTGATGGCCTCCTTGACGACCACCCACGCACCGGTGAGCGGATCATGGACATCGTGCCTTCCATTAAAAATGTGGCGGGGCCTCTGTTCAAGGAGATGATGGTGGCAACTGATTGCCTAAGGTCCGAAGGTCGGCGGCCCGTATCGTGTATTATAGCTGATGGGGTTTTGAGTTTCGCAGGAGATTTTGCTTTGGAAATGGAGATTCCGCTTATTTATTTCCGAACGGTCAGCGCTTGTTCCTTCTGGGCTTGTTTCTGTTTTGAAGAAATAATTAAAGCTGGTGAAATCCCTCTCAAAGGTACACTTTGCCCACAATCATTGAAGCTGTTGAAGACCCTCATTGTTGTTTTTCCTATCATTTTACTTTGCACAAATTTATTTTTCTTAATTCCTCCCAGGAAATGGAATGGACCTACTTGTAAAAAGCGTACCCGGCATGGAAGAATTTCTCCGACGTCGTGACTTACCCTCATTCTGTAGGGTCGAAGAACTATCCGATCAGGATCTACAAGTAATCAGAACCGAGTCCAGGCAGACCCCTCGAGCCCAAGCCGTAATTCTCAACACCTTTGAAGATTTAGAAGGACCCATTCTCTCTCACATCCGGGCAAGAATGCCCAATCTCTTCACAATCGGACCCCTCCACGCCCACCTGAAATACAGACTCTCAGAGGAAAAAACCATCATGTCACCGTCGTTGACAACTTCCAGCAGCTTATGGGAAGAAGATCGGACCTGCATAGAGTGGCTCGATGGAAAATCTGCAAAATCTGTGATCTACGTTAGCTTTGGGAGCATTACAGTTATGTCCAAGAACCAACTGATGGAATTTTGGTACGGGTTGGTAAACAGCGGGCAACAATTCTTGTGGGTTATGCGGCCAGACTCCGTCGTTGAGAAAGATGGGGAGGGCCAGATCCCGGAGGAGATTTTGGAGGGTACTAAGGAAAGGGGTTATATGGTGGGGTGGACTCCACAGGAAGAGGTCATGAACCATCATGCTATTGGTGGCTTTTTGACACATAGCGGATGGAACTCGACTCTAGAGAGTATTGTTGCAGGAGTGCCG